>JBBBDQ010001776.1:1527500-1845000 GCA_037127315.1 Ascarosepion bandense
AATAATGAAAAAGAAAAAAAGAAGAAAAATATGTCTTGTAGCTTTTATTCTGTTTAGCCTTGTGTAAATGAATTGAATGAACTGTTCATAATATCTAAACTCAATTATAGGCGCTAATATTAACAATCAAAACGAAGGATAAATCAATTACGTTTTTTAAATATTTTTATTTTCAAAATGGCAATGAAAAAAAAATGAATAAAACTGTTAAAATTTTCAGCTTAATTTCATTTCGTTCAAATGTTGAATTATAAAAAATCATAAGCCAGCAAAAGGTAGCTGTTAAACTTCAAGCTTCAATTCACTTTATAAATAGATTTTATATTAAAATTGTTTGTAAATAAATAGATAATTTTGGAGGACTTCTCTGTAAAAAGACAAACTCCAATGTTATTTGAAGTTTAAAGTTGGCTTTACTTCTACTTCTAATAGTAACTTATCAACAACTTATCTTCTAATTGTTTTTCAAAATAACTTTTTCATTTATTTTTCATTTTATTTTGTCGGGATGATTTTTTTTTCAGATTTTGTAAATCACGCACAGACATATCAAAATAGGACCATTCTTATTCAGGTGCAAATTGGACTGAAAATTACTTTATTCTTGAAATGAGATAATTTTAACCGTAATTCTCTAACAAAAATTACGACTTATCATTTTGCAATTAACGTAACACGTTAAAAAACAAAAACCAGATCATTATAATTCGTATTTTGAAAAATCACAGAAATGGTTTGAATATTGATCGGAATCCGACAAGATGATAGAATAAAGAAAATATAGGAAAACGTATCTCAGTCTAACATATTTCATTTTTATTAAAGTTTCTCCAGAGACTGAGGTAATTTTGTTTTCCTCGGGCTCTGGAGAAGCTTTAATAAAAGTGGAATATGTTATTGAGATATGTTTGGCTAATTGTTCTTTTTTCCTTTATTCTATCATACTAATAAAAATAGGCAGTTCCTTGTTAATTGTGCTAAGTAACTCATAATGTTTTACCTCGGAAAATGAAATATTTAGTTTGATCATCAGTTTGAAGACATTTAAATTCATTATTTTTAAAATTTAAAGTCTACTAAATATTACTATTTTCAGTAAATAGTACTTTTCTTGTTTGAACATGTAGTCACCTGAATTCTGCTGTTAAGAAAATGTGTGTCGTTCACGACAAAAATTTTATTTTATTCTCATGAAATAAATGTTTCATGTAATTTCAGTCTATTATTTTTCCTTCGTTTTGTATTGTTTTATTGAAACTATGTTGGGTGGTAGAGATGCCCTTCTCGTTAGATATTATAAGATACAAAACCTATATAATCTATCAACCAACTAAAACACACAAAATAAATTGTACACACGCAAAATCGGATTAAAATGATTACAGCATTTGTTAAAAACCCAAAGTAAAATTGCACACCCGCAAAAAGGGATTCAAACGACTTTGGATAAAATTCAACTAAGAAAAATTAATAAAACAAGTCAGTGCTAAAAAGCAAATTCTGAATCCTGATTGGATTAAAAATATCAAATTCACAAATGACCTATTTTCACGCCTGGATGTGAAAAGGCCGCTGGAGCCGGCATCATGAGAATTTTTACTATTTAAACCACATCACTCCACATCAAAAGGCAGTCGACATGGAAGCAGTTAGCTGACGATTTCGTGACAATGTAACGAAAGAAAATTCAAGAAGCTGACCTCTTCTTTCAATTTTCTTTTCTTCTTTTTCACACCACGCCACGAAAGAGAACAAGACAACGACAAAATGGACACGTGTTAAGTACCACTCCTTTATTTGTATTTGTTTTGCCTTTTCTTTCTCTCAACCTGTCGCAACTTACTAAAACGAGGAAGGAACGTAGACTTTACATTCTGCTACTACACAACCATGAACTCTAAACTTCTGTGGACATTTCAAATACCTACATTACTGCTACGAACAATTTTAACTACAAAACTGCATGCATTTTCTCACTGAACATTTTTCTTTACCAAAATATATTATAGTGTTCAGATAACGAAATTTCACTTATATTTTCCTTCTTACACTTTTCTCATTCTGTAAATAAATCTTTACTTTAATGTACACACGAAATATTTTATCCTTTCTCATTTCAGCCTTCAACCTTCTGATATTTAAGTTGTGGGGACTTCGGACGTGTTTGACACAAGGCCAATGAACCAAGCATCACCGAGGCCCTACAATATACACATATCATGTTATTTACTTTCTTTCAAGTACAACAGATAAAAAACGGTTAACTTTTGATTTACATCGAATTTATTTTTTATAAATCACTCGAATTTTGTTTCATTAAAATGAATTAATAAAATACCATTTCGAACTTCTCCTTTGTTTATATCAATTTCTTTTCCATTAATGAGGACCATGAATCCTTCGGCAGTCACTCTGGTGTCACCGTACTTGATTGTCAATGTCTAAAACAAGAAAAAAAAATAAGAAAAAACGAGAGATTAGGACAAAGTCATTTCCTTTTCAAGAAATTACTTTTCCAAAGTATCCTATATGTAAACCTATATTTTTGATTATAAAAGATTTGGAAAACAATTATTTTCTGTTAGTATCTTGTGAGAATTGCTGCAAAATTGAATGCTAACTACAAAAAAAAAAAAAAAAAAAAAAAAGGAAAAAAGATGAAACAAATTTAGAAGTGCATGTTGTTTTTCCATGGCTACCCTAGAGCCATGAATCCCTGGTCCCAGCATCAGACGTAGCAAGATGGCCGGAAGTATCGGCTTGTTACGTTGGTTACTGGACAGTAGATTCCTTACCGGTGTTGTGTTTAGATAAAAGCCGAAGCCGCTGAGTGTTGAAACGTTACAAAACTAAATTTCTTTCTGCTCTCTTCTTGTTTATCCCAATATAAAATGTCGTTTCTTTTAAAAAAAGGAATGACTGAAATCGAAGGATGCCCAAAATTACTTTTATTTCAGTTCAGTGCAGCATTTGCAGCAACTGCAAGCTTTAGTGTGTGCAGTCCTGTGTGACAGCAGCACTAATCAGCAGGTAGGTTAGAGTTAACGACCTAAGTTTTCTATAAAGGACTGTCCCACGGTCCGTGACATAGCAATTGTCAGTTCAATCCCTGTACTCAGTAGAAAGGGGACGAGAAATAAGTGATCAGTACCAAAATACGAACTAGAGGAAGCAATAAAATGAGAACAATCTACTGCCATTCAGTTCGAAATTCCATATAGGTTATCCGGATCAACATGATCTGATGAAGGCCAGATTGCACAACGACGGAAACGTTGTGACAAAGATGAGGACAATAGTCCGCATTTAGATAAGGTAAATGATGATAACTCCTCATCCTAGAAATTCTATCATTATCACATATTTCACATAATCGCATAAATACTTCAATCACATCTTCTGTTGCAGCTCATAAGCTTATGCGATGATATGCAATATAAATCAGCTCTTTATAAGGACCTCTTAAATATCTAATTCATGATAAGTGAAATAAGCTAAAATATATTATTTTACCAATAGGATCTTCACCGCGATAATTTTCTCAACTTTTATAACTTAACCATAACAGAAATGATTAATCACTTCTGCAATTCTTTATAAAGAAGAAAGCATGTTCTGGTTTCGACAAACAAAAACCCACTTGTGTCACGGCGTCTGCTACGCACGCGTTCAATATAATTCTGAAGTTAGCCTCATTGCATTAACAAATCATTTAAAACAGTAGTTAGAAAAAAAAGCAACAACTTCTTCCTGTACAGTTTTGACATTGTTGGATATAGTTGAAAGTATTGAAAGCAGATTATATTTTCTCTTTATGTCTTGGAAATAACCATGAAATAAAATTAATATTTTATAAGGTTAATAAATAAGAAGAACTCACTTTGCGACAGGTGCTGGGTTGCAAACAGTTGCTTAGGGTGAGTGTAACCCGCCAAAGATTACCATACACAATTAAATTATAAGTACAAGATCCTGACTGCAGAGGGAAGAAGTTACCATCGAATGTCTTTATCAGCTGCGTTCCTTCGCTTCGGCAACTTGAATCTTTCTGATTTGTTTTATTCAGAGACGACATGTCTTAAAAACAAATAAATGAATAAACGCTAAAGAAAATGCAAGAAAAACAAACTTATAACAATATCATGTAAATATTAAAATCACTTGGTAATCATATGTGGGTAATGGAACAGTTACCATTATAGGAAACTACATTGGTAAACGCTAAACAGAGTTAGGATTGCGAAGCTGCCTTTAGAAAATGTATGAATTTACTTCTTGCTCTCTGCACCAATGCCAGATTGCTTAAAAATGTTTTGTCTATGACAGAAAAGAGAGTCTATGAGAATTTGGGAAAACCTTTCTCGTGATTAGCTGAACTGTTTGGACAGTGAAAAAACTCGTTACTCCAGTTATACACTTCGACTTTAATAAAATTGAATGCATACATTTTTTAAGCCATAATGATATTTTGTGTAAATTCAATTTTGATATTTTGCGAATATATTCCTCTTAATTTGTTAATTTATATACAGTGCATCCAAATTTGATTTTTAGGATAATATTTTTGTTTTAATTTTTAGGATAAAATTTATGAGTTGATTTTCAGTATAATATTCCGTATAAAGGTTGTGCTTTTCTGTGCACATCAGTCGGATTGAAATTATGTCTCAAATATGAAGATCTGCAGCAAAGCTAATTTTTCGCACTTAAATTTATTCACATAAACCAAAAACAAAATTCTACTTGGGATTATTTTGGAGTAAATCCTGTTGCTATAAGTTTCGTATTTGAGTTCTAAAAACAGCATCTATCACTACAGATCTAGTAGTAAAGATCGTTTGTTGATATAGATATGAGATTATATCTACAGGTGAATAAGCAAACTAAAGTTAAGGTGGATATAACACTTTAAATGCAAAAATGAATAGATTTGCATGGTATTTGAAAACTGAATTGAAAAATAAAGTAAATATGAGACCCGTTGGTATGAACAAATTAAATTCAGCTTCAAACGCAAAAATTTAAGATATCAAAATTGGACCATGACCTCTTTTTAGTTTAATGAGGTGTTGTTGTGGAACTTAGTCGAAGGACCTAGATGGAGGTCTACACGATAAAAGAATGTCTACATGTGTTTTATACATTATGAAAAAAACGTTTGTTAAAGTACGGAACAAAGAGTTGTTAGAACTGTTGAGTAATTTTGATTTATTTGGAAAGGATATTAGAATGATACAGAATTTATATTGAGAGCAAATCGTTTGCATACAGATAGAAAATGAAGTTAGTAAACAAACAAAAATAGAAAGGAGCGTAAGAGAAAGATGTGCCTTCTCGCCAGGCTTATTTAACCTTTACAGTGAAGCGAGCCTGAAAGAATTAAAAGTCCCACCACGATCTTAACAGCATTAATTGACACAGGGTTGATAGCAGACACAGTATTAACACTACAGAAACTCCTACGGATCTTAGTGAATGAAAAAGAGAAGAAAAATTTTTACATCAATTACAAGAAGATAGAATGTATGGTTGTTATCAAAAGAAACAGCAACCCATTATGTGAAGTATAAATTGCAGAAACTAAAATTAAACAATTCCAAAAATTTAAATATCTAGGAAGTGTTTTAATAGAGGGCGGAAAATTTGACATCAGAATGTGAAGGTGCATTGAGATGGTGAAAGATGCCCTTCAAAAGCTAAGTAATTATTTAGAAACAGGCAGCAAATTTAATCAGAAAAAAGAAAAGAGAAGTGAACTACTATGTAATACTAGTCTTCTTCTATGGTAGTGAATGCTGGACAACTTTATCCCAAAGAGCTGAGGTATCAGAAATGTTGTCCTAGAGAAAAATGCTGAGTATACCATAGACTGAACACCTGAGCAACGACAAAGTTTTAGAGAAATTGGGGACAAAAAGGACACTTATAAGCAGCACCAGAAAGAGACATTTGTAAATTCTAGAGCATATGAGAAAAGAGTGTTGGAAAAATTTGATATTCACAGGTATATTAATGGAAAGAGGAATAGAGGAACGCTGTGCATAACGTACGTAAAGAGCTTCTGAAAAATCGTTGGTAGAAATTAGGAGATATAGAAAAAAGGTAAAATTTGCTAAAGCTAAAAATGACAGGAAAATGTGGAGGTCCATGATCCTCCTGGTTCTGAAGGGATATATAGAAGAAATATATAAACATGTCTTTTGTGCATGGGTTTCATACATTTTTTCCAGAAGTGTAAACAAAAATGAAAATAATAGAAAATAGTATTAAAACCAAGCTAGACTTTTGTGTTCGAATAC
Organism: Ascarosepion bandense; assembly: GCA_037127315.1. NCBI lineage: Eukaryota > Metazoa > Mollusca > Cephalopoda > Sepiida > Sepiidae > Ascarosepion > Ascarosepion bandense. The sequence goes on from JBBBDQ010001776.1 coordinate 1,533,800, forward strand.
GACTTGATCTAATTTCAGCATATTTTTTATAATCACTCCAAGCAAGGCAGGACCGCTACTGCTCAGTGGGTGGGGTAAAAGTGAGAGAGAAAACAAGGTGCAAGAGACGCCTAATAAAGGATAAGAGGTGAATGGGATTTAAATAGGTAGGAGATGCAATTAACGTTGCATTTCAACTTTTGGAGATTGCATCTCTCAGGGATGCAAATATATGGAATGCAGTTCCATAGGCGGGAAGTGTCAGAAAAGAAACTGATAGAATAGAAATGGCGGTTACAGTTGTCTATTTCGACGGTAAAAGTGTGGGACATAAATGCCAATTTAGTTGCACGAATACATTCTTGGCTACAGGAAAAAAGGGCGACATTTCACGATTTAATTTGCTATTTTTCAACATACACTTCTTGGAGGCCAGAGGGTATAACGACCAAAACAACAAAAATGAGGACAATCGTCCACACGTAGCGTAAATAATAACTCCTTATCTTAGAAATTCAAACAGAAATTAGTCTAGTCATGTTGTCTTGATAAATTAGCTGTCTCTTACCAATGAATAAAGACCTTAGAAGTGATAACTCTTCACGCAAACAGACATTAGAATTTTTCTTCACTGACTGAACAAACATATTCACACAATTAGGCATAGAATTCTAGCACACAAGAACTCTATAAACACGCCTTCATTGATTACATGTGTTCGTTGACTTAGAGACACACATATGCTTTTATCTTGTACCTTTTGGTAGCAGAAGGAATAATACCTGTTACTTTCTTTTTCTTTTCTTGTCCCAAATCATTTTCAGGTTAACTGCTACAGTAAAAAAAAATAAAATGGCCGGCCACTCGTATCCAAGGATGCCCGTCTTCCAGAACAGCTAACTAATCCCCGTTGCAGACGCCTTATCAGGCACATTTATGTTTGTTCCACACCCACAGAGCCCACCTATGGTTTATGGTTTATGTAGAGAAGATCTAGTTACAGTTTCTGGGAGAGAGCGCGTTATCTAACGTGAGCAACAGTCTGAACAAGGCCAGGACGCTCAAACCCTCCTCGGTCACGATGACTTGTGACTTCGAGTTAGCACAACCCTCGACAACTCCTCAAAGAGATACGTCTACCCAATTTCACTCATATGGCTTGGATCAACCAGTGGTATGGTTTTCAGGCACTTTACAATGGTGCCGCACACTGGAACCGCTTCCTCCAGACCGATAATATCCAGAAGTTACCTTCCTGACAAATCGACCGTGGTGAGATTCAAAACCGGGTTTCATGGTCAGAAAGGGAACGTTCTAACCACTCGTTCACACACCTAAGGGATGGGGGATATATCTTCTATCAAGTCGATTTTGCTCTCTGTTTAGCCCTAGTGACTTACTACTTATCGAGTGAAGAAGATTATTAGCTGAATATTAATTGTCATAGCCCCCCCCCACAAAAAAAAAATTCGCAACACTGCTTTGGGAACAAACTTCTGGTTACCAAACTTTAACTTTAGGAATTGAAACATCATGATCGGAAACTTGAGAGATCACATTTTCTAATCAATTTCATATAAAATCAGATATCAGCCCTTATATATATATATATATATATATATATATATATATATATATATATATATGTATTTAAAGGACATTTGTTTCTATGGACACCTGCAAAGCAATTGAAAAGATTATCACCAAACATAGAAAGATAAAAAAGAATTTTGCAATAAAAATCATTATGAATAATAATAAAGAGCGTTATAAATTATGGTTATCGATCCAATTAATAGTAAAGTATCTAATTTTATTTAAAAAGTAACTTTGAAAATGAAGTTCCCTTGTTTTTAATTCAAAGGCATTTTACGAAAGTTACTTTTACGGTTACTATAGGTAACTTTCGTTCAATTTTGACCCAATAATGACAGAAAAACCGGCCGTTAGAAATATATTACTCACTTTGGTAGTTGCATTGGATGCACTCTTTATCGGGTATCCCCCAGGAGCCCGTGCTTCGATTCCCACAGCAATCTCCGATCGTCACCACCTTTCCTTGAGAACCAACTTCTGGACCATCACATTGTAAACCCTTGAAACAAAATTTCAATACCGAAGTGGAATCTGTAAAAAAAAAATAAGGTAAAAATATATTGTTTGAATATGATAAAGTAATTTATAATGCCAGAAAATATTTTCTTTAGAAGTATTGAATACTTGAAAATATATTATGACTCACTAGTTTATATTTCGAAATTTAAAAAAAATCCTTTTCACTTTATCTTTTCAATAATGAAAACGATTTATTTTCATTTCATTGGAGTCTACTTAATTGCATGTTTAATGACACAAATAAATGTGTTTTATTAATGGTTTGCCTGTATCATAAAAAATGATGGGAATATTTAAATAATTTTACTGGTCACAATTTTGCATTATGATATATTAAAAGGAAGACGATTTAAAGAAAGCTGAATTAAAAAAAAAAATTAATAGTCATCCATTAGCAGTTTTATCGCCTCCTATATTCCATTGTTTTAAACACGAAGCTTGTTCGCTTATTGACATCGAGTAGTATTTAAAATTACGATAAAAAAAGAAGTGACCAATACTTTCTTTATTTCTTGATAAAACAAAGAGTAAATATTTATTAGTAATATTTGACGTTTTAAATTATTTCTTTATTGACGATGGAGAAGATACCAAATTTAATTTGCAAAAGAGATTCTTAAATAAGTATTATTTCGTAATTTAGAATTTTTCTGAAACCTTTTGTTGATTGAGTTTGTTTTGTATTTGCTGCTCTACTTAAGAAATTAAAACTGTGAACAACTCCGATTTCATTAGGTTTTGTTAGTTATTGAAGAAAAATGAAAACAAAAACTCGCAACCTAGACAGGTATCAAAAAACTCACCTGGTTTTTAAAGTGATTACTGACAACCTTGTCAACATAATACCCGTCTAGAATTATATATTTTATGTATGAAACTGAAATTATTCTAAGCCTCACTTATGAGTACAAAGTCAATTCCAGTGCAGGTAATATCTACAGCACTACTGCAAAAAATCCTCTCAATATGAACAATAAATATATTTCTTTATACAAATGCTGTATTTGATATGATGCACTATTTTATGAAACATTGATCATTTGCATGTTGACTGTCTTGCATTAAAAAAAAAAAAACGGTGCTCATTAAATGATCTAAAAACTGTTGCTTCTTCTTTACGAAATAAGAGAATTATCGGATTTAAGGAAAGCACTCACCTCCCCCATTAGTTCCTTAAATCAAGGTTTTATTGTAGAGCTCATGATTGTTATGATCGGTGCGCTACCAATTTAGAAAATTGGTTCAGAGATTAAAACAGAAACATTCAAGCGTAAATGGAACTATATAAAGACTTTATTTTAACCAAAGAAGTTAATCAATTGCACATTAAATTAAAACTAATGTCTTCTTTGATGATATATAATTGTCTAAACAAAACAATCCCACCGTTTGCAGTTGAAAATCTTATTTCACTACGAAAAGTTGGTGTCATATCGTTAAGAATTTCTCTCGTAGATTAATTACTACAATTGTGACTTTCATCCTCACTGGGTGTCTCGTACTTGTGATCTTACGTCAAACAAAGTTAATAATAAATACCGATAAAATTATAAATTTCATATGTTTGTAATAATTAGGTTAAAGAGCTTATGACTTTCCTATATTTTTGCCGGTCGGAAATTAACTTCCAAGCATCTGTTTAAACGAAAGATTTTCATTAATTGTTAAACACACCTGCAACTTTACTACCACAACGATAACCGACATATTCAGGAGGACAAATGCACTCGTCTGCATCGGAACAAGTTCCGCCATTTGCACAAGGAGGAATGCATATTGCTGAAAGGAAAAGGAAAATAACATTAACATCCGAAAAAAACCGCAGATATGTTTTAATGGTTCCAAAATAATCTGACAAGTTTATTGATTCTGAACTGCAGACCGGAAACAATATTTTATGTTTTATCGAATTGTTTCAATCAAAATAATGATAAAAATTCACCTAAAATTGTTTGCATACATTTTAGAGGAAACACGTTAATCTTGTAAACATTTTTTGATGAAATGAAATACCAGATTAGAATATATTAGGTTGTTATAAAAATAATATCTGATTTCAAAAACAGAATTTTATTCTTGTAAAATTAACTGTAGAAATGTTGAAATTAGTCAAAATACGAGCCTTGAGCATTTATGCACCTCTACCATCGATCGACGATATTACTTATTTCTCGTTGATAGGCACTGATTCAACGAAATCTTTGAAGGTTGATTCCATCTCTGATTTGGATAAAAAATCTTCACTACTTATGTGCTTAAAAATGATAATCAGCAGATGAAAGATCAGGAAAATATGGAGGATATAATAAACTTTCGGATCCCAAGTCTGTGAGTTTTATAAGACGTGGCTATGTATTATCGTGGAGTAGAATTGGACCACTTCGATTTACCAATTCAGGTATCACTTTTTGCAGGTATGTATGAATTTCAACAAGTTGATTGCAGTAAGCTGTAGTAGATAACACCAATTGAAGACCACTAAAAAGTCATAATAATCTTTTGCTGATGCAACGTTGGCTTTTGGAAATGTTTGGGGGACTCATCACGATCAAGCCATTGACCTGATCGTTTACGCTTATCATAAAGGATCCACTTTTCATCGCAAGTGACTCTTCGGTCAAGAAAGGGATCATTGGTGTTACGCAGAAAGAGCATCGAGCACAATTCAAAACGACTAAGTTTTTGATTTTCATTAAAGAACATGAAGAACCCATTTATCGAGTTTTTAATTTTGTCAATACTCTGCAGCATCTCTTCAAATGTAGGATAAAGAGTTCGTCGGAAACTTGGTTTCAGTCGAAATCTTTAACCTTACTTTGTGGTGGGGATGCAGTGAGTATTGGCTCGGTACAAGAAATCGAAAAGCCGAGTTCGAATTCCAGTTCAATTCGTTGCATTCACTTACGCACAGATACCCTTGGGAAAGGTATTAATCCGTCTATTTCCTCCAGTTATGGGTTAAATAATAGAACAGATTGGGTTCTGTAGCCTTGGATGGCAACCAGTCTACCGCAGAAAGTAATGGCAACCTACTACCGGAAATCTTTGCCCAGTCAGTCTTTCGAGACATGATCGCCCAAGCATGTGTCACGTATGGCACTTAAATGACCGACTGAATGCAAAGTTATCAAGATCTTCAGCTGAAACATCGGAAATCTGGGCGTGCACTGTTGATAAAAGAAAGATAAAAGAGAAAGAACTGAAATTCTCGAGCAGGAAATTGACAGCCTTCTCAACGGGAAAGAAACCTATGAGTATCTGCTTATTTGGGAAGATTTTATATCTGCTTATTCGGGAAGATTTTATATCTGCTTATTCGGGAAGCGGAACAATCACATCTAAATGAAGGAAAAATGGCAAGGAATACTCCAGAACGAGACGAATATTAGAAACCAAAATTTGAAGCATATAATTTGAAGCAAAGCTATAAATAACTTAGCTAAGCTTACTGACAACCATTTGGAGTTTCTGGCGTGAAAATTAATGAAATAATAAAACTGATGGCAGAAATGATTTTAATTAAATAAAAACGAATTTAAAAATATTAAAGGAAAAGAAAAACAGATGAACTTACGTATATTACAATCAGTTCCTGACCATCCTGGACAACAAGTAAGTTTGCTTTCGATAGTTACTCTGAAAAAAAAAATACAATTGTCAAAATCTGATGTGTCCGAAATAACAAACAAGAGAGAAACCATTAGTAACGTATTGAGGTTTATTTAATATAATAATGAAACTGTTTCAAATAGGAACCCTTTTTTTGTATAATAAAACCTGAAGAAAGCATGACAAAAATAAATTTACACAAACATCAGTCTATAAAAAATAAAATGCTGGGAAGTTTTTTTCTTGATTATTTGATACAAGTGTGCTGAACGGTTATTGGGGAAAAGAGAATACATTTTTAGATATCATAAAAGAGAAAAATAGATTTTCTTGATTTAAATGCAAGAATAATCGTGATCCTAATTAATTAATGTGTATAGAAATGCAAGCGTTACATCAATTTCCATCAGTAAATACCTAGCTATAAAATATCACAATATAAAAGTGGAGATCAAATCATCAGAATATAAAATCTCACAACGGAATGTTGGTCAGCTAACAACAGGTGCAGACAAGTATTTTAACGAAGTATTTACGACGTACCTTTTCCTTGTTTTGTTTTAGATTAATCTAAATTTTGTGGATGAAAATATTTTTTAATTAAATTAATAATTAATCTATTAACGTTTTATCGAATATTTAACAAATGTCTAATTCTTGAATAAAATAAAATTGACTTGTTATACCGTTAATATCTCAGGACGATTACCAACTACTACGTTGTCCTATTTGAGGTCATATCACGTGATCTTTGTATATTTGGTGCTAATTGTTTGAGTTTTGTATTTCTTGTCAGTTTCAGGGAATAAACGAAGTGAGATAGCAATTTAAATATTTTTTAATCCTCATCATCTCAGTTAATGTTTTGTTTTAATGCTAAAATGATGAGAGAAGTTCCCATCTTTAACACAGCAGCAATTAAATGTATCAAAGTATAGCGAGTCAATTTAGCAAATAATAATGCTTACTTTTCAAAAATACATGGTTCACCTGGAGGAGGAGGAAAATTGCTTCTAACTTTGTAGCCGTCAGTTAACAATAAGTCAGCATCGTCACAAGAACCATTTTTCTGAAAGTTGGTGAATTCTGTTGTATTGCAAAAATGGAACTGTGAACTGAAAATGGAGAGAGGAATATTTAAACATAAAGAATAAAAAATGACAAGTTGTTAGAATACTTTTTTTTAGTGTGGATGGCAAATAAACTAATCGCGACGAATGACATCAATAAATGTAGAATTCATCATAATATGGAAGTATGGATGTTATGGCTATTACTCCTGGGTTTCACCTTTCACCTAAGAAGAATCCAAGACTTGTTGAAACAGGCAAAAGAGAAAAGGAAAGATACAGAGACACTAGAGGGACAGTTTGGATACTGATTTTATTTTTTGATTCTAACGACCTCTTGTTGGGGAAATTCCTTCCCGAACAGTCGGCACGTCTTTATCAGTCAGAGAGAGAGAGAGAGAGAGAGAGAGAGAGAGAGAGAGAGAGAGTTTATTTTTGGCGCCAGAAAGCCTCTCTTTTTGCACATGCGTAAATTGTCTTTCCTGTCAAAGGACTCCTGGGAGATTTTTATGTTTATTCTATTTTGTATTCTTATTTTATTTCGTAGTTTTTATTTTATTTCGTATTTTTATTTAATCCCTACAGAAGACAAGTCTGAATAAAATATTGAATAATGATATTAACTGGCGTTAAAATTTAACTGGATTTCTAAAAGCGCTTTGAACCAATAAACATTTGAACAATTTTTACATTCATTAAGTCCAGAAAAGGAAACACTTGTTCACGTACATGGATGTGCGTTGTGGTGCAGTGGATATCGACTCGGAACGACAAATCGGGGAGCCGAGTTCGAATTCCAGTTGAATTATTTACATTCACTTACGCACAAATACCCTTGGGAAAGATATTAATCCGTCTCTTCCCTCTAGCTAAATGGGTTAAATAACAGGACAGATTGGGTTCTGTAGCCTTGGTTGGCAACTAGTCTATCGCAGAGAGTAATGACAACCTACTACCGGAAATCTTTGCCCAGTCAGTCTTTCGAGACATGATCGCCCAAGCATGTGTCACGTATGACACTTAACTGACTGTTCACGTACAAGAAAAAACACTATAAAATCTCAAGTACCTTGTCAGTCTTATTCAAGGAAGCACACACACACACACACACACACAATATTTTACACCAACCGTGAAAGAGACGAGATATATGAAAATTGATATTTTGTTTAGTCATTATTATTATTATTAGAATGTTTTCACCTAAGTGTTTAAACACATTTTCCATTTATTACTTTTGAAGTCTGCTTTATCGCAGAGTCGGTATTTTCACCTACCGGCTTCGAAAATATCTTGAAGCAATCTGCCATTGTCGGATCAAAGACATTGTCGCTGGTGTAAGTGAGCTAGCTATAATAAAACGAAGGAACGTTATCAAATACTTAAAATATCTAAATACACTTATATATAATGCTGTAGGAAACATCATGGGGTAGCCGTACATAAAGGTAATGGCAGGCGGTTCCACCGTACCTTGATACTTAGGAAATGACCAGTTCTGTATCAGCTGTGTTGTAACAATTAATAAATAAGCGAAGCTGATCATGGCAAAGCGACATAAATTTTTGTAATTCGAACGGGCTATGATAATGTTGTCAAATAGATGGGATATTCCATGTTTGATATTGAGGAAACATTTAACCTCACTCACTCTACAGCATCGCATATATTGGAAAAACTTAGGGAAATCATTAAGGTCCACTATGGATAGCTTTGTCGTGGAGCATAGGTCGTTAACGATCACGACTAAAGGTATTTGGCGAGGAGAGTCGTCGGTGGTAACAGACAAGCAATAGTCGCTCAAGTCAAAACTAGATTAAATGCAGGCGGTACAAGACAATCCATTGCTAAACATGTTAGGAAAATGGCTGGCTCCGGATACATTATATGAAATCACTCGCCATGTTCTATCTTTACATATCAAAATAAACACATGAGATATTCCTGGTATAACTGGTCTGGCGCTTCTCAATCCTTTATTTTCAGTATTGATTTCAAAAGCGTCTAAGCGATCTTATAGGTGATTCATTATTTTCTACAATACAACTCATTTCTCATGGAGGAAATGTCGCAAGCTTATTGCTATTTAATTCTATCGCTATTTAATGAAAGTTTTTCTGTCGTGATAAACTGGCTCGTGAGGCTATATCGGCGCAATCAAAAGATGAGATCTCAGCCATATTTATATGTAAATCCAGAAAAAAAGAAGACAATATGTAAAATGACAAAAAAGGGGGTAATGGCAAATACCCCCTAAGATTACTACTACTGCCCCCTTTCCACACAAAAACATCATTGATAGTCGCCATAGCCACCACTGAAGAAGAATCCGCCAAAAACTTCGCTGGTTTTTATGCATGTGTTCGGCAATCTCTATTTTTTTATTTTTTTTATTCTTTTAACTATTTTTCATTTGTCTTTAATGTTACTGTCATATATGAATAAAGTGTCGCTGCCGACATTTGAGTTTGAACACAGATCGCCAGAGAACAAATATAGTCGGCCTCGTTTGGATGTAATTAAATTATTCGTGATACTGAGATCATGCGACGTTGTAAAAATAATATATATGGTTACATAAATAGCATTCGGGCGAGGAAAAGAATAAAGTCTGACAGTATTCTTCAAAGGCGTTATTTCTAGGATATGTGATTCAGAAAAGTGGCGACGTGTATTCGTTTGAAATTACGCGAGAAAAAAAGTTACGTATCCTGCACGTTTTAATAGGGTATTCAGTATATACCACATCACCAAAGAGACATTTTATTCACAGAGTTACAGAGAAATAACCAGGCGAAGTTATTAAAAAATTAATCTACGTAATATTCTGTGAATGCTGGACAATATCTTCGAAAATGAGGACAAAACTGGAAGCGGCCGAAATGTGGTTCTACAGAAGGATGCTACGGATATCGTGGACTGAGCATACAAGCAACGACGAGGTGTTAGAAAGAATGGCAACAAAAAGGAAATTGATGCTGAGCATCAGGAAGAGACAACTGAAGTTCCTGGGACATGCAATGAGGAAGGAGAGCCTGGAGAACCTGATACTGACTGGACAGATAGAAGGAAGGAGAGACAGAGGAAGGCAGCGGATAACATATTTGCAGGGACTGATCAGGTGGATGACGGAACGGTGGTTGCCAGGAGCAACAGGAGCAAACATACTAAGAGCCACAAGAGATAGGGAGATGTGGAAAGCCATGATCGCCTACGTCCTGAAGGGACAGGGCACATAGAAGAAGAAGAATATTCAGCGGAGTACAGGAAAATGGAAGAACTAAAATCTATCATGATTCAAACGTTGACAAAACCAACAAGAACAACAATTGCAACAACAAAATCAACAACATGAATAGCAATTACAATTACAGCAACAACAGAAGTTTTTTGAATTATTATTTAATAAAACTACTAAAGAAAAAACATGAGATTTATTCACTCCAGATGTTCCTGCTAATTCAATTAGCGAGTTTTTATTGAGGGATAATCTTTTTCAGCCTATTATAGAAGATAAGCAGGGATCTGTAAAAAGGGATTGATCGCATTGGAATGATGAAAATAGTTTATTATTAAGAAAATTGTACCTTGCTGAACATGAAAATTATATAAATTTTATTTTGCAAAAAAAAAAAAAAAAAAAAATCAAGTGAGATAAATTTTGATGAAACTGTAGTAATACTATTGAAAATTTTCGGTGATAGGAACTCATTATTTAATACACATTGGCAATGTCTTAACGTAAGTTTCGTATATCGTAAAGTAAAACGATGAAGATTTTGTCACTTATGCAAGAGTCTTGAATCGAGAATGCGAGAAGTTCAAGTTCAATGAATTAACTCCGGATTTATTTAAATGTCTACTATCCATACAGGGCTTACGCGGAAATAAGATCCAGGATAATTGCTAAATTAGAAATGGATCCCAAATGAACTTTCCAGAAAATAACGCAAGAGCGTTAACGTATGGTAAATCTAAAACCCGATACTGCAAAGATTAAGGAAAGAGACATTTCACAAATGCATTGTGTCTGGTTATTTAAGAGAAAAGACCATAGATATTTCTCAACTCTTAATAGAACATTAAAAAAAACAAACGATAAACCCCGCTCAATAACTAATATTTGCCACGTTTGTAGAGGTAAGCATTTCAAAAGTAATTGCTTTTTCACAAACAAAAAACGCTACGAATGTGACAGGGTGAGACACAAAAGTATTTACTGCAAATACAAAAAAATGGAGGAAAAATAAAACGTATGTGAACATGGTAAATACATGGCGTGAACATGGTAAATACATAGAGCAAAGGCAAAAAGCATAAAAGAAAAAATCAACAAGATTTAAAACGTGTCTTTAACTGAGTTAGAAACATCTCATAAAAGGAAATTTGTTTTCATGAAAATTAATAATGTAAAAATGAACTATAACTTGATACAGGATCTGATATCATCACCACCATAAGTGAACAGACGTAGAGAAAATGGGTAAACCCAGTATATTAACGTCTAAAAAAGTTGCTCATAGAGTTTTAGGAAAGAAATTTTATAGGTGAATTCACCTGTAACATTACTTTTGTTGGAAAAACTAAAAAAGTCGGGGAGTGAGGAGTTAGATGAAGTGATGCTACCACAATTTCCGCCTGTTTTCAGGATAACACCAAACCAGAGCACTGTGTCTGGAATGTCACCTTCAGGATTGATTTTTATCAGGAAGATTGTCTGTTTTTAATAAATTACTAGCAGAACGCAAGGCAAAAAGAAATAACAATAGAAATGAATACTTTAAACCTGGAGATAAGGTGTTTCTTAAAATGTATCAACGTGGAAAAGAATTCTGGGAAGATGGCGTTATAAAAAACAGATCGGCAAAATGACATACATGGTACAGTGACAAAGGTGGGAACATAAGCGACACCTTAATCAGTTAAAACGAAGATTCCTTGATTTAGAAAGGCTTCGGAAAGAAGTACCTATGGAAATATTGTATGACGCGTTTGACGTAGTCACACGAGCAGAAATTATTTAACCAAGATTTTACGGTAAGAGAAAAAGAACAGCAACAGAATTTTAGAATATTGAAACGAAGCTGAAGAAATATAGACTCCAGAGAAAGTCATTCCAAAGGGGAGGTGACATATATGAATAAAGTGTCGCTGCCGACATTTAAGTCTGAATATCGATCGACAGAGAACAAACATAGTCGACCTCATTTTTAAGTAGAGGAATCGTGCTGCCTGGATCACGTGACGTTGTAAAATTAATATATATATATATATATATATATATATTGCAAGAAAGTAACAGAACACGTAGATTTTAAACCCACTGTTCAAGCATTTACTTTTATAAAGAGTGCTCGATATAGAGTAAAGGTTTATTTTGTAATAGTTGTTACAATGGCTTATAAAAGCATAGTATGACTATATATATATATATATATATATATATATATATATATATATATATATTATTCCGGCGAGGAAAAGAAAAAGGTTTGACAGTATTCTTCAAAAGCGTTATTTCTAGTTCATGTAACTTTACAAAAGTTACCATTTTTATTTATTTTTCTTTAAATTTTTGTCTAAAGCATTGCGTCTAGACAAGTATATATATATATATATATATATATATATATATATATATATATATATATATATATATTATTCATATATGTCACCTCCCCTTTGGAATGACTTTCTCCGGAGTCTATATTTCTTCAGCTTCGTTTCAATATTTAAAAATTCTGTTGCTTTGGACGTTGGCACGAAAGACTAAAAAGCAATAGTTGTTTCCAGTTAAAGCGAAACCGTAGACTGAAAGAAAAATGAATGGATGTAAGTCAAATTTTGATTTCCTGGTATCGATATCAAATAAGTTTATTTCATCGTAAACTGAATTTTGAAGGCTAAATAAGTCCTCTGAGTAAATGGTATCATGGCTGAGACTAAGAACTACAATTATACCTCCTTAGAGCCAAACCCGAAGCAAAAAAACTAAAATAAAAGGGCTGAAAAAAATAGACATACAGGCAGATAAACATACACACACACACACACACACACACACACACACACACACACACACACACATCTTGCTTTTTATATACATATTATCGATTTTCTGCACTATTGTAAGAACTGCAATCTTGAAACTTCTGAATATCGTTTCTTATGTTTTATGAGTGTATCAAATTTGATTAAAATTGGACCACTCCTACTATAACCCGATTTTTTTCAATTATCGATTTTCGATATTTATCGGGGGTACCTTGACACAAAACTTAGCTAAGAACATTCGCAGACGCTTATAGTACAACTGTGTAAATTTTCAAGAAAATCGGTTCAGCCGTTTCGGAGTCTATAAGTAACGGACACACACACACACACACACACACACACACACACACACACACACAAAGTTCCATTTATAAATAAGTATATATATATATATATATATATATATATATATATATATATATATATGAACTATCTGCAAACAGATCTGTATCGCTGTATGACAGTTTTTCAGTGCGGCTAGATTAACCATTTGGTTCAAGCCGAGGCTGAAACCCGACTGATTTGTCAGCAGTCGGAGATTCCGTCCATCATTTTGTTATCTAAATATATATATACCTTAGCTCACTGGTACCCTGTATATATAAATTTACTTGAGCCACAAGATTAGCAACTAGGTCCCACCCTTTTACTATGAATCCATAAGTTGTCAACGCAAATTCTTCTCCCTCAGCTTCTTTTCTCGCACTTCCTGCCTGTGGAATTCCCTTCCATTCACTTGCTTCCCCGACAGCTACAATTTCCAACAATTTAAATGTAAAGTTAAAAATCATCTCTTATCTCACTAACCTTCATCCTCTCTCTCATGCTCCTTTCTCCGTCCACTTCACTCTCATCAGTATTCTCATCCTTCTCTTACCCACTTCCTGACACCCCCTATAACCTGTCACTCTTCCTCTTAACATTCCACCTATGTAACCCCTGCAGAACAGTGGCAGTAAAATGGCTTGCTTGAGGCAATATGATTATATATATATATACACACACAAACATCTAATTTTTTTGTTTAAACATTATTTTTAAACGATATTCGTATTTCAGTAGATATTCTGTTTTTAATATATAGTATATATATTTAATATATATAATAATCAGGCCGGTAGAAATATATATATATATATATATATATATATATATATATATATACCGGCCTGATTATTCATGAGAAATTTTCTTAGGAAAATGTGTATCATTCGACAGGATTCGAATTTGCGACCCCTAACAACATAGAGGAAGCCATCAATTGATCAGTTGCGTCTTAGACCCCTTGTACACGAACGGTTTCAGGGGATTAACGAAATCGAATTAACAACCGACATAATTAATTTAAAATTATTTATTATTTTTAGTTTAAAGTTTAAACGTTATTTTTGATCGATATTTATATTTATATATAATTAAGTTTTGATTGATTTTAAGTAAGGTATAGTTGGCAATAAGTTTGGGAGCAAGAAAACTATATTCAAATCCCGCATGGAGAGGGTTGGCCTCCATCAGGATATCTTGCCTCAGACTCAACACTGTTCCTTTGCCTGCAATACATGCAAAAACCTCTACAACAACTCTAATGGCTTACGCGACTCATGATCGTGAAGTAATTAGTTAGCAAACAGTTATTTTCATTTTTCAATTAAACGGTTTTAATTGAAATATCTTTATTTTACTTACCTTAATAATGTTGGGAACGCATTTTGATTTGAAGTACTGTAAAAAAAAATAATTACGATTATAAGACAGAAAACAGTTGTAGTAATGAATATTTGATAAAAGATTCTTGATTACTAATCATTTGTTATCAGGAATTACTTTCATTTGAAGTTCTAAAATTTTATTCTTAATATGATGTCATTGAATTTATATCTCAATGGATTCGTTTACATTTCGATTTACATTACAATTCGTTTTATAGAAATAAAATTTTATTTTGTTCGTAATAAAGTAAATTTCTAATTTCCGGAAAGAAGATCATGAATATAAATAATTTTTCAGCAAAAAGGCATTAATAATTCAAACCAAACATTGGATTGACATTGAGTTCTCTCCCTTAAGAGCGGTTAATTTTGCTCTGTTTTGCCAAAAAAACTTTGTTGTGAGGATAAGAGATTACAAATAAATTTAATACATTTAATTCAAACTGTGTAAAGAATTGTGTTAAATCCTCATTGGTGATGATTTTGATCAAACTAAACTAAGAATCGTAAACACATATTTAAATTCGACAACAAATCCGTACCCATTGGAATGATGATTGTTAGGGTGTTCGCGGCTATTTGAGAATAAGATTTTTTTTGTGAGTTTACTTCTTGGGTCATCAAATGCAAATGAGAATATTAAATTTTTTTATAACAGAATGGTTTTATGGTTTTCTCTTTGCAATCAATAGCATTTTGCAGCAACTAAAATGATCTTTTTTTGCGAGAAGATAAAAGAGAACGTCAAACGTCTTTTATCGTACGTATTATAATGGTACAAAAAATAAATTACCTCTTCTGAAATTTGCATTTAATGATTGTCATAAAATATAGATCATAAAACAAAATTTACAAAATAAGCTACCACAAATTTTTTCTTTGTTCACCACACAAGTTCTAAAATACAGTTAATTCTCATAAAAAAAAACAATCATAATAATTACCATTAAAATGCTCACGGTCGAAAAGATTTGGAAAGGTTGATGATTCACATGTCGCTGGGTTGTTTGTTTTTCGACAATAGTTCAATGCAAACTGAGATATCGTTTCATAAAAGTTCAAAATCAAGGTTAATAAAACTTATTTTATTACAAACTTTCACAAGCAGATAAGAAAGATAATCGCATCTCTCTTTAAATTTAGAGAATATTCTGCACTTATTTCCTTTTTTTTTTTTTCAAAAGATCCTGTAACTTTTTGATCTGTCTCAGTTTGATACGCGTCTCAACGTAAATGCACATCTGCGACAATTTTTTCTTGGACACTATTCTTTTGCAACACATTTCTTAAAGTCGCTGGTAAATGACTGCTGTCAAGGGAGGTATAAATTTTGCAAAATAAAGTTTAATTTTTATTGGATAACTCAGTCAAAATTAATCTAAAACTAAGAGAAAATGATACATTTTTTCTTATAAATAATAATAGTCAAATTTTTTTTGATAAGGTGAGGATTTTTGTATGTAATTATTAACGTCCTATTATTATTAATAAGAATCAATTAAAACTTACTTTGGTTCTTCGGATTCATTTTCACTAATGTTTTCTTGAGTTTCTGGAGTTCTGCATGAAATATTTGCAAAGATAATCAGTTAAAACATGAAAGACGTGATCTGCGAAAATTGTTTCATAATAGTTCTTTATTTTGAAAAATAAAATTTCTGGTTAGATTTAATTATCTTGTACAGTAGGGCGGGTTGATTTTTCACTTTTCTTTAGTAAACCAACATTGCACTCAATGCGAAAGCTGGAGTCCGATGAGATAAGTAATGTATAGTGGGTTTTCCGTTCCAGTGAAGAGTAGTTGTGTGTTGAAACAGATTAACTGAATTTGGCCTCGTTAGTAGATAGCCCACTATAAGTTATATAAGGGATTAGAAAACAAGAAAATCAAATTGAGTATAGAAACAACATTTATATATACACAGATGTCAATTAAGGTTTTTTACAAACAAAGTAATGTTTTTAGGATGGGTTCAAGGGACGTTAAAATGTTCATAGCAGTAAATGCCGAAAAGAGAGTTTGTGCGTATGTATGTGTGAGCGTTTGTCAATCAGGAATGTCTTTGATGTATCCGCTCCGTAGATCGGGTAAGTAGCTCAGGGACAACGAAGAAGAAGGTGAGAGGTCAAGGGACGTGCTAATTATGCTCGTACTTTCTCAACTGGCGATGCTTTCTGTGTCTGCTTTTTATTTCGTCTTTGTGGGTCCCAGCAAGTCATTTGGGAATTCACACCCGTATTTAATTCTGGGCTTCCCATTAGACGATAAATAAAATTCGCGTAGGCTCGCGAAAAGGAATTTGATATTTATTAATTTTTGGTTTTCTGCGGGTGCGCAAAGACCAGTTTTAGTCATTTGCTTTCTGGATCTCTGAGGGCAAACATCCGGTCCCTCGCTTTGCTCGGTATCACCACAAATGAAACCAAAAGTTATAGTCGTAGCTCTTACCAGTTTTTGAGTATTTACTTCTAAATATCGTCTGAAAAATAATGGCATTTTTTTTTAGATACAGTGATTTGAAAATATATTCAAATTAGAATTTTAATGATGAATCAATACAAGTAAAATGTGCATTTTTTTACTGTAATAATAAATTAAAAATGCGTAAAACTTGTAAAATATTACAAAACGTCTAATCAATGAATAAAATCTTACACCATTTGTTATGTAATAATTAATAAAAACAAAAATAAATAAAAGTGGCTATAACACCATATAACTGCAGTGCACAAATAACTTCTTTTCTCGCGCTTCCCGCCTGTGGAATTCCCTTCCACATGCCTGCTTCCCCGACAGCTACAATCTCCAGGAGTTTAAATGTAAGGTCAATAGACACCTCCTAACACACTAACTTGCATCTATTCTCTCAAACGCTCTCACCATCTAACCAACCCTCATTCTCGGGACTCGTCTATCACCCTCCTTCTGACATTTCCTATATCTAACCATCCTTTCTCATCACTTCCCTGCCCCTATGTAACCCCCTGCGCAATAGTGGCAGTGGAGTGCCTTGCTCGGGGTGAAACGATTAAAAAAATGTTTTAAATTTGCATTGTTTATTGAAAATGACACTAGAATTAGTGCAGCATATGACATAAGAAGATAGTTAAAATGTTCAAATGTCCCTTTGAAGTAAAAAAAAAGTTCTTATTTGATGGCATAATAATAATGTGCTTGTGCCTCGCTTCTTGTCCATTCGTGAAGCTTCAGTAGTTAATTAAATTGCTCTTTCCACACCTTGCGAATGAGCAGGTAAACTCGACAACTCCAAAGTCTCTCCGTTCATTAGAATCTCATGTATTTGAAAAGCCTTCTACATGCGAAGGTTCACAAACTCCATTTGGTGAGAAATTAATTAAATTTGAGTATAGTGTGTCGCTTCAGATGAACGTAATTTTAAAATAATCTCTTTAATGACTCAATACTTCTTGAAACGAAAATAAATATTTTTATTTGAAAATCTACTTATGATTGGTTATATTTTTGAGATGTAATTTGAAATTTTAAAATTAGATTTTTAAATTGACGTAACTAATTAAGCATGAATAAATGTTTACTAATCTAATGGGCATTTTTATAGTCATTTCCCTCATCTCCAGTTAATCTGACTTCAAAATTGAGAAAAGAATATTTTTTGAAAGCAAGATGAAATCATCGTGTTATAATTTTTTTTTTATGCGACGTTATCTTTTAATTTCAAACCAATTAACTGCTTATATTTTAATTATAAATTTTATAAGGCTGTGATGATCACTGAAACAAAATCCCAAAACTCGTTTCTTAAAAAACAAAACAAAAAAAAAACGTGATGGTTTTGACAAAATATTTTGTATTATTATTTATCAAAGTTTAAACTTTCGAATTGAGTGACAGTTCCAAAAATAAACCTGTTCTTTTTTTACAGCCGTTCGAAAATCTCTACTAATCTTTTAACCTAGCCTTAAAGTGACATACACAAGTTTTTCTAACATCAAATCCATGCACTTAATTTTTTCAAACTCATAACTTCAAATATTATTCAGACTCACCTCGAGACCACCTTTGAATAAAACAGATTTTACATGCTTACTGTAAATGTTATCCTTGACTGAAATCTTCGTTTAAAAAGTAAGTATTAATTAATGAATCAAGTTAGTATATATAAGGTCAAATGTGCAATAAATATTGCACATTTGCTTCGGCAATGTTGCCAGTGTTGAAGTAAGTAATCTTTGAAACGGAAATAATATTCTTTCTCTTTATTTCAATTCAAATTTGTTTTAATGTAACTTACTGAATTGAGCGCGCGCACAAACATACAAAGCGTGTAAACATTTAAACGTAATGTAGCAATTAAACAGAATATTTGTAAATATCTGTCTTATACATTTGTGACTGAAGGACAAGAGAATGGGCGAGTTGTCACTTGAGCAAACCACTCTCCCATAAATATCTTGCCACTCAAACGATAGCAAGTGTTAAGCTTTTAAAAATCAGTCAGTTAAGTGCCATACGTGATACACGCTTGGGCGATCATGTCTCGAAAGTTTCCCAAGGGTATTTTTGCGTAAGTGAATGCAAGGAATTCAACTGGAATACGAACTCGGTTCCCCGATTTCTAGTTCCGAGCCGATATCCACTGCGCTACAACGTACATCCCTTTAGACATAGGTTACTATTAAAAAAACAAAAAACAAAAAAACAAAAACAAAAAAAACAACAAAAAAACAAAAACAAAACGTAACGGCTATATTACGCTGATAATCGTCCTAATATATATTTTTAATGTTTTCCTTTAAACATTTGAAACATTCATTTTGGATGACATTATAAAAAGTAATTTTGAAAGTTTGTGTAATGTGATGTATAATGCTAAAAACAAACAGAATTTTTCACGTTTTTTGTTGTTGCCACTAATTAAAAATGAAAATGTACATATCTTTTTTATTCAATATTCAAAATAGTAATTGGATACACGAATTAAACTGAAGATAGAATCTATCGGCTCCAGTCTTTACATCGAAAAGAAAATGGGTTTAAATTATCTGAAAAATTTATGGCAGTTAGGAGTTAATTTGTTGGTATGTACAATCATCATGTTGAGCAGAGAAGCTAAAAGAAACAGAAATATTTAACTTCTTAAAGTGTGAAATGAAGAGAATGACCTAAGATTTTACAGAATCGGATTAGAAGCCCATGTTCAAATTCTGGCTTGATTTGTATTCTCTACTCATTAATACCTTTGTGAAAAGTATGAATGTATCTGTGATGAATACGGAATGACTGTCCTTGCTTCACTGTTTTCAAATTCGCGAGGCAGTGTGAATTCTATTTTTTGACCAATAGTAAAAGGGATTGGCTCCGAGCAGAAGAAACGACCAAAGCAAAATTTAGCGAGCCTATGTGAGAATGTATTCTGATCAATAGAAAAAGGGAGCGACTTATAAACTGAGAAAAAGTATTGAGCTGGTGTCAAATCGCTTTTTGATATAAATAGAGAAAGAAAGTTGAATTGAAGAGACAAGGGAGCAGAGAACAGAGGGACAACACTTGCTTCAATGTAGGAAGAAAATTTTAGGCTGCGGATCTGACACAACTGCCTAGGCGACCCGTTTCGCACCCTCTCACTTTCTCTCTCGTGCTGCTTTCTTTATCCCACCTTCTTCCTCTTCACCTACTCACCTTCCCCAAAAAGAATGAGAAGAACAAAGACGTTACTACTATTTGTTGATATACACAGCGAAACATAGACTTATCTTTTTCTGGACAAATCACATTTCGCTAAAGCAAACGAACTCTGAATTCTTTGAACTCTTTACTACTCTAACTTCCCCTTAGAAAATGTTCACAGTTTAATAATTTCATACATGGAGGTTATCCTGCTCGATAAATCAATTTTCAATTATATATACAAACGAGACAGTTTTATCTTTTCAGTTTTCTGATAATTTTAAATTGTGGGGATTTCGATCATGTTCGGCACAATCTAATTTGCTAAGCATAATAAAGGTCCCTACAATCTATCCTCTCATATTTCTCCCATCGATTGCAATTATTTCAAGAGTAGATCCCTTTGAAACTGTTTAACTTTGATTTCCTTTCGGCATTATATCATTAAGTAAAATCACAAACGGAGAATCTCAGTGTGTAAGTGGATAAGAAAAAAAAGTTGTACTAAAATACCAAGGCAGGAAATATTGAAGTAATGAGAGATAATTACTCTTCAAAGTGTTCTGAAACTCCGTTTCTATAATCAACAAACAGATTGAAAACAAAACTATTTTTTATAAAAGATAAAACCTTTAACAAGTGAAAATGTGTGAATCGTTATTAGATATAATGAAATGATTTTCTTAAATGGACTTCAAACGGATGTCTTGTTGATTTGCAATCATGAATGTGAAAGCGGATAAACTGATGTCAAAATCAGTCAGCTAAGAAAATTACCGAATGATTTAACATTAATCAATAATATAATATAATTTTCTATATGTAATTGAGAGGAGTAGTTACTTTTCATAAAAATAGGTTTGACAGTGTGAATTATCAGTTCTGCAAGGTTTTACAAGTTTCTTTACTGTTTTGCCTATCAGGATTTGGAGATAAAAGGGAGAAAAAGAAAGTATTTAGAGTTTTACAAAAAATAAAAATAAAAAAATAAAGAAGCTAAATACAAGTGATGTTGGAGGAGAAAGTTGTAATAGCAAAAGGGTTGAGTTATCCCCAAATAGGACTGACAGCTTTGGACTTGCAAGAGGACACTAGGAAGACTACCATTTTACCATTGTTAGAAATAGAGCAAGAATTATTTTTTAAAGAAAGCAGGTTTCATGCCAGATCTCTACGGAAACAATAAAATATAAAAACAATTTAGAAAATTGATTTTATTCTCAAAATAAATTGTTGTGGCGGACCTACCCATTAACATAGTAATAGACTAACTCAACCTGCATAAATACCATGTGGCTAGTATTCATCAGAGAGCACCAGTCTGGTATGAGTCAGACACCCGTAGTGTAACTTACCGAACAGAGACTTTGATATCCAACACCGCTTGTTCGTCAGCTAGACGAACAAGCTGGCATATTGTACCTTTATCCGCTATTTTGTTAATACAACTGTTTACATTAATCTCGTATTGTAGGGATGGTTCAGGTAAATACTGAGCTGATTAAAGATCTGACCTTCACAAAAATAGGACAATACAGGTGAGATTGGTAAACTGGATTATTTGTCTGCCTCTTTCAACAGGACAACCCATCTTATCGCAGGAAAAAATAGTAGCAAATTGGTTCATGGAACGAAATCATGAGTTTTCTATATCAAAGTTACCCCGCTCTCCGTTACCGAAGCTGAACTCCATAGAACATATTTGTGATGCAGTGAAAAGGGAAATTAGAATCTTAAATGTCTAGCCAACCGGTCTAGAAGAATTACAGGATACCATAATAGCAGTATGAACCCAAATTTCGAAAGGGTGCTTCCAGAAAATTGTCGTATTCAAGAATAATAGATGCAAGTATACTAGAAACTTATGAATGTTCTATATATGATTCCTCTAGCAATATTTGATTGTTAGTTGCTTTTGTCGCATATCAACCTCGGCGGGTCATTTAATGCCAACTAAATTTTTATTTATTTATTGCTGGTAATACCTTTTTCTTTCAACAATTTCTTGTTGTTTTTTATATGTTTTGTGTCTAGTAATACTTTTTTTTCTTATTCGAGTATTAAGATTCATTAGGATTTGTTTTTAAGGGCAGGGTCCCCAAGTTTTACCCTGTTATTTAACCCATAACTGGAGAGAAGGGACGGATTAATACCTTTCCCAAGGGTACCAGTGCTTAAGTGAATGCAGGGTATTCAATTGGAATTCGAACTCGGTGATCGAGCGAGAACCGGTGTATTCAACGTGATATGGCCGTAAGCCTAGCAATATTTGCGGAAAATAACAAGAATTAACCCAATTGCTTTATTTTAATTGAAATTTTACTAAAATGTCAGCTTCGTTGTCTGTTTAATTTATCGCAGCTAAATGACATTTTTGCTTTATCAGTTTGTAAATAACAAGATAAAACAAACATAATTACTGTAGAAATTTATTTTTTAATCACTGTTAAAAAAGTATCGTCATCGAAACAATAATTTTTGGTAGTAAAAAATATCGAACGTATTTCTTGCAAGAAAAAAAAAAAGAAAAAACAAAAAACAAAACAAAAAACAAAGGAAAGAACTATGTCAATTCTTAAGGAAAAGCGTTTATTTTTATTTTTTTTTTTGGTGCAAGATTATTTTACCACAGTTTTAAGTTTTATTATGTTACTTGACCAACTCTGCTCCAAAAACTTAGAACACAATTTGGTGGAGGACATTTTCTACAATTCAAACTGAGGCTTACATATTTGGGGTGAACAGAATCGTTATTTATTCTATTAATCATCTGAAAATTTTTCAGTATTGAAAAACGTAAATTTAGTAACTTCAACTTTATCCGGATTTCCTCAGATAAGTTAAATAAAACCTTTTGTTAAATAGTTTCATAATATTTTTGTTAGCTTTCATACGGAAAATTTTCTGAATATTTTTAATTGTTTAAAAATAAAAACATCTCGCTACTACTACTACTACTACTACTACTACTACTACTACTAATAATAATAATAATAATAATAATAATAATAATAATAATTATAATAATAATTTAGGGTTAATCGCCTCTGTGTAAAGAGAATGAAAAAGCCCCATCAGTATTAAAAACTTGAAAATAAATCGGCTAAGAGCTTTTCAAAAGATACTCGTCAATGCAAAGACAGAATTATGAGAGTCACTCATAACATCAAACCAAATATCAACGAACGAACGACCAGTGAAGAACAAATACACACTGGAAAAAACTCCATAAAAACATCGTCAGTGTGGAAAAAGAAAAAAGAATGAAAATTATATCATTAAGGAATCAGTATTAGTCTAAATTACACGCAAAATCCTATTACGATAATTAATATACAGTGATTAACTGGGTTTGAACCTGAAAATAAACGGTATAAATACTAACATGTTAGAAAATAAAGAATAACGTTTTCTGAAATATTGGGATCCTGACAGATTGTTTTGTTCAAGAATGTAGGCCGGTTATAATTATTATGCATAGAAAGTTTGTCAGATTATAGACATGACTATTCAAGCAGGTGAAGAACAAAGAAACAAAACAAACCAGGACCTCACTCGAGAACTAAAGAAACAATAGAATATGAAGATTAAAGTCAATTTGCTAAAAAATACATGCACTAGAAACTAAGACGCTAAAGGTAAGTGTTGTGGGATCTCCCCCTTTTGTATATGATAATGGACTCGACTGAGTGTACATATACTCCTGCCATAGAGAGAACAGTAGTGACAGTTGCAGTTGGTAGTGGACGGGAGAGTAATCGTAGAGATCCGTTACAGTTATCGGAGAGTTCCGAGAGATACCAAAGTTACCCAGAGACCAGACTAGCTCTGAGCTCCACTTAGCTAGAATAATACACACGAATATACTATTTCCAACGACTTCACTTTATTTCTTACTAATAGTATTCTTGGATTTACTAACCTGCGTTCAAGTTTGAATTTCAATGATTACTTTCCCCCAAATCAGTTATGAAGAAACATTTCAAAACAAAAATTTTAAATAAACAATAAGTGATTCGTAAAACAAGTAATCATTATATAAAAAATAAAATAAAAATTGTACATTTACCTTTCAAAAGAAATGCCACCAGTCACGCCGAAATCAGTATCCTGGGCCCTAAAAGATTGATTCTCGATTTAGAAATGATCATGATTTTAACAAATTATAGTATTTTTCAAATAGAATAAATTTGACAACACTCATTAGAATGGAAATAAAATATTTTAATTTTAATCGGAAATAACAGAAACAGAATAATCTATGAAGGATTCATTGATTTATTCTTAAGTCAAGTAACAAAAATGATATTTTAGGCAAATTTAGTTCAATAAATAATTAATGTTAGGAAAATTAATGATAAATTGTAAAATCTTTTTGTCGATTTAAAGGACGAAAGTTTGTCATGCGATAAACTTTCATACTTTGTCATAAATTTTCCTCATATTTGTTCTGGTTTGTAAAAATTTTAACATTTTCTCCCATAAATAAAATTTTATTATTTTCTACCATAAATAAATTTTATTTTCTCCCATAAATGAATAACCTTAACAAATCCGTGCACACTTTCTGTCAATAGATTTGTTTACTAGTAAAATTTGTGATAACTAATACAATGATACTCAATGATAAATAACCTGTAAGAAAAAAAAGACCTTCGTGTAGACAGGAACATTTTGTCAAGGTGCAAACCATCTTGGTTAAAGATATCTCATCAGTAACAAGTCACGATGGTTAACAGAGAAGAATGGGAATAACTAAACATTGGAAAAAACTACTCCCCCATAACTAACGTACCTGCTCAGTTAGTAGATGCATAAAGCTGTAACACACATAGTTAGCTTTGAAAAAAGTAAATAATAATAATAATAATAAGAAGAAGAAATACATGTATTTTCCTAAGATTTATGAGAATTGTAATTATTACGGCTCTTGTGGGAATCAGTTTTGATTTATCTTTTCTCTTTCACCTGCCTTATCAAGTGCTTTATCAAGGGCCGTATCAAGTGCTTTATCAAGGGCCGTATCAAGTGCTTCATCAAGGGCCGTATCAAGTGCTTTATCAAGGGCCGTATCAAGTGCTTTATCAAGAAGGGCCGTATCAAGTGCTTCATCAAGGGCCGTATCAAGTGCTTTATCAAGGGCCGTATCAAGTGCTTCATCAAGGGCCGTATCAAGTGCTTCATCAAGGGCCGTATCAAGTGCTTCATCAAGGGCCGTATCAAGTGCTTCATCAAGGGCCTTATCAAAAGATTATAAAGCGCAAGGCAAGGAAACATGGAACCAAATGAACAAAGGTTTTTCTAATTCATTTTTGTACAAGGACATTATAGCTTAAAATGCATTTATAGAATTTACCAGGTTCAAATACCTACAACTTCCCTAAATTTCTTTTTTATCAGTTAATTCATCCGAAGAAAAAAGTAATTTTTATAAAGTTAGGCTAGACCTTACCGAATGAGTTGTGATGCTTGTAAAAGGAAGAGAATAGGTAAAGTTGTGATTAGACGGGTCTCCCAACCCATCTTGAGTCTGCGTCGGGTGATACTGGTTTTTGATGTTTTGTTGCTGAATAAAGCTGATTATGAAGAGTAAAAGGTTCAAATGTTTCGACTCACCACTGAAGTGGATTCCACACGAGCCTTTTAAAGGCTGGCGATGGATGAAACAAAATCTATATCCGGTCAAACGAAACTTCATTGGCTAGTTGAAAGTCACGATGAAGCGACATTAGGTAATTGCGAATTTGATTTTTACGGGAATGAATCGACTGCCCACATTCCAATTGACTCCAGATTCATTGGTGCAATAAACAAGTAATTTAATCTTGATTATTGTTTAAAAAATACTCACGAACAACAGCTGTACAAATACTTTAGATGCAGACGTGCTTCTGTTTCCTGAAAATGCCTCAACAATAATTGAACCAAAGAATATGTCAATGATCAGTTCAAATAAACTTGAAAAACGAAATCAGAGTTAAATTCCCGATGAAATCGAAGCATAATTTTTGAATAGGAATGAAGGAGCTTGTTTAAGTTGCCTTAAAGGTCATTAGTATTGGGTAACTTAAAATGTTCTATCAATTTATTAAATAAAATTGTTTCAATGAAACACTTTTTTTCGTTACAGACTTTAAAGGCATACAACTAGATTCCGGTTCTAAGACAATTTTTGGCCAGGCCAAAAAAAAAAAAAAAAAAAAAATGGAACAGAGAAGACAAAAGACTCCCCTCTCATTGTTAACTTAAAAATTATCTCCTCTTAAAGGAGATATACATATAATAGTTATTTATATGCAACAAGGAATCAGTTCATTTTTTTTGTAATAAAATAAAAACGAAATTTCTTAAATTTAGAAAAAAAACTGGAATATCTATTTTCGTGAATGTTAAAATGTAAAAAACAACAAAAATATCTGGATGCTACAACAGAAAAATGAAAAATCAGATGTTAGCTAAGAAAGCAATGAGGAAAAACGGATGTCCATGCAAAAAAATTTGGAGTAAGTAATACGATAAAAAAGCGGAGTAACTGACAAAAATAAATGTTGAAGTACAAAACACTGAAGATAGCCATAACATGAAAATCATAATATAGAATATGTAATAACTATTCAGTTATATAATTCATGTAATAATTATGAAGTAGAACAGAACAACTCCGCGATATTATTTTGGGTTCTACTTTAAAAGAATTACATTAATATACCAAAGAAAAATGCAACAGTTACATAAATATCTTTTAAAAGCAACAATCGTTTATTTGATGACAAGTAACAAAAGAAAAATTGCAGGTATTTACAAGCCAGTTTTGTGTCTGTCAATGATGAAGAAGACTTGAAATGAACAACTTGCACAAAAATTATTCTCTAAATGAAGGACTGAAGGACTTTTATCTTAGGGACAGAAAGGCAAAAACAAAACAAAAAACAAAAAAAAAAAAGAAGAAGGTACCGTGAATAATTTAGTATTTAATGATAAAAGCCCGATCAAAGTTAGCACAAAGAAAACGTAGCTAGAGCAACGATAAGGATATGAAATAAAGAAGAATAAGTTAATTTTAAGGATTTGGGAAGGAAAAATTCTAATAAACGTACCCGCGTACTGTTGGAAATATATAATATTTCTGACGGTCGCTCTTAGCAGACATGTTGCAAAAAGATTACACAAGTTCATGTTCGAGGATTGGCATCAGCTATCATTAAAAAGAAAGAGAAAATATGTGGTGTGTTTAAGTCACTTTTCATTCGACAATGAATTACTGGATTAGCGAAAGGGCGAGGCATTTCTTTGTAAAAGGAGTTTCGCTCTCCAATGTTTTCAGTTATAATTTTTGCCTTCTTAGCGAACACGCGGTCTGAAACTGCTAGGAAGTTTCGAGCAAAAAAAGTAAATTGCTTTCACTCACTCCCTCTTTCTTCTTCATCGACAATTAATTACTAGAGTTTTACTAAAGGTGATAAAAGAAGACAATTCCGACTGCATACATTGTGCTGTTTAACATTACGAAAAGACATGTAATTTTATTCTCAGTAAGAGGCATAAACACGCCAACTTTAATATATTGGTTCAAAAAAAAAAGAAAAAAAAAAGAAAAAACAACGCGCCGTGGAAACTAACGTAGCGACACAACCAACTCCGTTTACTATAGAACAACGGGGGCGGCCTTTCGAGTAACTACAACGGTCATCAGTCATACGAAGATGCTGATGGTAGAATCATGCATCTACACCAAATACGTAACAATATAAAATATCATGAAATATTTAACAGCTGGAAATAGGATGAATATATTTCGAAATGCTTATTATTTATTTCGCTCTCTGAAAGCGTGAAAAGAAAAATGAAAAGCTAAGCTAAAACTTTATCGAGAAAATCAATAACTATTCAAGGAAAAAGGGTTTAAAGCAAATGTAGAAAAATAAAGAGTCACAGAAAAAGAGCCATTAAACCACAAATCTTATGGCATTTCTTAATAGCATTGACATCGGTCTGTTGAATTTTAGGGAATTATAATGAAGGATATAAATCGACTAATGAAAAAAAATATTATTGTGTATATGTGCTGTCACAACAAATTCACTGTCAGGTGGTAGGCGATCAAACTGGCTGCTCGACTCCGTGGTATTGTGACTGAGGCAGGATGAATAATAAGACCTACAAAAGAACTCTCGAATAGTCAACGGTCAGCTAACTAGAAGCAGTGTCTCGATAAATCCCCGTGGAGAAAGGTACGGAAAACCACTCTAATATTAACCCCAAGAACAATCATGACAATTCATAATCAAATTATTTACCCTAAAGACGTGAAGGGGGTTACGTCTAAAGGAACTGACTTCTTTCTCGATAAGGAGCGATATGGGCAACAGGTATCCCCTGACCGTCATCCAGCGACTCGACTGTTAGCACCAACGGCGTAAAGGGACACAAAATTCCTCGGAACTGATCCCTCGCACGGAAAGGAACGACATAAGCAACAGGTGTCATTGAACTGTTATTCTACTACTGTACGCACCAAACACAAAATAATTCTCGGGACATGGAATGTCAGAACGTTGAACAATTGTGGGCAGCTGGAGAACGTCAGGCAGGAAATGAGCAGATTGCATATCAGCATTTTACATATATGCGAAACTAGGTTGCCAAACAACAGAAATTTCGTCAGTGTCAGGCGGTAAAAATAATAAAAAAAGAAGTCGGTTTGATACTAAACATGAAGAAATGTGTTCTGGGGTACTACCAGTTACCCGAGAGAGTTCTTGGGGTCAATCTGAAAGGAAAGCTCATCAACATTGTTGTTATAGTAGTGCACGCACCGACGACTCAAAGCATTGAGGAGGAAATAGATTTTTTTCTACTCTATACTGGACAACGCCAAGGCTCAGTGTAAATCACAAGAAATTAGGATTATCATGAAAGACCTGAATGCCAAAACAGACAAGAAGTGGGGAATATCGGACTAGGAAACAGCAATGTCCGCGGAAAAAAATGGGTCTAATGATGCTCAGTGAATGACCAGGTAATAGCCAACACCTGGTTTTCTAGAACACCTAAGACGATTATAGATATGGAGAAGCTTAGGCGGAGACACGAAAAACCAAATCTGCTACAATCAGATTCAGGAATGCAGTTGTTTATCGCAAACTTATTCAAGTGCCGACTGTGGAAGCGACCACCTCCCGGTTACATGTAAACTAAGGATGAGACTTCGGAAAGTGAAGAATCCTAGTGCAACACCCAGACTGCAATACAAAAGACTTGTGAACGACATCAATCTGCAGAAAAAATATAGGGGGGAAAAAGAAATAAGTCGGATAAATCGGAAACGAAAACTCAAAATGGGAGACACTAAAAGAAGCGACAATGACACCAGAAACTGGCATCATCCCAGAGGAGAACAGACGTAAAAGGAAAAATGAGTGAATTACAGATAAGATCGGCAATTGTTCCGGAAAACACTAAAAACTCCACAAACTCATTTTGGCCGATTGTAAATTGAAGTTGCGTGTGATAGCAGAGGAGTTGAACGTATCAGAAAGCAGTGTATTCACCGTTTTGCTTGAAATTTTTTCAATGAGAAAACTGTGCTTACAGTCGATGTAAAACAACAACGCGTCGACGATTCAGAGCGTTGTTTGCAAATGTTTCAACGCAGCAAGAAGGTTTTTAAAAATAAATATGACAACGGATGAAAAATAGATCCACCACTTCACTCCGGAGTCAAATCTGCAGTCAGCTGAGTGGACAGCAGCAGGTGAAAAGGCACAAAAGATGCAAACATCAGCAGGCTTCCGTATTTTGGGATGCGCAAGGTATTTTGTTCATTGATTACCTTGAGAAAGGGTGAACCATCAATAGCGAACATTATATGGCATTATTAGTGTGTTTGAAGGAAAAATCACCAAAAAACGGCCAGAAATGAAGAAGAAAATGTGATCTTTCACCAAGATAACGCACCATGTCACAAGTCGATCGCAACGATGGAAAAACTACATGAATTGCAATTCGAACTGCTTTTGCATCCACCCTATTCTCCAGATATGCACCCCACCAGCAACTACTGGCTGTTTGCAGACTTCAAAAAAAAAAAAATGCTCCTGGGAAAGAGATTTGGCTCCAATGAAAAAGTGATTTCGGAAAATAAGGCGTATTTTGATGCCAAAGATAAATCGTTCCACAAAAAAGGCATCGAAGTGTTAGAGAAGTGTGGGAATCCTAGATGGAGACTATGTTGATGAATAAAGTCGAATTTTGCCTAAAGGTTGTTGTTTTATTAGTTAACCCGGGATTTATTGAGTAATGTGTTATATCCTCCTATGTGGCAGCGAATTCTAGACAGTCTTCTTAAAGATGAACGAGACTCGAAGCAACAGAAATGTGGTTCTACAGAAGGATGCTGAGGATAAGAGGGATCGAATATGTGAGAAACGATAAAGTTTTGTAGAGGATGCAAATGAAAAGGAAACATATACTTAACATCAGAAAAAGACTACTGAGATCTCCGGGACATTTAATGAGGAAGGAGGGCTTGGAGAATTTAATACTCCTCTAAGGGCGAATAGAGGGAAAGAGAGATAGGGGAAAGGAACTCGAGACATAAATGATGGGCTTGAGCAAATGAATAGCAGAACGAAGTAAGAGGGAGATACTAAGAGGAAAAAGGCGATAGGGTCAAATGGAGGTCCATGATCGCCTGCGTCTTGAAAGGACACGCTACACAGAGAAGAATGTAAAACTGACAACCACAGAAAGAAGTGAACTTTATAATCACGACAGTATAATGACATTAAAATAGAAATCATGACTCACAACTCGCTAGGTATTGGTAAGCGTTGGTTGTATCAAGTGACTTGACTCAAAGGATTGTGAGTTCAATATCTGGCGACAGTTGTGGAGAACGAAAACTTAGAGAGTTGAGTTAAAGGGAAATAACTAGGACGTACCGAAGTGGCATGGCTCATGGAACGAGAACAATTTATCCCAGTGATTGAAATAAAGAGTTCGTTTCAAAATTACATGTCCTTGGCATGACGGTAAACTGCGTCAGGCTGTAAGGCCTCTGATTGGGAGGTTGTGAAGACATGGAACCACCTCTTAATTGCTGTTGTTTCCAGGTCCACCCTAACCCGGAGTGGTAACACCTGTTAGGGTCCCAGCTATGAGCAAATAGTTAACCCCTAAACTGGAGTCAAAACACTTTGAAAGTATAAAAATACACTTTTATAGAAATATATACATAAAAATAAACTTCTATAGAAAAATATACATTTTGAAGGAAAAATATTAACAATAATACACTTTTGAAGGAAAAATCATAACCATAACACATTTTTGAAGTAAAAAAAAATATTCTCAGCAAAACATTTTTTAATACAAAACTAAAAGACATTTTCAGTTTTATAAAATAAAAAAGAATAAAAACAATAAATTTCATTAAAATCTGACTGAATCAACCTTCTCAATATAACCGAACATTAAAAAATATCTTAAAACCCCATTTTTTTGGCATTAAATAACCCAAAGAGTATGCCGTTAAACAAAATTCAAACTCAAACTCAAACTCAAAATTACAGTCATCTGAAGTAAGTCAGAGCGTACAACGGCCGAAACGTTGTGAATATGATAATAAATATGATTTACAACAATGTAAATAACAAGAATAAAATCAACAAATATATGTTAAGTAATTGGGGAGAATAGCTGTCATTTATTCTCCAAGGATAGCGACTTGTTATGATTGGTTTGAACATTCTTAAACCGAGAATAATCAGAAATTCGAATTTTATACTTCAAGATTTAAATTGACCAGGGCCACTAAAATTATATACACACAGTCGTGCACACAAACACACATGTCTATATATACACATATCACACTCCACCCACGTCTATTGAACAGGTGAAGAGGCTCATCCCTTGTTCCCTGTTTAGGATGTGGTTTCCGGCTTTCTCTTTTCCAATCTTTTTACTCTTTTTCTTTTATTTATTTTTTTTTCTCAATTGGAGTAGACTAAACTATCGCCCGGTTCACACTCCACCCATGTCTATTGAACAGATGAAGAGGCTCATCCCTTGTTCCCTGTTTAGGATGTGGTTTCCGGCTTTCTCTTTTCCAATATTTTTACTCTTTTTCTTTTATTTATTTATTTTTTTCTCAATTGGAGGAGACTAAACTATCGCCCGGTTCACACTCCACCCATGTCTATTGAACAGGTGAAGAGGCTCATCCCTTGTTCCCTGTTTAGGATGTGGTTTCCGGCTTTCTCTTTTCCAATATTTTTACTCTTTTTCTTTTCTTTTTTTTAAATTGGAGTAGATAGACTAAACTATCGCCCGGTTTACACTCCACTCACGTCTATTGAACAGGTGACGAGGCTCATCCCTTGTTCCCTGTTTAGGATGTGGTTTCCGGCTTTCTCTTTTCCAATTTTTTCACTATTACGTAGCCCCCTGCGCATCAGTGGCGTTACCGCCTTGCTCGGGGTGATATGATTAAAAAAATATCTATACACGCATATATATCCACATATCTAAGCACACATATATAGACAATCTATTCACTTGTAAGTGTATCGGAGATTTGTGCTATTGAAAAAAGTATCAAATCAGATTTCGAACTGCACATTTTAAAACAAAATTAAAAATATTGTTAGAGAATATATTTTTGTGTGATACATCATGCCTGTTGGATAAAGTTATCTTTCTAGATATTTCAAACTAATTCTTCAAATTCTATTTCTTTTTTTTATTAACGCAGGTGCTCACTAAGCTAATCGATAAAAATCAGTTGAGGTCGACCGTTGCTAATGGCATCTGGTGCCAGAAAAATCGCCCTCTGCACACCACAATGAGCACGGCTTCAATTCAATAATCTGCTTTTTTACGATGGACATTTAAATATTTTCGTTAAATCGAATAACAATTTTTGATAAGCAGACAAGAATCTATTGTTTTGACAAATACTTTGTATCGTGCTTACCAAAATGCTATAAGGGACTAAAACTGTTACAGTAGAATTTTTTATATCTATGGGATTTTTTTTATAATGCATTAGTTACACATTGTATAATATATTCCCTTGACCCGGCAAAAATATGCTTGATAAAAATATATCCCGACCGTAAGTGATGACAACGGAGTGCAACATCAAAGACAGAAACACAAACAATAGCCGACAAAGATATGATAGACATCAAAAACAGAAGATACAAGCAACAAAGTCTTGAAAGACGATAGCCGGAAAAAATGATTGATACAAGCATTTGGCTTTATATGACGTCGATTAAGCGAACACCCAAAAAAGTAAAAATTTTAGAATTTTTGGTGTTATATAAGTCTGGGATGAGAGAGAGAGAGAGAGAGAGAGAGAGAGAGAGAGAGAGAGAGAGAGAGAGAGAGAGCTCCAGCTCCCGCAGGTTAACGATTCCCCGACAGCTCCTGCGTGTGTGCAATCTCTCACCGGTCACTTTTCTTCTATACAACCGTCACCGACGAAGAATAAAAATACAAGTTTATATTTTTATATATACGTGTTCTCTTCGTCGTTATATTTCAAGACGATTGTTGTTCGTCGAGATACAAAACCAGGCAGAAAATAACAATTGAGAGGAAGCTCAATTTTCACCGTGCGCCCCAGAAATATGGCCTTGTGCCCAAACTGTTCTTCAGTAAATGTCGATATCATTGCTGATGTTTTATATTTTTAGAATGCGTTCTGTAGTGTTACTCCCAATTATTATCCATTACGTTTGTTTCTGGTAATGTCCGTCGGATAGACATGCATAAAACAATTTGTTTAAATAATTAAAAGGATTTGTCACAGTTATTAATTAAAAGTTGTTGAAGCAATAAAGAACTCGAACGAGGATATTACCCCTTCCATATAAACCTTGTTAGGCTGCTTGGTGGCTAAGATAGTTGCTTATTCTTTTTTACTTTGATGAGAGAAGTCGGTGTTTGGACACTGGTAAAAGTTCGGGTGACAAACTTTTAAGGTAGGAAGGTAATTTCCACTTAAAGAGTTAAGGAAACGCATCCTTCTTACTTCTAATTTCTCTTATTTGGCATTTCACTTTATATTTGTTTAAATACCCAGAAATTATTTAATTATACAAGAGCTAATGTGATATTTTAATGGTGATTTTCCCGAATCTTGTTTTTAGCTTCACACTTCTTATCTGGTTGTCTGACTTCTTTCGTTTGTTTCTATAAAACTAGAACAAAATTTGTTGGTATTTACTAAGCTCGACTTAACCTGGAATAAGTGTGGAGGGACGTAGTGAAGATAGAATCCACTGAGCAGTATTGATCAACGAGATAATATGTTACTTAATGGCGACACACTCTATTACGTAGGTACCTTACATCATTTTCGATATGTAACTTTTAAACTGAATTTTTAAAAATGAAAAAGTTTTCTTTAAAATTTTATTTTAGTTTTAATTAAAAGCTAAATGATTAAATTTACTATTTCCAGTAAGAAAAATACTCTCAGGTTTATTTCAAACAGAAATTATATTGATTGGAATATAAAAGTTTTTTATTTTTTTCAATTTTTGAATTTTGCCGCCATTTTTGAGCGATCGACACATTTGTAAACGGAAGTTAATTTTTTGAAAAAAGATATATCTGCAACACATTATTTTTGGAAAATTAGTAAATTTTATGTTAAATTAATCTGATTTACTCAAGCATTACTTATTTATAGCGTGAAATTTAGAATAAAACTATTTCTTAATTGCAGATTTGAACTTTTTGACATGTAAATCAAGAACTTGTTTACACATTCTTGAAATCAATTTGTGGACACATTCTTGAAATCAAGAACTTGTTGACAGGTTCTTGATTAGAGATAAAATGTATGACGTTTATAAGTGACAAAATTGTACAAATTTTTCGGGTAAGGGAGGAAACGCTGACCTTTTAATTTGCACATAGAAATTAACATATATATAAATAAAAATCTTCAAATGCACAAAAAATAAAATAAAATTATTTTTAAAATATGGAGGCAAAACGATTTTTGTTAAACTTTTCAATTTTTGGTAGGCATTATAATCATCAATTCTTAACTAAAAATCATTCGGCAACAGTTCTTTGAAGATTTTAAAAATATTTTTGAAACTTTAGAAATTATTATAATAACAAAAAAAAAAAAATGAAAGCAATTCTTTTAAAATTTCATTAGTAATTAAAATTTGTTTTTTCTTCAGTTAAGTTAATTTTTATTATTTATTGAAGCAATTAAAAGCTTATCAAATTAATTAATATCACAGTTTTATCGCATTTTTTATTTTACTCTTCGGAGCAGATTTTCGGATACAGAGGCAAAATTTAAACAAAAAAAGATGATTTATATTCCCTAATGAGTCCTGCGTCTAACTAATAAAATTATAGACCGCAACACTTTGAAAATTATTAAAATTTCATGGATTTACGTGGAGACATATATCATCATTTTAATCATTAAACCAATAGAGATATAATTGTGAATTATTTCCTATTTGAACTTCCACACACGCACACACATGTAGTTATAGGGAGATGGTTAAGTTTATTAATTCGGCCTTGTGTCATACACAACTGAACTCCCTACAACTTACAAGTTTTATCCAGAATTATCAGAAGGTTTTCATTAGGTTGGTTGGAGATTGGAATGTGTGTATTAGTGTGGAGAAGTGTAAGAATAAAATATATACATTTTGTATGTTAAAATAGAAATTTATTAAAAGGAAAGCATAACAAGAATTGGTAGAAATTAATGTCAAATTAGAAGGTTAAGGGTATCAAGAGTTGTAGAAATGTTCCGTAGTAGTAATTTGTTGGAAAGAGTTTATGCGTACATATGTATGTATAAGCGTTTGTTTGGTGTTAATGGCCTTGAATGGGGAAGAAGAAGTAAAAGGAATCAGCACACGAGAAAGAAAGAGAAAGTGAAAAGAAATATGCGACGCGACCTTACGTCCGGGTCGTGGTATAAGTTTCTCCTGTTACATTTTAGTTGTGTCTCTCTCTCGCTGATCCCATTTGACTGACTGACGCTGATCGAAGTCATTTATAGTCATGTAGATTTTTCGCACTGGATCGTGAAGTCCTTTTTCGTCTTGCAAATCGCTTCCATTGGTCAGAAAATCAATTTAACATCTACTCGCGAAATCCGGTTCCGACTTTTTCTTTAAGCACATGATCAATCCTTTTTTTCTATTTGATAAAACCAGGATTTCACACGTCATTGTGAATTTTTGTAAAAGTGAAGAAGGTCGGTTTTAATTCTTAATTTCCTATGCACCACACACACACACACACACACACACACACACACACACACACACACACACACACACACACAAATAATAACAGCTGTGAAAATAATAAATAAAATTCTGATGCGAAAATGGCATCAAACTTCACATTTTTTGATTTTTCAAAGGCATCTTTATTTAATATAAAATTTATTTTGTAATCAGCAAACGGGTGAATTTTCAAAAATAAATATGCACTGTAGATTATTTCCTTGTCAAATAGCAAAATTAAAACAAAACAAAACAAAACGATGCATTTTATTAAATAGGCAAGCACCAACACTCAACAAAAAATACTTTTTTGAATTTTAAATTATTTTATGAAGTTTCAGAATAAATTTTCAACATATTTTGATTTTATGTCGCAAGAAGTTTTACTGAAATATCTTCAGAGAATATTTTCGTCACTCTCCAATTTGAAAAGAAATTACTTTTTCAATAAATAATATAAAGACGATGGTGACATTTGAACTTCCTTTATGTTTCGTGAATTGCGTAGGCATAGAGGCAAGCAACATTTGATATCAGTTTAGTTTAATGATAAGCTTTTCGCTAGAGATTGTCGCAATTCAGTCTTCCACCTCAGAATCACTACATTACGACAGGTACACCTTTATTACTCACCGGCTTGTTACCAATAGTGTAGTAACACAATTTAACTATTAATTCACGTTCTTAAGAGTTGCCTTTATTTCGAAAAGCATAGATCAAGCTTGACTGAATTCTTATAATCGACTTCTCCAGAACAATTCTTTATATAAGACGATCAGTGAGCATGTATTAATTTAAACAACTTAATCTGGTTGATCGACTGGCTCTGCCCTCTGAACACTTTCTTCCCAAGAAATTACTTTAATCCACTGAATAAATCTTTATGAAAACAAGTTAGTCTCAAGGATGTTTACAGAACATTTCTGATTTCGACTGAGGAAGTAATTTTCCATCATTTTTGCTTGACTTAACAAGTTGGTAGTAGTTCACTCCAAACCAGACTGACAGTCATACTAACACCTTCCACATTTTATATTGCTATTTCTTGTTAATATATATTTGTTATTTCTACTCTGGTGGTAGTGTTGTTCTTTCAGGACCGTAACCTGGTCCATAACAACAAGACCACTAAATTATCGTCAATTTAATATTAGGATTCGATTCTTTTTTTTTAAAATTAAATCATTTTTCAACATTTGATTGCAATAATCTTTAAACACAACCAAGCCATAAAACTGGACGTTTCTACATTTAACCCCGTTAGCAAATGAATATCAAATATCTGCTGTCAAATACTCACGCGATTTACTAGTGAACATTTGGAAACCTTATTTGAGAAGATCGGTCAAGTGTATTTTTATGCTTGCCGACGTTACCAATTTTTTACTGGGATTCTGTGTAATAATTTTGTTTGACAATAGATTACAAAAATAACCTCATCGTCGATGATGTAAGGAAAAGAAATCATCATTAATGTATCTTCTTCTCTTGTAAATTTGGTGCTAATAAATGACAGCACGCTAACATTTGTCGTGTGTAGTTTGATAAAAATCAACAAAAAGCAAACAAATATCCAGACATAACCTCACGATAAATACTATGGAGATAGCCAAAGAACTGAGACGTGCTTGATTCTCATTTTGTCATTGAGGTTTGCAAAAAACCTATCGTAAAGAACCACATAAATTATATTGGCGTGTCTTCATACCATCCGTCAAAATCGATCTATCTGGGGCAGCTTCCAAGTGCTTGAAAATCACGTAAAAATGTTTGAAAAGGATAAAATCAGTTTTAAATGTTGAGAAGATAAACAGATCTGTTTATAATCACTGACAATTAGCATAATTTTAATTTATTTGGAATGATTTCGATGCATTCATTTTTTCTACGACTAAATAAAAGTGAATTTTAGAGAATTAGAAATATTTCAAACAAAAAAAAAATCAGCTGTTGTAAGAAAGAATGGGTTTAGATAACATGCCAATTACTAGATTTTTTGGTAACAGATGGAATAATACCAATTAAAATCAGTACTTTGGTCGTCAAACGCTAACTGAATAATTGCTCTTCTGAATATTCCATCAAAAGGAAATTTTTGCGTGGTTATATTTATAATATACACTTTGCTTTTGAAAAATATTTGATTCCAAACATTCGTTCCTCAGGAAGGTTCAAAATAATTTCAAAGGATTACAATGTATAAAATAAAGCATTGTATATCAACAACGTCGTCGTATTTCATTGTATTATGAAGAAAATCTAATTATTTTAGACCTTTTGTTCTTGCTTGAAACTCATTCGTTAAGATTTCTTAGTGATATTTATTAAAAAGAGAAAGAAAACATTTAAATGTATCGCTTTAAGTGGTTCAATTTTTATATGATCATAAATTGTGTAAACGAAATGTTGGAAACATTTTGCAGAAAGGGTTGATCATTTTTAAATAAAATTTTTCAAATGATAAAAGAAGATAAAATAAAACAAAAAACAAAACGAAGACAAAAAAAGTCATGAAACGTGGATGAAATTTGATATTAATTTTGCTTTATTAATATTTTCAGGTAAAATAAATTTGTTTCTTTGGAGTTCTTTTGTACTTGAAGAGATCC
This sequence comes from Ascarosepion bandense, assembly GCA_037127315.1. Taxonomy (NCBI): domain Eukaryota; kingdom Metazoa; phylum Mollusca; class Cephalopoda; order Sepiida; family Sepiidae; genus Ascarosepion; species Ascarosepion bandense. The sequence continues at coordinate 1,572,887 of JBBBDQ010001776.1, forward strand.
TGAAAAATATAAATAAATTCATTAGGGAACAAAAACAAAATTTTGAGAAATTACATTAATTTATAAAATCAGAATTGAAAATAATTACTTCTTCGGAAATTAATAAATAAATCTTTTTGTGTGAATTAAATCCTTAAAATTAAAAGAAGCTGATCCAGCATTAAAAATATAATAAATAAAACTGAAATGACAAAAAGCAACAACTAGCACCAAGCAAGGTGATAAAGCCATTAAGACACAAGAAGCTACTGAAAGCGAAAGAAACCAAGGAAACTTTGATGCTGAGAGATGCATAGAACAGGATTCAAGGAGAGAGACGATGACGATTGACGTTGCATTTAATTTTTTGAAGATTGTAGTTGAAAGGAAGGCAAGAAGGAAACTGAGAAAACGTTACTAAGGAGAAAGGACAATAAAAAGAAAAGGATTAAATCAAGTAGAAGATGACCATTGATGTTGCATTTCTTGAAGATCGTAGTTGACACCAAGAATCAGGAGAGAATTCCACAAGAAAGAAGTGTAAAAGAAGGAACCATTAGCATAGGAGTTATGAATTCATTTAGCAGTGTCAATAGTAAAATGATGGGACCTAATTGCCAATCTAGTACTGTGCTTAAATTTGTGAAATCACTGTACTAAAGAGGAAAGCTCATCAGATCTGTTACCATGGAAGTATTTATAGTAAAAACACAGGGAAGCTATATTACGCATTGGTAAAGTGAATATATTTTATAATATAAAACAGAAGCACTGGACAGTCAATATCCAATGCACAGACGAATGTCTAATTTATATCGAAGATAGATTTTTGTGAGAAAATTGATGTATCTGGCAGCAAACTAGCAACGGATTCAATATAATCACTCCATGAAATGGAGACATAGGAAAAAATCAGACTGAGAAGTTACAGTGAGTTGCACTCATCAAAGTTAGCATCAGCCATGCTGATTGAAGACAAAAAATCCTCATATGATTAAAGGAGAGCAGTTTTGTTTTTGAGGTGTTATGATTAACAAGCCATTTCTTGACCCATTTAACAACAGTTTGAAAGTCATTTTCAAGATCAGCTGATAATTTGACTTTATCGAACATTTACTTACACAGGAGTAAGTAAATGTAACATCGATTTGTATATAGAAAGTCAAAAACTGATGAAACTGGAAAGATAATTGACGAATATAAAAAATGAAGTAGGCCCAAAGATAGAGCTCTGCATGTCACAGCCATATTAAAAAAAGATCTAAAATAGTGTCCGTCCAAGATAACTTACATCTTGCGATTTGCTAAGAATAGTTGAATGAAATCAAACATTCGTCAAGAAACAACATAATTCTTTAACTTGTGAAGAAAACTAGCATGTCAATTTTTGTTAAATGCCTTCGAGATATCGAGTGCAATAAGCCGGGATCCATCATTCTTATCTAAAGATTGACATACTTTTTCAGCAATAACCGCCAACACATAAGCAGTCGACGTAGAAAAGCAGAAGACATAGTCTGTAAAAAAAACCCTTCAATGTGACATGCTTAACCAGTTCCGAAGTTGATTAAGGTCTCTAGTGCTTTGTCAAAAAAAAAACAAAAAACAAAAAAAAAACACTAATAGGTCGAGGGATCAGACGCTTCACACGAATTCTTAAAAAACAGGAAAAACCTTATTATAGGCTGTCGTATATACATTCTTTTGAAAATATATAAAGGAAGTATAAAGAAAAAGAGTAATAATATAAAAGTAACTTTTTCACCTGAGGTAACAGTTGTTACGTGACACTAGAAAATCCGTCATCAAGATTGTGACCTTCATTTCAAGTGCAATGGCTTCGTATAGTGATCTCAAGTTAGTCAGTTAAGCACCATATGCGATACACACTTATGCGATCATGTCTCTTTCGATCTATGACTGACTAGGCAGAAGATTTTCCCACAGTAGGTTGCCATTTCTTTCTGTGATAGACTGGTTGCCAACCAAGACTATAGAACCAAATTTATCTTGCTATTCAACCCATAGCTGGAGGGAGCAGAAATGGTTTTCCAAGGGTATTTTCAGGCAAGTGAATGCAACGAATCCAACTGAAATTCAAACTCGGCTCTTTAATTTCTTTTTCCGAGCCGATAACCATTGCACCACAGGACAATTTACAGTTAAGTGATTTTATCTGTTGATCGCACAGTCCCTAATCTGGTGATATAACTTCCTTTCTTCTTCTGCAGAGAATTTAACCGTGTGAGAGCAAGGAAACCTTTTGACCACTTCTCGTGGGTCCGGGATCAAATACGTGGAGTCAGTCGGGAAAATTTTATAAGGAAGCCACTGGTTGAAATAAAAATGAAAATGCGTCTCTGTTTATTACCGAGTATGTGAATATGTTTGAATGAACTCTGGCATTTTGTGTCTAAAAGGGAAAAACCTTGAACACTCCCAAAGAAAAAGAACTGTAAGTAGAAATTTTACTGCCACCGCACAAATAAGTTGGTCACCGTTTCATTTTCTTCTTGTTTTATTTAATTTTGCACAACTCATTTTACCACTTAAAATGATTTCTGGCACAAATTTTTGAACTCGCTTTCATCATACAATTTCATTTTATAAAATCTCCAAAATTGACCAGAGAAAATTTCTTACTTTACTTGTTTATAAATGTTATTTGTAAAATGAATATTCACACATGAATATATAAAAAACATTTCAAATTGGTAATGTAAAAACTGAAATATACAAAATTCTGATAACTAAATCCAACTATCTCTTGATACAATTATCTCTTCACAGAACACCTAGAACCATCTAGAACCACCTCTAGGAATATTCTTAAAACTTTGATCCCCACCAAAAACCACATTAGATATTAGAGGAGTTTCTGAGAAAATTGGGAATAATAAAGTTGCTGATATATTCTCATGAAAATTAAAATCGAAATATTTGCAGAAATAAAACGAAAATTTCAGAAGCAGTGCATGTCTGATATGTCTGACAAAAGGCTTTAAAAAAGGAATTATTCTTGATAATGAACTATTCATATTTTACTTACCTCAAGCACAGCGATTACACGAACAACTACAAATCTGAGGGTAATACATAACGGTCTCTGTCTGTTCAGGGCCACAAAGAGCAATCACTTCCTTCATTTTGGTAGCTGTTCCTTGACAGCACAAGCAATGATTCTCATACACTATGTCTGAATCAGAAACTGGCTTTTCGGTCAATAAAGCAGGCATCGAAATACTATTACCACATGTTCCAGAACAATAAGTGATTTTCACTTTTTCAACTGATCGGCAGTTGCTGGTAATATTTTCAAGACTTACAAACTTTGATTTCAACTGACATTGGCCCTCTGAAAAGAAAGAATGTCAAAATTTAAGTTTAATTAAATTTGATTTTTTATTCACATTGGGAGTAATTTACTAGAATATTTAATTCATCTTTGAATGAATTTCAGAGCTTTAAAATTATTTGTGAAATAAACCTTACACTGACTAAACAGTGATGCGTGCGTAAGAACCAACTTCATAGCACTCTTGAATTGAGCTTCAAGATGTCCTTATTAACAATTATGCAATAACAAAGAACAATTACACAGCTTTACATATTTGGCATAAAATTCAACAAAAACTGAGATGAAATCTACAGAAATTTTAAAAAATGTGAAAAAACAAAATAAAATACAGAATTTAATAAAAAGATAAAATTACAAACTTACCAGATTTGGCCCTGCATACTGGACAACAAGGATCAGAGTCAAGATAGAATAATTCTTCACCCTAAAAGTAATAACAGAAATAATGTTTAATTAACTTTTTCAAAGAAAAAAGATAGCATTTTGAAAGCGACAGTTTTACTTCCATTTGTAATTTTAAACTGGCTATGACATTGTAGTGATCTTGTTATCACATGAAATAAGAAAAAAAATCTAATTCCCATGATTCCATAGAAAAAAGGAAAATTTGCGTGAAATTTATACGCTTCCTCTTTTCAGCCAGCCTTGCGCAAGGAGAGCACGTGGAAATGAGCACCTATAGAAATGAAGACCACAGATCAGTCAACTTACCCAAATATCACTTTCTCATTCTTAATATTGCTTTTTACCGATGTACTTATGGCTGTCATATAATCTATTCATTCACCAACAAAAATACAAACACAAACCAGAAACATTTACTAACTACCACATTACATAAACTTTCTTACTCCCAAGAACTTGTACAACAAAATCCTTCTGATAATAAATCGTTCTGATTATATATATATATATATTATAAATGTATTACTTAGTTATTGGGCGGAATATATGCTATATTTTACTAACCAAAAATAGGAAGTAAGCAAAGGCCATAAAAACAAAGTGGTCACCACGATGTGAGCTTGCATATACACATACAAAAATCCATAAATAACAAATTGTGAGACAAACAAAAATAAATTAAAAAAGTAATAAGCAAACACTAATGAGCAAACTCGAGCAAAAAAGATATTATATATATATATATATATATACACACACACACACACAGACACACACCTATATATATATATATATATATATATATATATATATATATATATATATATAGTACTGGTAAAAGGTATTAGGACAAGAACTATTTTATCTTTTATGAGGCATCAAAATAAAGTTCAAAATCACCCCTGTCTTAACACTTTTACACACTACCTTATATTCCTTTGTAAGAATTATTGAGCTAAAAACGAAGGAAGGCTTCGGAATTTGAATTGGCCCCCACAACGACCTGATCTCAATCTTAATGAGCATCCCATGGAATATTTTGGATAAAAAATTGATAAAACTAATGTTACTTTGCAAGACACACATTGGTAACAAATAGAAGTTGCTTGGCAGGAGATACCATATCATTAGATAATTGAAGAACCCTGTGATGTCAATGCCTGACAGAATGAAGGCTGTGATTAAAGCAAAAAGCTATTATACTAAATATTAAATCTATTTTGTAACAAGTATTTTTCTTGTTAAAGCATTTGTTGAGTAAATCAAATAAAATTACTTTAATTAAATTGTTTATTTTATATCAATATGCCTCATAAAAGATAAAATAGTTCTTGTCCTAATACAGTACTGTATATATATATATATATATATATATATATATATATATATATATATATATAAAGTAAAAAGTAAAGTAAACCACAAACTGGTTGCTAGTCACAGCAAGCTTGAGTTATAATTTGGTACCGCTATACAAAAGTCTCCAAGGATCTTGTTTGGACTCGTTACATATGGTAATTAACCAAAGAGATATTATTTCACAGTTGTTGTAGAATTTAAATTTTTAAACAAAATAATGGAGAATACTAAAGGCAACACTACTATTCGACAAATACATATTAAAACGCCTGACTTTGTGGGAACAACCGTTAGTGGTTGGTATTCAATAATCGAGGCACAATTCCACTTAAGAAGTGTTACAGTTTCTACAACAAAATCTTTAACAGTCATCGAATCTCTGTCTGCGGAAATAGTAAAAAAAACCCTCCTGCAATTGAACTACGATGAATGAAAGAAAACATTCGAAGAAGCGTATAAAAGAACGAAGCCAGAACTGATGGATAAGTTAATCTACAACAACCGTTACAGGACAAGCTTTAAATTACCCCCAGGAAATGAAACTAATAACTAACAGGTTAAATATAGGACAAGATATCATGCTTCATAAATTTAAACAATCGCTGCAATCGCTATAGCTCCAGTAAAAGCGTTACAGAAAGATTTAATGTCCCCACACCTAGAACAATTAACCGATGAATATATATATGTATATGACATAGACTGCTATGGCACTGCATAATCAGGCACAAGACAAAAGAATCAGCAGGTCGTACACCAATTACATACGAAATGGACTTCAACATTTCCTTAAAACTCACAAATGTAAAATATGTTGTGCACATATGTATTTGGCGGGAAAATTCAGAACATGTAATTTACGGTGTAGATGGTTAACCAAAAGCAGGTTCGTTAATAGAGATGCAGATAAAGACTAAACAGCATCAGCAAGGGGGAAAAGATAACATATTCGAAATATCAATTAATTCACAGCTGAATTAGTAAACAAAACTCGTTTTTCAAAAAACGATTCGCACGTGCATTGGATACTGTGGCCATATTTGGTTGGGTGCTCTTGCTATTCATTTCAGGGTTCTCGACAAAATCCAAAGGAAAATCTGCAATGAAATACATAATTCTGATATAGCATCTCGACTTCATTCACTTTCTCACTGACGTGATGTGGCTTCCCTCTGTCTTTTCTACAAATATTTTCACGGCTTTTACTCTGACGAACTTCTTTCCTTGGTGCCTCAACCATATACATTTATTCGACCTAATGTTTGCTTATCACCAAATCATTATCTGCTGACATAGACAAAACTGCCATTGTATCACCCTTTGAATTCCACAAATACATCTTCATGTCATTCGGCCTTACTTAATGCAGCTGGTGCATTTCAATGCTTTATGGACAAACAAAATATTTCAGGATATGGACTCTGTATTTGTTTGTTTAGATAATCTTATTTTCGGTAACAATCATCACACAAGAAAGATATACAAAATGTTATTAAAGTTTTACATAATTTTCAGATTTCCCGACCAAAATTAAATTTCGACGTCAAATCTGTAGATTTCCTACGGGTATCAAAGCCAACAACTAAAAATGTTAATGACTTATTTACCACCGCCAGATGATTACCAAAATTTACGTAGATTTTTAAGTTTGATTAAACTTCTATAGCAGAAACCGTGTTACCTCAAATCTTAAGGAACAAAACAAAAACAGAGCTTATAGTTAAAAATGAAAAAATAGAAATGAATTTTAAAGACGTTAATTGATGAATTTATTTCACGGAAGACAAAAATTAAACAAAAGGCCGAACATAAACTCATGGCAATGTCACAAAATAATTCTGATCACACATTTATTAATATTAATAATGTGGATGGTATGGAAATGAGAACCGGATCTTTTGTTATTGTAGAAATGATAGCTGAAATTAAAATCTAGAGGGAACATATATATTGGGGTTTGATTTTTTTTTAAGGGCAGGGTCCCCAAGTCCTACCCTTGTTATTTAACCCATAACTGGAGGGAAGGGACTGATTAATACCTTTCCCAAGGGTACCAGTGCTTAAGTGAATGCAGGGTATTCAACTGGAATTCGAACTCGACTCACCGATTTCTCTCTCCGAGTGAATGCAGGGTATTCAACTGGAATTCGAACTCGACTCACCGATTTCTCTCTCCGAGCCGATATCCACTGCACCATAACGCACAGCAGTCACTAAACGCTTACAGCACCTGGTATTCCCAAGTGGTCACCCATCTAAGTACTGATCAGGCTCAACGTTGCTTAACTTCGGTGATCGAGCGAGAATCGGTGTATTCAACGTGATAGGCCGTAAGCCATATGCGCGTGTAATTGATCAATTGGGTGGTGGGTCAAAAGAACGTACTTACCTGTGAACATGACGGGAATTGGCAAATTCGAGTACATTGCACTTGACCGCCAATGCATTCACATTTAGAACAGTTGTCATTTGGATTTGTCCAGATGTCTTTTGGCTGAAAAAAAAAAAATAAAAAATAAAAATAAAAAATAAAAAAGAAAATGAATTTTGAAATTTAATTCAAATCTCTTTTGTTAATCATCAGTACTTAAATGATCTTTAGAAATATCATATTAACTAAGAAAGAAAAATTCACGGCTCTAAATTGAAACATTTTGAAAATTTTCTGCATGACAGTTTAATAAATGTTTTTTTTTTTGTAACAGTTAACAAAAAAACCGAAGACTACAGATATTATGAAATATTTTAACTTTTACGCATTTTTAATTTTTTGAATTAAAAACGAAAGAATTTGAATGGGATTTTAGGAGGAACATTTTTATAAACTCACCTTTTTAATTGTTCCTTCAACTTCGCACGTAAGTTCACATTTATTTTGCTCGATGCACTTGCCAGTGGCATCCCTAAACATACCATCTTTACACTTGCAGCCATAGTTAAGGTTATCACAGGCGGTCTTGTTCACGGGTACTATTCCTTCTTCACATTTGTATTCACAACCGGCTACCTCAGACCATTCTTCAGAAGCACCACACACTTAAAAAATAAATGCATAAAAAAAACAATGGATCTGAGTTGTTAAAATTAAGATATTTTAACCAGTATGTTTCTATCTATATTTTTGCATCAGCCTTTATTTCATTAAATTCTTTTTACTTTCTGATAACATAGTCAATAAAATATTTCCTATTATTATGGTTCTAAGGATGATGTGATAATTGAAATGTTAGACGTCTTGTTTGTAAATAAAGTATTGATTAACTTCAGATGTACTCAGTAATAACCTGTTGCATTTGTGCTCAGTTTTCATAATTTCTGGACAAACAGATTGGCTTACAGCAGTAAATTTTAGTGTAAGTAGCATTTTTGAAGAAGTATTTTGAGCAAATAGAATTAGCTTCTCCCAGGACTTGTATAAGGTTGTGCTGTTTTCAAACATTTTAATCAATGTTTTGCCTTCTTTTTAATATTCCCTATGGGCTAAATTAATCTTAAAGCAACTCATGACACATTTTCCCATTGTTCTTTTTAATTACTAATGCTTATGGTATAGAAGTGATTGAGATCTAAACTTATTTATAAATGGAACTTTGTCTGTGTGTGTGTATGTGTGTGTGTGTATCTGTGTGTGTGTATTTGTGTGTGTGTGTGTGTGACCGTTACCTATAGACTCCGAAACGGCTGAATCGATTTTCTTGAAAACTTACAGTTGTACTATAAACGTCTGCGAGTGTTCTTAGCTAGGTTTTGTATCGACGTACCCCCGATAAATATCGAAAATCGATAATCGAAAAAATCGGGTTATAGAAGGAGTGGTCCGATTTTAATCAAATTTGGTACACTAATAGACAAAGACATAATAAACGATATTCAGAAGTTTCAATGTTGCAGTTCTTACAATAGTGCAGAGAATCGATAATATATGTATATATATATAAAAGGCAACATGTTTGTGTGTGTCTGTTTATCTGATTGTATGTCTGTATTTTTTTTTCAGCCCTTTTATTTTAGTTTTTGCTTCGGGTTTGGTTCTAAGTAGGTATAATTGTAGTTCTTAGTCTCAGCCATGATACCATTTACTCAGAGGACTTATTTAGCCTTCAAAATTCAGTTTACGATGAAAAAAACTTATTTGATATCGATACCAGGAAATCAAAATTTGACTTGCATCCATTCATTTTTCTTTCAGTCTACGGTTTCGCTTTAACTGGAAACAACTATTGCTTTTTAGTGTTTCGTGCCAACGTCCAAAGAGTCTGAGCTCCAGGACCATGGATTAGTTTTAAAGCTTTCATTACACCCGAGCAACGCCGGGCTATACTGCTAGTAATAAATAAGTAAAGGTCAGGTTTTATTAACTAGACCACCATTTTATTTGTGTTGTTGACTCCATAAGTTTACATCTGTTGTTATATGTGAATGATTACCACATTTCTGTCCTTTTTGTATTTTGTGCCTTCAATACGTTTCTTGTGTAAGTCATCGTGGTATTCATGTGAATTTTCATTATTATATATGGATTGCCGTGCTCAGCTTATAAAGAGTTTTTCTTCCCTCTATATGTATATTCATGTAAATATAGCATATTTGTTCTTCCAGTTGTGTGTCAGGTGGAATATATTATCAGATTGTTGTTTGTATTACGTTATATTTTGTTGTGGTATTTAAGTGTGTGGTTTGTACGTCTGAACTTATTCTTTGGTTTTCTGCATATTCTTTCCGTGAAGATTACTCAAGCACATCTCTAGTTTTCACGGAATTAATCTTCTTTTTGCTGGTTGGTGTGTTGATTGAATTTGCGACAACTGACTTGACTTCCACATACGCACGTTTGTGCGAACGTAGACCATAAAACGTAGACCTAAAAAGGTTATGCTCGTGTTCAGTGTTCTTTTTATAGTTTCTTAACGCCTACGCGTTTCTGACTTGATTTTTGTGGGAGCGTTAGTCATTGATTGATTTTCGCATGACGTCAGTTGGTCACATAAACTACGTCCGGGTTATATTCTATGTTACCAGAAATAAAGAAGAACTGAAATAGGGAAAGGATGTACGTGCTGAGAGAAAAAAATGAGAGTTTCTCTGTCACTTTGTTAGTAAAGAGGAAAGGGTATATTTCAATACGCTTTGCTACTACCTAAAACTCAACACATGCTTTTTAATAAAAATGGATTGGCATAAGCCTTGAAATAGGAGCAGAGGCATTTATTGCATTGCTTCACTTTTATTATGTGATATAAAACGATGGGTTTTACAAGTGGGAAAATCTCACTCAACCATCTATTTTACCCAAACCTCATATTATAATATCAGAGTATTCATTTTCTCTCCTTTCTCTCTTCATTATTTTTATGGACATGTTTATATCTCACTGATACAGTTGACTTGATAGTAATGTGGAAGTAATATGTATTAACATTTTTAGATATCAAAATAGATCTTTATTATTTTTGTTTTTGGAGTGATAAAAAAGTATTTTCATTGTTACAGATTTTAGAATTGCTATCTGTTATTATTTTTACACAATCGTTTCAATTAATTTGTCAAATATACGTTGCATCGGGTAGTTATGTGAAATGTTTTAATAAAAGACATATAAAAATGTTAAAAATATCCAAGATAAAGGCAGTCCGAAAAATGAAAATAATTTCTTCATGAAATCTAACTTATTTATAAATGGAACTTTGTCTGTGTGTGTGTGTGTCTGTTACCTATAGACTCCGAAACGACTGAACCGATTTTTTTGAAAATTGACACAGTTGTACTATTAGCGTCTGCGAGTATTCTTGGCTAGAGTTTGTGTCGAGGTACCCCCGATAAATATCAAAAATCGATAATCGAAAAAATCGGGTTATAGAAGGAGTGGTCCGATTTTAATCAAATTTCATACACTCATAGACAAAGACATAAGAAACGATATTCAGAAGTTTCAAGGTTGCAGTTCTTACAACAGTGCATAAAATCGATAGTATATATATATAAAAAGCAAGATGTTTGTGTGTGTCTGTTTATCTGTTTGTATGTCCTTTATACAAATCCACAATTTTTATCCGATTCTCACCAAACTTCAAAATTTGACTTACATCCATTCATTATTCTTTCAGTCTACGGTTTCGCTTTAACTGGAAACAACTATTGCTTTTTAGTCTTTCGTGCCAATGTCCAAAGAGTCTGAGCTCCAGGACCATGGATTAGTTTTAAAGCTTTCATTACACCCGAGTAACGCCGGGCTATACTGTTAGTAAAATATAATTTGATTTTCTTTTAAAGAGCTTCAATTTTATAAAGCTTTCTACATACCACACGTCATGTTTAGGTCACAAGACTTTGATTCTCTAATCTCATTACATAACAGATTGTTGGTTTGGTTAGGAGAAACTTGGAAAGTTCTTGTGCTTATTCCTTTGTTGCAGGTGCCTTCACAACGAGACCAAGATGTCCATGATCCACAATTGACTAAATAGAAAATAAAAGAAGCAATCAGCTATGAATTTTCACATAAAGAAAGGTAATTAAAATAGAGACATCACAAAATAATTTATGAAACAAAAAGTCATTTTGATTTTATATGAAATTACTTTTAAATGGTAACCAATGAATTTAAATATTTATATGTGGCTGCATCCACCATCAGATGACACCACAATGTCTCAATAAAAAATTTGCCAAGGCTGACAAAATTAAACCTCACCGCTTCTCCTGGAAAGAACTTCCAATCTGTGATGGATTGGAGTAAGAAGTGGCTTTTAATTTTAATGCTTTCAAAACGAAGTTGCTCTCTCTTAAGCACCATAGAGAAACTTTCCTACCTTCCAGAAGTATGGGCCATGCTAATCTTCTAGAAAGTCACAGAGTGCGCCTCCACGGTCTGACTCTCTCAACCGACCTCAAGTAGAACGACTATATCGAATCAATAGCTACATCTACTGCTAAGACGTTTCAGCCACTGTGTCGGACCATGAGGTTTTTCATCAGAATACATCTTGAACATTTATAAATCTACGATTCGCACGTGCATTGAATACTGTCGCCATATCTAATCGGGTGCTCTTGCTATTCATTTCAGGGTTCTCGACAAAATCCAAAGGAAAATCTGCAATGAAATAAATTCTCATATAGCAGCTCGGCTTCATTCACTTTCTCAACGACGTGATGTGGCTTCCCTCTGTCTTTTCTACAAATATTTTCACGGCTTTTACTCTGACGAACTTCTTTCCTTGGTGCCTCAACCATATGTATTTATTCGTGCAACTAGACTGGCAACTAGGTCCCACCTGTTTACTGTCAAAATAGTTAAATGTAATCGCCACTTCTACTCTAGCCGTTTATTTACTTGCATTTCCCGCCTGTGGAACTCCCTTTCATATACTTGCTTCCTTGATAGCTACAATCTCTAAAAGTTTAAATGCGATGTCAACTGCCATCTTCTATCTTCTTGATTCTCAACTTTTTCTTGTTCTTTCTCCAACATCTCCGGTAACTTGTATCCCTCTTTCTTTTCTTTCCTTTTCACTCACTGTAACCCCTGCACACGAGTGGGGGTACTGCCTTGCTTGTGGGTGAAATGATAGTAAATAGAAAATAAATAGAGCCATTTTATATAAAAGAAGAAGAAAAATGATGGGAAGTGTTTCTATTCTGTCTGGATAATTTTGTTTTTGCCATTATTTTCAGTTCTTCAGATCAATTTACTGAAAAGAGATTGTTGAGATGCATTTCCATAACCTAAGCTACTATTCAGGTGCCATACTGGATCATTTATACAATCTTCATTGTACTGCGCCATTGTTTGGAATCCCTATAAGATTGCACATACTTATTAGTCTGTGTCATCATCTAAGCTCCTTCATAGCATCTGTCATTTCCTTTTTTAAAATTGTTTCACCCCACTGATGCACAGGGGGCTACATAAGAGTAAAAGTTTAGATGGAGAGGGAAGAGAAAGATGGACTAGTTACAGGGGGTGTCAGAGAAAGGACAAGGATGGAAACACAGGTGTGAAAATAATTGTGAAGGTAGAGAGAAAGAAAAAGATATACAGGGTGATGTTAAAAGAACTGGAGTCAAGTGGATAAGAGATGGGTATTAACATTGCATTTAAATTCCTGGAAGTTGTAGCCATCAGGAAAGCAAGTATATGGGAGGGAATTCCACAGGCGAGAAGTGCGAGAAAAGAAGCAGCTAGAGTAGAATTGTCGGCTGCATTTGGTTCATCTAACTGTAAATGGGTGGGACCTTGTTGCCAGTCTGGTTGCCCAAGTAAATTCTTGTGGAGGGGGCATCAGTGACTTAAGTTTGTCGGAGCAGAAGCCATGAAAATATTTTTAGAATAGACAGAGGGAAGCCACATCCAGCTGGTGAGAAAGTGGCTGAAGTCAAGCTGCCAAGTCGGGACCTCTCACATTACAGATTCCCCCTTGAAGCCTAGCAAGATGACAGCAGTATTCCGTGCACAGACGGATGGTTGATTTGTATATGTGCAAGATGGATTCAGGCAGAAAAAACTTCCTGGCCCGACACAGTGACCCAACCTTCCTAGCAGTGGATTTGGCTATTGACTCAATGTAATGATTCCATTTTCTTGTCAACTCTCATAGCATAATAGCAATGTGAATGTTGTCACAACATATGATAATGAAACAGAGGTCTTTTTTAAGTCATTTAGTGTAGAGAGAATTTATGTAACCTCGTAGTTTACTATTACTATTTTTTGTTTACTATTAAATCACTTGCCAATTTAATGTATATTGTTCAATTGTTATTCTTATTACTATGAAAGCTGACTTTCTGCTGATCTTTTAATTTTTTGAAACCCCATTTTTAATAATGGAATGCTTACTGTCACAAGGCTGTATTGCACAAGTCTGTTGAGTATACAGTTGGGGAACAGAACAGGAAGAGAATTTTGCTTCTTTTCGTGTCCTTCTTTGAATTCCTGCACCACAAGTTTCACTGCATGTTGACCAAGCTGACCAGGGTTCATACATACAGCCTAAAATTAATAGACAAAATATTTTTTAACTTTAATGAGATGAATATTCAGTGACTTTCTATCATGTTTAATAACATTCAGGCATTTTAGCAGAAACAAGTTTATACTTACAATTAAAGTAACAATATTTTTTAGAATATAACGGTGGAAAAATAAAATTCTGATTTTGTTTTTTACTTCTATAAATTCTGTTGTAAAATATTTGTGATAGCTAACTATTTAGAATTTTAGGTAAAAGGAGTGCAGCTTAATGAAATTCTGTGATTGCTTCATGAGCAAATTATGACAAAAAACGCTTTTTAATTTCCATTTTATGCATTTAGTTGACTGTGGAAAGAACTTTTAAAGAGAAGACATTTTAATGCATGCTGGGATAGAAGAATAAATATAGGTGAGGAACTGAATTTCAAACTTTTGCTTTTGTAAAATGGATTCATCTAGAAACTTTGTAATTGATTTTTCATCTTGAAAAAAAATTGAATGATAATAAAAAATTAAAAAGGTCTTTAAAAATGTCACTGTAGAAAATGAAGTTTTGGATTCAAAATGATTTGCAATTTTCTGTTTTTATGATAGATGGTAGCTGTACAATTTGTTGGTTATTCTACTGTTGACTTTTATTTTGTTGGCCATTCTACTTTTTTTTATTATTTTTCATGTTATTATTATACTTATTTTATTATTAATTTCTATTTTATTGGTTATATTATTGTTGTACTACACTTTTCAGATATTCTATGAGGGAAAATTTTTTTTTTATTGACAGAGAAAACATGAGGACTCATTTTATAAGTATTTAAATTGAGAAATAAGGCAGCAAGAAATATCAAAGTAGGATAAAATATCGATTTGATATTTGGAAAATGAATATGGGTTGCAATGGATAAATTGTCATTTAAATTATGCAAAAATGAAAATAACACTAACATCTCATTTTAACAGATATAATTATCAAAATTACACAAAGATATCTTGAAATACTAAAGCAAATTTGTTAAATAAAATTGCATTTGGTTTCAACTTGGATCTTTGATGATTTTAGAATCTCCAGCAACTTTTTTGGACAGTCTCCTTGTTTGAGCTGATGAATGCTGCTATAATCCTTGCCTTCAGTTTATCTTTGGTGTTAAAAGACATTTTGTTGGTCTCTTGCTCAACAGTATCCCACACATAATTATCAAGGGTTTTGCAGTCTTGCAGTCATAGTGATTTACATTCTTTCCTTGACAAAACTTACAAATATCATAAATGATAAATTGAAAAAGTTATTGAAGAAAACATTTGGAGTTTTTTTTCTGTTTCTCATCATTTCATTGTAGAAAAGATGGTAAAAATTAGACAAATCAGTTCCACATGAATTGACAAAAAATCTGAAACTGTCTTACTATAAGGTTTGCTTATCACCTATCTAATTATTTGAACAAATAATGACCCATTTCTGAAATGTGATGAAAAATGTAACCTTTATGATGATTATAAATACACATGTTCTTTTTGTTTAAAACAGTGTTTTATTTTCCTCAATTAAAATTATGTGGTACAGCATAATAAGAAGTCAACAAGTTAAAGATGAGAATGAAGAAAAATCCGATGCTCGTCTCTGATCACTTTGGGAAAAGAAACACAAATTGTTCAATGATCATAAAATATAACAACCTTATTTAATTTCTAAGAATGAAGAATAAAATTTATTTTGTAAAAGCTCATCTGTGGAGATAAAATTAGTGTGAAATGTCTTTAAGTTACACTCACATTTGCCCTGTTGGTTGCACTGCTCGAATTCAATTGTATTTCCTGCACATATTTTGCCACCACAACGAGGAAGAGGTTTTGAACAAGAACGTGTTCTACTTCTCACACCCCCAGGTGAACATGAACGACTGCAGTCACTCCATCCAGACCATTCTGTCCAGTTTCCATCAGCTAGTTGAAAAGAGAACAAAAAATACAGTGATTAATTTTTTAGGTGTTAGATATTTTGGAAGCAAGTTTTTATTGAAGAGACTATTTTTAAAACTGCAAGTATGCAAGAAGAGTTTATTACCTTTTGCTCGAGGTTGTGGATAACATTTAAGTGTTGCAGATTGGCAATAACTGAAAAATGAAAAGCATTTTCAAATAGGAATAAATGACTGAACAGCAGCCACAAATAAATCAAATGAATATAATTTGTTAATTTATAAATGTTAGGGGTAAATAAGTAAATAAACTAAAATATTTCAGTTGTTTTTATATTACAAAAACAATTATATATTCAAGTTCTATACATGTTTTAATCTCTGCGAAAAGACTTGCATGACATTTAAATAATGAATGCTGAGTTTCATAAAGTTAAAAATGTTTTTATTACAAATTTAATTTTTGAGGTCATGTTTAGTTTGCAAACTAATTAATGATGAATAAATTTTCTTTGTAAAAAAACTTACCAAACTTCACAAGCATCTTCTCGTACCAAATCATTATCATTGTAACCATAATTATCAATGATACAATCAAATGGACATCTTCCCATTGTGCAAGTTCTATTTTCACTAATATATTGATTTTCACAAATGGATCCTCTTGAAATTAGCTGTCTGGAATTACAAAGTATAAGAGACAATATATTTACTTGAAGATGTTTAATTAAATATTTAATATTGAATTCAGTGGTAAATGGAAAATATGCAATTTAAACAAATTCAATACCTGACAATTTTACTTGCTAGCAGGTAATTTCCTTAAATCATGTATGGGACCATAGAATTCTCAGCATTATTCTGTAGAATGATGCCTTGTTTTTACCTCAAGTTTCCTCCTAACCTGTGAAGAAATTCTCCAGCATTGGCTGATATCTAGAAAGATTGATACTATATAGCAGTTAAATACACTTTTCTTTGTTTCTATGAAAATTTTCTGTTTCTTAATACTTTGGTTATTTTTTTGGAAGGCATATTTTTTGTTTCAATGGGCTTTTAGATTTTTTTTTTAATGAGTTGTTTTGTAAAACATCCCTTTTATATTCACATCATCTTTTATTTATTTTTCCTTGAGGTTTCTTAGATACATTTCTTGTGGCAATTGTTACAGGTAATAGAGTAAATTCCTTCTCCAAGTCTTAGCTTATTGCTTTGTTATAATTGAGTTTTTATTGTTTTAGATGTAGTTATAACAAGTTTTATGTTGAGTTTAGAAATTATTTTTCTATATTTTACAAGTAGGAATGAGTAAGAATTGTTATAATAAAATACTATTATGATTATTTAGTGTTGTGGAGTAGTTTTTGCACTGAAGGTTATAATTGTGCTATGTTGGTTGCTAATCAACTTAACGTACCCAAAATGTTAGGAACTTGGTAATCTTTCACTGAAAGCTGACTCCTTAGTATTCGGCTAACTGCCGACTAATATCAACTGCCTAGTAGTTCTACTGAACTCCAATAGAAGTCTAAAGAATTCTGAAGAACTTCCCAAGTACTTCTTCCATTAACTTCCTGTTAACTCTTATTATTATAGGAAGGACACTCTATTATCTTAGGAATAAGTGTGTTTCCCCATAACATTTAGTGAATTATGCATTTATGTGCATAAACACAAATATTTAAGTCAATATTTATTTGTCATACATATGACATTAAATACAGTGTGGCAAAAATGTGATTTTAATAGTCTTGACAAAGCAACAAACATCAGATTACTTTGTTGTCAAAAAAATATTTGTTAATATTTTACCTGTATCGACGTTGTAAGCCAGCCCCACATGTTTGACTGCATGCTCCCCAAGCAGTCCAATCTGAATAAACACAACCTGAAAGACATATTTATTTTATTTTATCTCGATGATTTTAAACAACATTTGCTAAATGGCACAAACTAGTGGATAGATTGTATGACAGATGGTGAAATCAAAAAAAAAAAAAGAAAAAGCAACAAAACAATTGTATAAAATAGAAAGTTCTAAGTAACAACAAAAAAACAAAAACAAAAATTTTTATGCATTGGGTCCAGGAGAGATTTCTACTGATTCTTGATGGTAAACAAAAAATAAACATACATGTGTAAGACATACTAAGTGTCTATATATGTATTTATTTGTTTAGTTTGTTTGTGTGTGCTTGCATGTGTGTATGTTTACAAGTGACATTGTGGAAAAGTGGTAAAATGGGAGCATTCTCCTTCAGAATTTCTTTTTTTTTTTTTTAATCATCTCACCCCAAGCAAGGCATTCTACTGCCACTGTTGTGCAGGGGTTTACATAGGGGAAAGTGATGAGAAAGAGGGGTTAGTTATAGGAAATGTTAGGAGGAGGATAATAGATGGATGAGAATACCGAGAATGGGAGTGGAGTGGATGGAAAGAAAGAGCTTGAGAGAAAGGATGTAAGTTAGTGTGATAGAAGATGTCTATTGACCTTACATTTAAAATCCTGGAGATTGTAGCTGTCGAGGAAGCAAGTATATGGAAGGAAATTCCACAGTCGGGAAGTGTGTGAAAAGAAGCTGTTAGAGTAGAAATTGCGGTTACATTTTATTGGTTTCACTGTAAAAGGGTGGGGCCTAGTTGCTAATCTGGTAGCTCATGTAAATTCATATATAGGGGGCACCAGTGATCTAAGTTCATTGGAAAGTATTTATAGAAGAGATACAGGGAAGCCATGTCATGCCAGTGGGACAGCAACTGCAGCCGAGCTGACAATTTATGTTGAATTTTGAGATTGACCATCTAAGCCAAGAGATTCAGCCTTTTCACCATATTGCATTTATTTTTCTTGATCCCATGATATCTCTTTGCATATGTAAATGAAGTTAGAACTATTTTTGTTCAATTAGTAATCTACACACAGTAAAAGTTCTAAGTAAAATGGAACAGAATGAAAATATTTCTTGTTTACAACTGATTTGAATTTGGTGGGGATATGAAAAAATGAAACAAATAATTCTTGTTAACAAATATTAATAACTAATTATTTATAGTTGTATTACAAAGGGTTGTTGAAATTTATTTGCAGGACCCACTTCTTAAAATCTGATGAAATAGTATCAGAATAGTTATTTCAAATATTATTTTGTAAAGTCAGTTATTTTTCAGTCTCACAATTGCTTAATATTGATTAAAAAAATGTTAAAAGGCATCCTAATAGTTTTAAGAACAGTTAGCCTTAAATTGCATTATGATAAAAATATTTTGAAAGCTAATGATGATTAATGAAGTCATAATAAATAAAAATTCAAATGATAATCAAATACAAAAAAAAAACTACTATTATATTAAATTGCAAGAATATTCCTGAATATTATTCTCACAGAATATACAAATCATTAAATTATTAAGTAATTAAACTTGTTATTATTAAAATTCAACTGGTTTTTATGAATAAAATTGAAATTATTTTCCATTTAATTTTTAAATTAACAAGATCTTCCTAAAACCAATTTGAAAATTTCATGTTATCATATATAGCAGTTAACTTCTTTATTTTAAAAAAAGAAAAACTTTTCTCCTACAAATATGAGCATACTTTGGATGTGCATTGTGATGCAATGGATATCAACTCGGAACGAAAAATCGGGGAGCCGAGTTCAAATTACAGTTGAATTCCTTGCATCCACTTACGCACAAATATCCTTGGGAAAAGTATTAATCCGTCTCTTCTGTCCAGTTATGGGTTAAATAATAAGACAGATTGGGTTCTATAGCCATGGCTGGCAACCAGTCTACCACAGAAAGCAATGGCAACCTACTGTGGCATAATCTTCTGTCCAATCAGTCATGTCTCTTTTGGGACATGATCGCCCAAAGCGTGTATCACGTATGGCACTTAACTGACTGACTGAATATAATAGTTAGAAACATGATTAAAGCTTCTACTGGTCATAAAGTAGGGGATCGTTTTTATATTTTTATGAAATAATAAACTGATTTCCCACTTATTATTACTTAATAATATAATATATCTCTTCTCCCTCCAGCTATGAGTAAATTAACAGGACAGATTGGATTCTATAGACTTGGTCAGCAACCAGTCTACTGCAGAAAGCAATGGCAACCTACTGCAAGATAATCTTCTGCCCAGTCAGTCATGTCTCTTTCAAGACATGATCACCCAAAAGCATGTATCACGTATGACATTTAACTGACTGAACTGATAGGCATACTTACAGTTTTCTGTTATGTTTGAACAAACAATTCCTCCACGTTCACAAATACTGAAATTAATTGAGAAACATGAATAAAGTTCTTTATTTGAAAACAAAGACCTTAAACAAAAAAGTTAGTAATTTGCTTTTATAAATTGTTAAAAATTAAAAAATAAATGAAAGTTTTTAATAATTTTTAATTATTTCTTCTTTCATTATTATACGTTTAAGGAGTTCATTGTTTTTGAGGAAATTCAGATCACCCACAAATGACAGATAATAGCAGGTCAGAACTTCATAACCTATCAAGTTATAACCACCTTTTTTGTATTATCAATAATCTTTCTTTAATAACTGATTAAGCTTTTCGTTCAATTATTCCATATAAATTTTTAGTATACATCTGACAAATAATAAATTAATAAATTAGCTATAAAAAATATTTTTAAAGGTATGTATCCAATGCAAAATGTTTGGCAAGTTCTATGCTAATTTTTTTCAATGACTCAATTACATTTGTATTGTTTCCCATGATATTCAGCAGGCCATTCAGTTGATCTGAAATCTTTACTATCCAGATAGAAAACAGAATATTGCTTTGTTTTTAGCCATTTTCATTACATGATGAAGCAGCAAACAAAAACATTTAATTTCTTTACCTTATGAATTACATTTGAAATAAAATATATCTGCTTCTTGAGTGTCTAGATCACTGAGATATCATACTGGAGACATCAGTGCATGTCTGTGACAATGTAGTTAATTGGCAGCAATCATCTCCTCTCCAATTGTGTGAGATGGTACAGAAAATGGAATTAATGAGCCGAGTTGAAAATACTCTTATTTGTTTTGCATTTATACCTTTGTGATATCCTATGCAAATTAGCTGAGTTGTATTTAAGTGCTAAGCTGCTAACTGTTGAGGCTTTATTATGTCATGCATAATGGTGTACTAAATATCGAGTACTGAAACTGTGAGATATACCAGACATAAAAACCTTAAAGAAAAGCATGAATGTAACTCTTTCTGCTTTCTGTGTCACTAGCAGATGCAATTAGAAAATTTCTTGTTACATCCACCTCACCACAACCTTGGTTTTTGTCATCTGGAGAAAATAAATTTAAAATTTCAACTCACCATCTTTGGCAGATATCATGTGTCTTAGTTTCAAAATTTTCCAAAACAGTATTTCCATATTCATCATAGCAGTAACAATTTTGTTCTTCAACACATTGTCCATTTTGTTCTTTTGTACCTTGTGGACAGTGACAACCTGGCTGACAACTATCATCTTCTTGGCAGATGTCTATACCAAGTCTGTAATCCACACAAGTCAAAGGACATTTGTTCGCACATTTTGACCAAACTTTGCCATTGGTGCAAGTTCCTATGAAGAAAAAATAAAATAAATGATAATAAATAAGTATGAAATACACAAATTAAATACTTGAAATGTTAGCTTTCTTAAATGAAACTGGTTTGTAAAATTGAAATCTGTGAATTTTTTTATAAATTTAAAGCTACTTAAAATAGGATGCTTGTTGATTATTACATCAGCTGTTTTGAGTAGAAAGCCAAATTTCATAAAATCAAATTAGATATTTTGTATCTTTAGAAAATAAGTAATTTTTGTTTTATTTTTCATATTTTCATTTAAGAAACCAAACATTAAAACATTTTCATCATTTTAAAGAAAGGAAAAGGTTTGATTATATTTCAAAATAACGACAATATTCACATGAAAAACAGAAGTTACAGATATATCTATATGACTGTTTATGTATTTGCCACTGGTACTAGGAATTGATTTTCTATCATTAGTGAAATCTGGAACTGAATCCTGATTTTCTGAAAGGCATACCCTTCCCATCCAGAATATTGGTGCAATATAATCTTCCTTCTTCAAGTTCCCTAGTTTTTGTCTTTGTACTAAATTTTGAAAATGGCCCTCAATAGAAATAAAGTTAAAAACAGCAACAATTGAAGATTAAAACAAAAAAGTAACAAGTATTAGGTAATTCAGAATAGTTTGTATGACTTGAAAACTTCTTCAGAATGATAAGAAAATACAGATTCTTACACAGAATAAGCAATTGTTATTATTTGAATTCTGCAATAGAAATGATCAAATAACTGCAACAATATTGTAATCTACTGTAGTGATTTTAAAATATTTTCCTGTTTAGTATTTAAAAATAGATTTCTTTAAATCAAATGATAAAAATGAAATCAAACCATTTTTATTAGGACAATCAACGTTTTTGCAAGGACGTATTTGTTGTCCTATCCCTGGACATTTTCGATAGGTCTGAGCATTGTTGCAAGTTCTTATTCTTACACTGTGTCCCATTCCACAAGTAGCAGAGCATTCTTGCCATGAACTCCAAGAACTCCACAATGGTGTTTCTAGAAAATGAAAAACAAAAAGAAGGAAGTAAGAAAAATATAAGTGAATATATTGTTAAGAATTATGAACCAAAAGTAATGAATATTGTCCAATAATACAAATGTAAATAGTAGAAATTTATTTATAAAAATATTTAATAATTTACATTTATGAGTTATTGTGAAAGGCTTTACAAAAGTGAAGAAAATAGGTAATTCAATAATATTAGTTAGTCAAGGATGAAGAGTTCAATCCTTGGGAAGAGTAGCATAAACAATACCATCTATAATAGTTACCTGAAAGGTAAAAGACTCAAGTAAACAACCAATATTCATAAAACCTATTCTTAAAAATATGTAAGATCCAAATGTTGGTAGATGATGTAACCTAATTTAACACAATAACTTTCAACATTAATCATATTATTAAAATACACTAATAAACCCAATTTTTAATACATATTTAAGAGATGCAAAGGTTTCAAGAATGCCATGAGATAATCAAAGATTCTAAGTATGCTATGAGATATGGAAAGATTTCAAAAATTGCCATGAGATATGGAAAGATTCTAAATATGTCATGAAATATGGAATGATTCTAAGAATGCTATGTAATATGGAAAGATTCTAATCATGCCATGAGGTATGGAAAGATTCCAAAAACGCCATGAGATATGAAAAGATTCTAATTATACCATGAGATATGGAAAGATTTCAAGAATTCCATGAGATAAGCAAACATTCTAATCATGCCATGAGGTATGGAAAGATTCCAAAAACGCCATGAGATATGAAAAGATTCTAATTATACCATGAGATATGGAAAGATTTCAAGAATGCCATGAGATAAGCAAACATTCTAAGTATGCCATGAGATATAGAATGATTCTAAGAATGCTATGAAATATGGATAGATTCTAATTCTGCCATGAGATATGGAAAGATTTCAAGAATGCCATGAGATAAGCAAAGATTCTAAATATGCAATCAGATATGGAAAGATTTCAAGAATGCCATGAGATAAGCAAGCATTCTAAGTATACCCTGAAATATGGAATGATTCTAAGAATGCTATGAAATATGGATAGATTCTAAGTATGCCATGGGATATGGAGATATTTCAAGAATGCCATAAGATAATCAAAGATTCTAAATATGCCATGAGATATGGAAAGATTTTATGAATGCCATGAGATATGGAAAGATTCTAATTATGCCATGAGATATGGAATGATTTCAAGAATGCCATGAGATATGGAAGAATTTCAAGAATGCCATTAGATGTGAAAAGATTCTAATTCTGCCATGAGATATGGAAAGATTTCAAGAATGCCATGAGATAAGCAAAGATTCTAATTATGCCATGAGATATGGAAAGATTTAAAAGATGTCATAAGATGAGATTCAAAGTAAACCATGGGATATGGAAAGATTTCAAGAATGTTATGAGATATCAAAAGATTTCAAGAATGCTATAGGATATGGAAATAATTTAAGAATCCCATGAGATATGGAAAGAATTCAAGAATGCAATGAGATATGAAATGATTTCAAGAATTCTATGAGATTTGAAAAAATTTGAAGAATGCCATGAGATATGGAAAGATTTCAAGATTGCCATGAGATAAGCAAAGATTCTATGTATGCCATGAGATATGGAAAGATTGTAAGAATTCCATGAAATATGGAAAAATTTCAAGAATTCCATGAGATATTGAAAGGTTTCAATAATGCTTTCAGATATAGAACGATTTCAAGAAACCCATGAGATATGGAAAAATTTCAAGAATGCCATGAGACATGGAAATATTTCAAGAATACCGTGAGATAAGCAAAGATTCTAAGTATGCCATGAAATATGAAAAGATTTCAAGAATCCTATGAGATATGGAAAAATTTCAAGAGTGCCATAAGATACAGAAAGATTTCAAGAATGTCATGAGATATGGCAAGAGTTTAAGAATGCCATGAGATATGTACATGGCATCCATACAATGAATAGAATTTAAAATTGGAAACATAACTTTGCATTAATGAAATTCTAAAATTTCTGATGACGATAACAAATGGAAATGTTAAATTTTAAAGATCTATTTTTAAAAAGTTTTATATATTCAAAATACAAGCTAAACTTATTGGCAATAGATTTAAATCTTTTTTTACAACATACAATAAGTTAAAAGATATTTGAAAAAAAACTTATTTAGTTCTGTCAAATTATACTCGGGCTTGTAGTTATGAAAACAGAAATTGTTTTATTTTTGAGTTGGAATCAATATGGTGACATAAGAATCAGTTCGTACCCTCACAAGGTATAAAGTTGCAATCTTCAGATTCTTCTGTGATCAAATTACAGCTCTTGTCACCCTTTCCAGTAATTCGGTTCCGGGATCTAATTCTGTTGCCTGCATCACAACTTTTACTGCAACCACTCCATGTAGTCCATTGAGTGTAAGCACATCCTGTAATCACAGTGAAAAGAATTCTTAAAAGATAGTGAAATATTCAATTACATACTTTTTATTGATACCATAGAAATTGGTTTTAAAACAATATCACTTACCATGACATACTTCATTTGTACACAGCAGGTGACCACTGATACATGTACTGCAAAGAGAATAATTTATCTCTAAAACCACTTAAATCTTTAATAAAATACATTTAAAAATATTAACTATTGAATAAAACAGTTATGTTTTGAGTTGACAATTTATTCATGATATTTGAAATATTTATCATAAAAGAAACATTAAAATATTTTATACAAATAAAAGATAAAATAAAATGTGTTTTCAAAAGTTCAGTCTCCCAATGTTTGAATTTTTCTGCATTGGATTGTTTCTATTCCATATATTTTTAAATTATTATTCATAACCAATGAGTTTTTCTCTATTAATGTCTAGTAATTTACTAGTCTACTATTGTCTAATAGTTTACTAGTTTACCAGTAATTTATAGTAATTTTTACTGGAGGTCAAGTGACAGCAAGTTTTCTCTATCTCAGATTGGGTGATTAAGTTGTATTTTATTATTTCACTCAAATTTTCATTTTTACTCTTTAATTTAATAAGCTGTAAATCTTCATCTCTAATTCAGTTGACATTTATAGCTTCACTTCATTTTAAATTTTCTATTTTGTTGGGTAAATTAATTGTCTGCTTAGTTTCAAGTGGATTGTCTTATAGCCACATATCTATTTTAGTCCTCCCAAGCTAAATGATTGCAGTAATTTAATATATGACTGACCATCTCATTATATTATTATTCAAATAATAGTCCTAATTATGTGGAAAATATTTCAGAATTAAAGTAAACACTAGAACTGTTTTTTTTTTTTAATCGTTTCACCCCGAGCAAGGCATTTCATTGCCACTATTGCGCAGGGGATTACATAGGGGGAAAGTGGTGAGAAAGGATGGTTAAATATAGGAAATGTCAGAGAGAGGGTGATAGACGGGTAAAGATACTGAGAATGAGGGTTGGGTAGATGGTGAGAGTGTTGGGAGAATAGATGCAAGTTAGTGTGATAGGAGGTGTCTATTGACCTTACATTTAAACTCCTGGAGATTGTAGCTGTCAGGAAAGCAGACATGTGGAAGGGAATTCCACAGGCGGGAAGCACGAGAAAAGAAGCTGTTGGAGTAGAAATTATGGTTACATCTTATCTGTTTCACTGTAAAAGAGTGGGACCTACTTGCTAATCTAGTATCTCATGTAAATTTGTACCTAGGCAGCACCAATGATCTAAGTTCATAGGAGCAGAGGCTGTGAAAATATTTACAGAAGAGATACAGGGAAGTCACGTCATGCTGGTGTGGAAATTGCTACTTTTTGAACATATGAACAGAAAATAGAAGCTAAATGTTAGTTCATAATCTGTTGTTGATACAAATAAAATCCTATAAAACAAGTTGTTTAGATAATTTGATATTAAACTGATTTTTTATTTAAAGTAGGCAAAATTAACTTAGACACCGAGTTACAAAGATTGAAAGAAAGTGAGACTTAGTGAGGAGAATTGAGGAAAAGAACAATAAAGGAACAGGATTCAGAACAACAGAAGACAATAATTGATGTTGCATTTAAATTTTTGAAGATTGTAGGTGGCAGGGAAAGAAGAAATCAGAAGGTGAAAAGAGCAAGAAACTGTTACAATAGAAGACATTTTTGTTTTTTGATTGCCTTCTCGATAATTCATGGGATATTTACATTGTTCTTTAAATTCATACCGTTGCCAGTTTGAATACCTTATCTTTGAAGTATTAACATTTTTTTGTCCTTACCAGTTATTGCAAGAAATATGAACAGTCACTCCATCTTCAATTTGATCAAGTGCATGAGCTACTTCTTGGTCACTAGAGACGCCAGCTTTTCCATCTTTCTCAACCCATCCAATTACATCTCCCGGCATATAGCCAAGCATTGCATCAATATCACAAGGTAAGAGAATACAAACTGAAAATAAGCAGTTAAGAACACATTTATAGAAATAGAAGAAATGTCTTTTGCTTATGGGGCAATAAACAGAATTGATAAATAAATATAAAAAAAAGTAAGTACAAAATTAAAAAAATATACTAATGCAATTGAATCAATTATTTATTTTACAAACACTAATATATATTATTTGTTCAGAAAGAACTTTAATAGCCTTGTGTTTTATCAAAGTGTTTAGAATCAATAAATTGTATACTTAGTAAATATAAATACTCAATAATACAAATAGAAAAGGTTCCTTGTCATAAAGTTAGTCTTATATTAAGTTTGATTTTCACTAGAAAGTCTATATTCAGAAAGTTGGTGAATAATACTTATATACAGTGCTTCCTAATGTTTTATCAAAGTAGAATGATAAAAGTTGATTTGTTATAGCCAATATTTTTGTGTTGCAAGATATATATATAATGATATAAAACCATAAACGGAGAAGATAATTTAAATAGATCTTTTCAATAAAAAATACTAAAGAATATTAAAAAGGTAACTAAATACAGAGAGCTCAATGTGTACTTTCCAGAGCAATAGGATATACATCAAGAAAAAACTCAACACATCATTGAAAATGGTTTATGTTGTGATGCGTAAATCTTGTAGGAAGCTATGTGATTACTCCTTTTCTGGTGCCTGAGGTCTGCTCTATTTATGCATGTACCTCATTTGTAAACCACGCTACAGTTTATAAACTAAAATTTATTTTGATGGGTAAGTCCTTGTTCTTGTACCTGTCTCAACAGACCAAAAATTACAAATGGTTTAGTTTAACGAGAACATTAATAAAACAGGAAGTCAAGCTTCATGACCCAGAAAAAATTTTTTCTTTGTGTTTACAAATTTGGGAGCATAAGTAGTAGAGGAGGGAAGTTAACTCTCCATCGGTCAAGTGTAGGGGTTGGGAAAACATAGTAATAGCTAAAATAAAAATACATGCCTACACATACGCATCTAGATATACACACACACACACACACACACACACACACACACACACACACACACACACACACACACACACACACACATGCACACATACATATAAAAAAATGATTGTCATTTCTTGACAGATTTAGGTCATGTCTACAATTGTTTCTTTCTTTTTTCTTCTTTTTTCCTGTTTTATTTTCAAATCCACTGTTCATGAGAGTGCAGAGGACTTTTTAAATCAGCCTTACTCATACAAGTTTTGCACAAATTTTGCACCTGGAATGGAGGTCCTTACTTAGTCTAACAGACACAGCATCAATATGAATTTTCAATCCAGAAGCTGACTTGCACACTTCATGGCAGACTGTATAAGAAGGAGCCAGGATTGATTTCTGGCTTCAATGGAGTGAGCCTGATGAAACATAATGTGACTTTGAAAACCTGCCCTTAAAAGAGAAAACCAGCCAAATAAGCTACATACAGGCTGTAAGATTAGAGTGAAAGGTAGCACTTCAAAATTACCCTTGCAAAGATTGCATTTAACCTTAGCATGTTCCACCTTTTCCTTTTCAAACCGGTTACAACCTTGGGAAACTGAGGTTCTCCATGAAGGTTGACATTCAGCCTTCAGATCCCAAGAACCAACTGATATCCCAAGAGCTTTAAGGCACTTTTTAGGTTTGTGCCTGAGACACTTGCCTGCAGATAGTTTACCATAAAAGTAAAATTTTGGCAACATAGTCATCCATATGCACCAAATGACCTGACCAGTACATCTGAGAATGATGAGCTTCTTAATACTGAGAACATTAGCTTTTTCCAGAATGTTTGTGTTAGATGTAAATGACTGCCATGAATTATTCAAGATTCATCTGAGTAACTTTTGATGTAGTCTTTTAAGAAAGGAAATATGATGTCTGTATGTTGTCAATGTTTTGGAAGAGTAAAAAAGCATAGTTAAAACACAAGACTGATAAACATTTATTTTGATATTAAACTACACTTGCTTTTCTAAGAATGAAAAAGATTTAGTCGCTTTCTTGATACAGTGAAGTATTTCAGCATCTAGAGTCTTATTGTGTGAGAGTGTGCTTTCAAAGTATACAAAGGTATCTACCACTTTTAACCTCTGGCCATCCACAAATATGCTTGGTTCATTATCTGGTTGACTAGGAGGTGGTATGAACATTACCTTGGTCTTTTTTAAACTGCTATTAAATCCAAAAGACCTACATACATCAGCAAAAGGATTCATGACAGTCTGCATATATTCCTCGGTCTGAACCATGAGATCGACATTATCAGCAGAAAGAAGCTAACCAATAATTTGCTGAAACATCTTTGTGGAAGCATTAAAGCAATGCAGGTCAAAAAACACACATATATAAGCACACATACACACATATATACACACATGCACACAAACATATGAACCTCACACACACACACACACACACACACACACACACATATATATATACACACTCCCATACACACATATATGTACATATACCCATATACAAGCATATATATCTAATACATAATCATGAAAACAAAATCAAGTCTTATTTCCTTTAATAAGTAATCAACACAAAATAATTGTAAGTTTAAAGTTAAATTTGAATGTGATAAACTGAAATCTTCTTTAAAAGGTAATTTAAGTTCACTTTTATGATGGCATTTAGATATGATTTCATTCATTTGATTTAATAGCTGGCTATTTTTTAAAATTTGATCATTTTAATTTTTTCATCTATGCATAAATTACATGTTTCTGAAACTATTAGGGGTTTGAGATTTGCCTATAATCTTTCATATAATCTGTCGGGTAAGTTTCTGTCTTTTAATTCCCAAAAATATTAAAAAAAAGCTGTTTGGTATTTTAAATAAGGTTCAGAGAAAGAGTGTTTGTGATTTTATAACCTCTACTTCTAGGAACCAGTAGAAATACCAATATACTTTCTTTATCAGTTTCATTTTCTTTAAGTAAATATTTTGCTTGGTATATAAATTTTTCAGATTTGCATATACCTCTAACTGGACAATTATCTTTGACGCTTCAATTGCAGTAGGGTTTGTGATCTGTTTGGTAATTTTTATAAAATTTCTATAATATTTTATTATAAAATTTCCTCTCTGTCATGCAGCTTGCACAGATGAGTTGTAATATAATGAAACAGGCCTTTATGCAGATGACTATATATATATATATATATATATGGATAGTAATCTTTCTTTCAAACATCCTTCATTAAATATCACCAATTTTTTCCTTAAGTTTTTTCCAGTATCCTTAGGATTTACTATTTTGTAGAAATAAGGGAGTACAAAGGTTTTTCCTAATTTTATTGTCTACAATTAAAAAATATCTTAATGAGACCGGAAAAAACTTAATTAAAAAAATTAATTAAATCTTCTTTGTTAAATGAAACATTTATATACATACATATCTAGGTGGAGAGAACCAACAGTTTTAGAATTGAGAGTTCTCCAGCATTTACTTTTTTAAAAAAGTGCTCAATACACCAAATATTGTAGAACATAATATAATTAAATTTGTTTTTTATTTAAAATTAATATAACTTACATAGCAACATGGAAATTTCTGTTTCGAGATTTTACTTTGTCATAAGCCAATGTTAGCTCATTGTTGTGAAAATCCTTTTCACAACAATGAGCTAACGTATATATTATACAGATAATGTATCGTACTTCAGACAAAGCCAATAGTTTAGAATAAACAAATCAGATACTAAGTAAATAATGCACTAATTAACAAACTATGAATGTACACACAAACACTAGTAAATCTAATAATAATAATAATAATAATAAAAAGAATAAAAAGAATAAGAAACAAATAATTATGTAACCAATAATAAATAATGAATAAAAAATTAACAGTGTAATATACTGTTAGTTTATACCATGATTTGTTATAATTACTAACTAGTTTTCCAAACACTCCATTAAGTTTCTGTGTATCTGTGATTACTTTACATCTGTGTAACAGAGGGATAGTGGAAAAGAAGGTATTGCAAATAAGTTTAAGCTTCTACAATGAAAAGTAAAAAAACACAATGACTCTGTTGTACTATTTACAGAGGAGGAAGAGGAGAATAAGTCAGACTCCATAGCTAAGTGAGAAATTTTACATCCCAAGCATGATTGTACAGATAAAGGTAACAGATGTAACTTTTACATGAGTGAAAAACTGGCAATCTTGCAATGCAAGGAGAATGATAGAATGCTAAATATAAGACATGAACTTATGTGCATATGCAGGCATAGAAATAAATTTGAAATAAAGAAAGTTGATGTGGGACTTACAGCTACCAGTCACTTGTATTTATTTCTTGACACACAAATCAGTGTCAATGTATTAAATAGTAATCATATTCACACATTTGTAAGGATTTTTTTCACTCCACTTGTGCTAAAGCCCCAAATTGTGCAATATACTCCAAGACACATGAAGCCCAACTTATGCGGAATATAATGTCTTGTTTTATGAACCACCTGAAGATTGTAAGACCACCATATAAGAAACAGAATGCCTAAAAAACATAAAACATTGTCATGGGAAAGTAGCCATATTAAGTATAAATTATATATATTTTTATATTGGCTCTGTATATATATAGTTGATATTTTACATTGAACACTGTTCTTATAGTGTCCTTATTTCTTTTATTAAACAGTATATATATATATATATATATATATGAAGAGAGAGAGAGAGAGAAAGAGAGAAAGAGAGAGAGAGAAAGAGCGAGTGAGATAGATTTAATATAAGATTTTTTAAAATATTAAAAATGAATTACTTTTTGGAGGGGGTGATGTTGATGAAAAAGTTGGAAAGACAGATGTTGTTGGTCCTGTAAACAAGAGAATGAATGATAATATAAACTGTTCTTAAAATTTAAATATGAACTAATAAAACTGATCAGATAAAAATATGTAAATTAATAGTCTTTTTAATATTGAAGATTTATTTTTTTGTAGATATTTGATCTGATTTTTACATAATTTTGTTCAAAGTAAATGAACATTATTATTTTTGCTTTAAGAAGTAAAGGTTGTTTTTCAACTTTGAAAGAAATTCATTAAAATGTAGAAATAAGAAATTCCAAAACGTTTGAGGCTATGAGAAGTTAAGTAATACTGCCACTTAAGAGAAGATGGCTTTATTTATTTGATCATCAAAATGCTTGTAAAATCTTACTCTCCAGTACAAAATCTCTCACTGTACTCATACATGGATAAAAATCAGATAAATAGCAAGAAAAAAGTGAAAAACATGAGAAAATTTTATTAATTTCATGGTATTTCTTGATAAGATTTAAATTTTGAAATTAATTTCAAGATTAAATTTATATGAAATTATTAACAAAATTGTTTTTTTAATCATGGTGCTAATAATATAATTAATCAGCATACTATATATGCATACTTGTTGCTGGCAATGAAACATTGATAAAATGGTTGTTTTAGTAGGAGCCAAGGAGGATGTTGTCAATGTGGATAGAGTTAATGGTATAGTAACAGTTGTGGTTGGAGGAATTGTGGATGGCACAAGTTTAGATGAAGTTGTAGGCATTGGAACCATAATTGAGGGAGCCTTCATGGATGAGGCTACTGTTGATGTGACTGAAAGTTTAGGAGCTGATGTAATTGTAGCTAAAGTTGATGGAGATTTGACTGATGTAGTAGGAGCAAAAGTTAATGGAATCTTTGGGGAAGGTACCTGGGTAGATGAGGAAGTGGGCATATAAGCATACTGTTTCAGCCAGAGTGGTTGGAGCATTTGAGGATGATGCCAATGAGAACAAATTTAAGGGTGTAGGAATTAGTGTGAACGAATACATTACGAGGTGCATTTACAATTATTGAAATCAAAATAATCTTATAAAGATAAAATTAATATGTATAAAATTAAAATAAAAATGATTTCAAGAAGATTACTTCAGATAAATAAATTTAATAAAAATGTAAATTAATATCATAATAATTAAAATAAACAGCTTTTTAAAAAAATTTTCTTACAGATATCACTTTCAATTTGGCGAGATAATAAGGTGTCTTACCAGTTACAATTACAGTAGGTGTTGTTGTGGCAGATGTTGATGTTACTGGTGCTGTCGTTGTTACGGCAGACGTTGTTGTACCAGGGGCTGGTGTTGTTGTGGCCAATGTTGATGTTCCTGGAGCTGTCGTTGTTGTAGCAGGTGCTGTCGTTGTTACGGCAGATGTTGATGTTCCTGGTGCTGTCGTTGTCAAAGCAGAGGTTGTTGTACCAGGTGCTGGCGTTGTTGGAGCAGATGTTGATGTTCCCGGCGCAGTTGTAACAATTATGGGAGTTGTACTTAGTGCTGGCGTCGTTATTATAGATGGTACAGTTGCTGATGTTGTTGAAAACGTTTCTGGTGTTGATGTAGGTATAATAAATGTTAATGTGGCGTGCGTCTGTGGTTTAACTTCGGTGACATGCGTTGTTACAGCAGATGTTGATGTTCCTGGTGCTGGTGTTGTTGTGGCCGATATTGATGTTCCTGGTACTGTCGTTGTAACGGCAGATGTTGATGTTCCTGGTGCTGTCGTTGTCACAGCAGACGTTGTTGTTCCAGGTGCCGGTGTGGTTGTGGCCGATGTTGAAGTTCCAGGCGCTGTCGTTGTTACGGCAGATGTTGATGTACCAGGTGCTGTCGTTGTTACGGCAGATGATGATGTTCCTGGTGCAGTCGTTGTTACGGCTGATGTTGAAGTACCAGGTGCTGGTGTTGTTACGGCAGATGTTGATGTTCCTGGTGCTGTCGTTGTTACGGCAGATGTTGATGTTCCTGGTGCTGTCGTTGTGAAAGCAGACGTTGTCGTACCAGGTGCTGTCGGTGTTACGGCAGATGTTGATGTTACTGGTGCTGTCGTTGTCAAAGCAGGCGTTGTCGTCCCAGGTGCTGTCGTTGTTACGCCAGATGTTGATGTTCCAGGTGCTGGTGTTGTTACGGCAGATGTTGATGTTCCTGGTGCTGTTGTTGTGAATGCAGACGTTGTCGTACCAGGTGCTGTCGTTGTCACGGCAGATGTTGATGTTCCTGGTGCAGTCGTTGTTACGGCTGGTGTTGATGTACCAGGTGCTGGTGTTGTTACGGCAGATGTTGATGTTCCTGGTGCTGTCGTTGTCAAAGCAGGCGTTGTCGTCCCAGGTGCTGTCGTTGTTACGCCAGATGTTGATGTTCCAGGTGCTGGTGTTGTTACGGCAGATGTTGATGTTCCTGGTGCTCTTGTTGTGAATGCAGACGTTGTCGTACCAGGTGCTGTCGTTGTTACGGCAGATGTTGATGTTCCTGGTGCAGTCGTTGTTACGGCTGATGTTGATGTTCCAGGTGCTGGTGTTGTTAAGGCAGATGTTGATGTTCCTGGTGCTGTCGTTGTGAATGCAGACGTTGTCGTAGTAGGTGCTCTCGTTGTTACGGCAGATGTTGATGTTCCTGGTGCAGTCGTTGTTACGGCTGATGTTGATGTTCCTGGTGCTGGTGTTGTTACGGCAGATGTTGATGTTCCTGGTGCTGTCGTTGTCAAAGCAGGCGTTGTCGTCCCAGGTGCTGTCGTTGTTACGCCAGATGTTGATGTTCCAGGTGTTGGTGTTGTTACGGCAGATGTTGATGTTCCTGGTGCTGTTGTTGTGAATGCAGACGTTGTCGTAACAGGTGCTGTCGTTGTTACGGCAGATGTTGATGTTCCTGGTGCAGTCGTTGTTACGGCTGATGTTGATGTTCCAGGTGCTGGTGTTGTTAAGGCAGATGTTGATGTTCCTGGTGCTGTCGTTGTGAATGCAGACGTTGTCGTAGTAGGTGCTCTCGTTGTTACGCCAGATGTTGATGTTCCTGGTGCAGTCGTTGTTACGGCTGATGTTGATGTACCAGGAGCTGGTGTTGTTACGGCAGATGTTGATGTTCCTGGTGCTGTCGTTGTTACGGCAGATGTTGATGTTCCTGGTGCTGTCGTTGTGAAAGCAGGCGTTGTCGTACCAGGTGCTGTCGTCGTTACAGCAGATGTTGATGTTCCTGGTGCGGTCGTTGTGTATGCAGACGTTGTCGTACCAGGTGCTGTCGTTGTTACGGCAGATGGTGATGTTCCTGGTGCGGTCGTTGTGTATGCAGACGTTGTCGTACCAGGTGCTGTCGTCGTTACTGCTGATGTTGATGTACCAGGTGCTGTCGTTGTTACGGCAGATGTGGATGTTCCTGGTGCTGTCGTTGTTACGGCAGACGTTGTTGTACCAGGTGCTGGTGTTGTTGTGGCCGATGTTGATGTTCCTGGTGCTATCGTTGTTACGGCAGATGTTGATGTACCAGGTGCTGTCGTTGTTACGGCAGATGTTGATGTTCCTGGTGCAGTCGTTGTTACGGCAGATGTTGATGTTCCTGGTGCTGTCGTTGTTACGGCAGATGGTGATGTTCCTGGTGCGGTCGTTGTGTATGCAGACGTTGTCGTACCAGGTGCTGTCGTCGTTACTGCTGATGTTGATGTACCAGGTGCTGTCGTTGTTACGGCAGACGTTGTTGTACCAGGTGCTGGTGTTGTTGTGGCCGATGTTGATGTTCCTGGTGCTATCGTTGTTACGGCAGATGTTGATGTACCAGGTGCTGTCGTTGTTACGGCAGATGTTGATGTTCCTGGTGCAGTCGTTGTTACGGCAGATGTTGATGTTCCTGGTGCTGTCGTTGTGAATGCAGACGTTGTCGTACCAGGTGCTGTCGTTGTTACGGCAGATGGTGATGTTCCTGGTGCGGTCGTTGTGTATGCAGACGTTGTCGTACCAGGTGCTGTCGTCGTTACTGCTGATGTTGATGTACCAGGTGCTGTCGTTGTTACGGCAGATGTTGATGTTCCTGGTGCAGTCGTTGTTACGGCTAATGTTGATGTACCAGGTGCTGTTGTTGTTACGGCAGATGTTGATGTTCCTGGTGCTGTCGTTGTTACGGCAGATGTTGATGTACCAGGTGCTGTCGTTGTTACGGCTGATGTTGATGTTCCAGGTGCTGTCGTTGTTACGGCAGATGGTGATGTTCCTGGTGCGGTCGTTGTGTATGCAGACGTTGTCGTACCAGGTGCTGTCGTTGTTACGGCAGATGTTGATGTTCCTGGTGCTGTCGTTGTTACGGCAGATGTTGATGTACCAGGTGCTGTCGTTGTTACGGCTGATGTTGATGTTCCAGGTGCAGTCGTTGTTACGGATGATGTTGATG
The DNA here is from genome assembly GCA_037127315.1 of Ascarosepion bandense. NCBI lineage: Eukaryota > Metazoa > Mollusca > Cephalopoda > Sepiida > Sepiidae > Ascarosepion > Ascarosepion bandense. The sequence goes on from JBBBDQ010001776.1 coordinate 1,609,154, forward strand.
TTCCTGGTACTGTCGTTGTCAAAGCAGACGTTGTCGTACCAGGTGCTGTCGTTGTTATGGCAGATGGTGATGTTCCTGGTGCTGTCGTTGTTACGGCAGACGTTGTTGTACCAGGTGCTGGTGTTGTTGTGGCCGATGTTGATGTTCCTGGTGCTGTCGTTGTTACGGCAGATGTTGATGTGCCAGGTGCTGTCGTTGTTACGGCAGATGTTGATGTTCCTGGTGCAGTCGTTGTTACGGCTGATGTTGATGTTCCAGGTGCTGTCGTTGTGAATGCAGACGTTGTCGTACCAGGTGCTGTCGTTGTTACGGCAGATGTTGATGTTCCTGGTGCTGTCGTTGTGAATGCAGACGTTGTCGTACCAGGTGCTGTCGTTGTTACTGCAGATGTTGATGTTCCTGGTGCAGTCGTTGTTACGGATGATGTTGATGTACCAGGTGCTGGTGTTGTTATCGCAGATGTTGATGTTCCTGGTGCAGTCGTTGTTACGGCAGAAGTTGTTGTACCAGGTGCTGTCGTCGTTACAGCAGATGTTGATGTTCCTGGTGCTGTCGTTGTTACGGCTGATGTTGATGTTCCTGGTACTGTCGTTGTCAAAGCAGACGTTGTCGTACCAGGTGCTGTCGTTGTTACGGCAGATGGTGATGTTCCTGGTGCGGTCGTTGTGTATGTAGACGTTGTCGTACCAGTTGCTGTCGTTGTTACGGCAGACGTTGTTGTACCAGGTGCTGGTGTTGTTGTGGCCGATGTTGATGTTCCTGGTGCTGTCGTTGTTACGGCAGATGTTGATGTTCCTGGTGCAGTCGTTGTTACGGCTGATGTTGATGTACCAGGTGCTGGTGTTGTTGCGGCCGATGTTGATGTTCCTGGTGCTGTCGTTGTTACGGTAGACGTTGTTGTACCAGGTGCTGGTGTTGTTGTGGCCGATGTTGATGTTCCTGGTGCCGTCGTTGTTACGGCAGATGTTGATGTGCCAGGTGCTGTCGTTGTTACGGCAGATGTTGATGTTCCTGGTGCGGTCGTTGTGTATGTAGACGTTGTCGTACCAGGTGCTGTCGTTGTTACGGCTGATGTTGATGTACCAGGTGCTGGTGTTGTTGCGGCCGATGTTGATGTTCCTGGTGCTGTCGTTGTTACGGCAGATGTTGATGTGCCAGGTGCTGTCGTTGTTACGGCAGATGTTGATGTGCCAGGTGCTGTCGTTGTTACCGCAGATGTTGATGTTCCTGGTGCAGTCGTTGTTACGGCTGATGTTGATGTACCAGGTGCAGGTGTTGTTGCGGCCGATGTTGATGTTCCTGGTGCTGTCGTTGTTACGGCTGATGTTGATGTTCCTGGTGCTGTCGTTGTTACGGCTGATGGTGATGTTCCTGGTGCGGTCGTTGTGTATGCAGACGTTGTCGTACCAGGTGCTGTCGTCGTTACTGCTGATGTTGATGTACCAGGTGCTGTCGTTGTTACGGCAGACGCTGATGTTCCTGGTGCTGTCGTTGTTACGCCAGATGTTGATGTGCCAGGTGCTGTCGTTGTTACGGCAGATGTTGATGTTCCTGGTGCTGTCGTTGTGAATGCAGACGTTGTCGTACCAGGTGCAGTCGTTGTTACGGCTGATGTTGATGTACCAGGTGCTGGTGTTGTTACCGCAGATGTTGATGTTCCTGGTGCTGTCGTTGTTACGGCAGACGTTGATGTTCCTGGTGCTGTCGTTGTTACGCCAGATGTTGATGTGCCAGGTGCTGTCGTTGTTACGGCAGATGTTGATGTACCAGGTGCTGGTGTTGTTGTGGCCGATGTTGATGTTCCTGGTGCTGTCGTTGTTACGGCAGATGTTGATGTTCCTGGTGCTGTCGTTTTTACGGCAGACGTTGTTGTACCAGGTGTTGGTGTTGTTGTGGCCGATGTTGATGTTCCTGGTGCTGTCGTTGTTACGGCAGATGTTGATGTACCAGGTGCTGTTGTTGTTACGGCAGATGTTGATGTTCCTGGTGCTGTCGTTGTTACGGCAGATGTTGATGTACCAGGTGCTGTCGTTGTTACGGCTGATGTTGATGTTCCAGGTGCTGTCGTTGTTACGGCAGATGGTGATGTTCCTGGTGCGGTCGTTGTGTATGCAGACGTTGTCGTACCAGGTGCTGTCGTTGTTACGGCAGATGTTGATGTTCCTGGTGCTGTCGTTGTTACGGCAGATGTTGATGTACCAGGTGCTGTCGTTGTTACGGCTGATGTTGATGTTCCAGGTGCAGTCGTTGTTACGGATGATGTTGATGTTCCTGGTACTGTCGTTGTCAAAGCAGACGTTGTCGTACCAGGTGCTGTCGTTGTTATGGCAGATGGTGATGTTCCTGGTGCTGTCGTTGTTACGGCAGACGTTGTTGTACCAGGTGCTGGTGTTGTTGTGGCCGATGTTGATGTTCCTGGTGCTGTCGTTGTTACGGCAGATGTTGATGTGCCAGGTGCTGTCGTTGTTACGGCAGATGTTGATGTTCCTGGTGCAGTCGTTGTTACGGCTGATGTTGATGTTCCAGGTGCTGTCGTTGTGAATGCAGACGTTGTCGTACCAGGTGCTGTCGTTGTTACGGCAGATGTTGATGTTCCTGGTGCTGTCGTTGTGAATGCAGACGTTGTCGTACCAGGTGCTGTCGTTGTTACTGCAGATGTTGATGTTCCTGGTGCAGTCGTTGTTACGGATGATGTTGATGTACCAGGTGCTGGTGTTGTTATCGCAGATGTTGATGTTCCTGGTGCAGTCGTTGTTACGGCAGAAGTTGTTGTACCAGGTGCTGTCGTCGTTACAGCAGATGTTGATGTTCCTGGTGCTGTCGTTGTTACGGCTGATGTTGATGTTCCTGGTACTGTCGTTGTCAAAGCAGACGTTGTCGTACCAGGTGCTGTCGTTGTTACGGCAGATGGTGATGTTCCTGGTGCGGTCGTTGTGTATGTAGACGTTGTCGTACCAGTTGCTGTCGTTGTTACGGCAGACGTTGTTGTACCAGGTGCTGGTGTTGTTGTGGCCGATGTTGATGTTCCTGGTGCTGTCGTTGTTACGGCAGATGTTGATGTTCCTGGTGCAGTCGTTGTTACGGCTGATGTTGATGTACCAGGTGCTGGTGTTGTTGCGGCCGATGTTGATGTTCCTGGTGCTGTCGTTGTTACGGTAGACGTTGTTGTACCAGGTGCTGGTGTTGTTGTGGCCGATGTTGATGTTCCTGGTGCCGTCGTTGTTACGGCAGATGTTGATGTGCCAGGTGCTGTCGTTGTTACGGCAGATGTTGATGTTCCTGGTGCGGTCGTTGTGTATGTAGACGTTGTCGTACCAGGTGCTGTCGTTGTTACGGCTGATGTTGATGTACCAGGTGCTGGTGTTGTTGCGGCCGATGTTGATGTTCCTGGTGCTGTCGTTGTTACGGCAGATGTTGATGTGCCAGGTGCTGTCGTTGTTACGGCAGATGTTGATGTGCCAGGTGCTGTCGTTGTTACCGCAGATGTTGATGTTCCTGGTGCAGTCGTTGTTACGGCTGATGTTGATGTACCAGGTGCAGGTGTTGTTGCGGCCGATGTTGATGTTCCTGGTGCTGTCGTTGTTACGGCTGATGTTGATGTTCCTGGTGCTGTCGTTGTTACGGCTGATGGTGATGTTCCTGGTGCGGTCGTTGTGTATGCAGACGTTGTCGTACCAGGTGCTGTCGTCGTTACTGCTGATGTTGATGTACCAGGTGCTGTCGTTGTTACGGCAGACGCTGATGTTCCTGGTGCTGTCGTTGTTACGCCAGATGTTGATGTGCCAGGTGCTGTCGTTGTTACGGCAGATGTTGATGTTCCTGGTGCTGTCGTTGTGAATGCAGACGTTGTCGTACCAGGTGCAGTCGTTGTTACGGCTGATGTTGATGTACCAGGTGCTGGTGTTGTTACCGCAGATGTTGATGTTCCTGGTGCTGTCGTTGTTACGGCAGACGTTGATGTTCCTGGTGCTGTCGTTGTTACGCCAGATGTTGATGTGCCAGGTGCTGTCGTTGTTACGGCAGATGTTGATGTACCAGGTGCTGGTGTTGTTGTGGCCGATGTTGATGTTCCTGGTGCTGTCGTTGTTACGGCAGATGTTGATGTTCCTGGTGCTGTCGTTTTTACGGCAGACGTTGTTGTACCAGGTGTTGGTGTTGTTGTGGCCGATGTTGATGTTCCTGGTGCTGTCGTTGTTACGGCAGATGTTGATGTGCCAGGTGCTGTCGTTGTTACCGCAGATGTTGATGTTCCTGGTGCAGTCGTTGTTACGGCTGATGTTGATGTACCAGGTGCTGGTGTTGTTACGGCCGATGTTGATGTTCCTGGTGCTGTCGTTGTTACGGCAGATGTTGATGTGCCAGGTGCTGTCGTTGTTACCGCAGATGTTGATGTTCCTGGTGCTTTCGTTGTTACGGCAGATGTTGATGTTCCTGGTGCAGTCGTTGTTACGGCAGATGTTGATGTTCCTGGTGCAGTCGTTGTTACGCCAGATGTTGATGTGCCAGGTGCTGTCGTTGTTACGGCAGATGTTGATAATGTTCCTGGTGCAGTCGTTGTTACGGCAGATGTTGATGTTCCTGGTACAGTCGTTGTTACGGCTGATGTTGATGTACCAGGTGCTGGTGTTGTTACCGCAGATGTTGATGTTCCTGGTGCTGTCGTTGTTACGGCAGACGTTGATATTCCTGTTGCTGTCGTTGTTACGCCAGATGTTGATGTGCCAGGTGCTGTCGTTGTTACGGCAGATGTTGATGTTCCTGGTGCAGTCCCAGTTGTTGCAGCTGATGTTGATGTACCAGGTGCTGAAGATGTTATTGTGGCCGATGTTGATGTTCCTGGTGCTGTCGTTGTTACGGCAGATGTTGATGTGCCAGGTGCTGTCGTTGTTACCGCAGATGTTGATGTTCCTGGTGGAGTCGTTGTTACGGCTGATGTTGATGCTGCCAGGTGCTGGTGTTGTTACGGCCGATGTTGATGTTCCTGGTGCTGGTGTTGTTGTGGCCGATGTTGATGTTCCTGGTGCTGTCGTTGTTACGGCAGATGTTGATGTACCAGGTGCTGGTGTTGTTACGGCCGATGTTGATGTTCCTGGTGCTGTCGTTGTGAATGCAGACGTTGTCGTACCAGGTGCAGTCGTTGTTACGGCTGATGTTGATGTACCAGGTGCTGGTGTTGTTACCGCAGATGTTGATGTTCCTGGTGCTGTCGTTGTTACGGCAGACGTTGATGTGCCAGGTGCTGTCGTTGTTACGGCAGATGTTGATGTTCTTGGTGCAGTCGTTGTTACGGCAGATGTTGATGTTCCTGGTGCAGGTGTTGTTACGGCTGATGTTGATGTACCAGGTGCTGGTGTTGTTACTATAGATGTTGATGTTCCTGGTGCTGTCGTTGTTACGGCAGACGTTGTTGTACCAGGTGTTGGTGTTGTTGTGGCCGATGTTGATGTTCCTGGTGCTGTCGTTGTTACCGCAGATGTTGATGTTCCTGGTGCAGTCGTTGTTACGGCTGATGTTGATGTACCAGGTGCTGGTGTTGTTACGGCCGATGTTGATGTTCCTGGTGCTGTCGTTGTGAATGCAGACGTTGTCGTACCAGGTGCTGTCGTCGTTACGGCAGATGTTGATGTACCAGGTGCTGGTGTTGTTACGGCAGATGTTGATGTTCCTGGTGCTGTCGTTGTTACGGCAGATGTTGATGTTCCTGGTGCAGTCGTTGTTACGGCAGATGTTGATGTTCCTGGTGCAGTCGTTGGTACGGCTGATGTTGATGTACCAGGTGCTGGTGTTGTTACCGCAGATGTTGATGTTCCTGGTGCTGGTGTTGTTGTGGCCGATGTTGATGTTCCTGGTGCTGTCGTTGTTACGGCAGATGTTGATGTACCAGGTGCTGGTGTTGTTACGGCCGATGTTGATGTTCCTGGTGCCGTCGTTGTGAATGCAGACGTTGTCGTACCAGGTGCAGTCGTTGTTACGGCTGATGTTGATGTACCAGGTGCTGGTGTTGTTACCGCAGATGTTGATGTTCCTGGTGCTGTCGTTGTTACGGCAGACGTTGATGTGCCAGGTGCTGTCGTTGTTACGGCAGATGTTGATGTTCTTGGTGCAGTCGTTGTTACGGCAGATGTTGATGTTCCTGGTGCAGTCGTTGTTACGGCTGATGTTGATGTACCAGGTGCTGGTGTTGTTGCCGCAGATGTTGATGTTCCTGGTGCTGTCGTTGTTACGGCAGACGTTGTTGTACCAGGTGTTGGTGTTGTTGTGGCCGATGTTGATGTTCCTGGTGCTGTCGTTGTTACGGCAGGTGTTGATGTGCCAGGTGCTGTCGTTGTTACCGCAGATGTTGATGTTCCTGGTGCAGTCGTTGTTACGGCTGATGTTGATGTACCAGGTGCTGGTGTTGTTACGGCCGATGTTGATGTTCCTGGTGCTGTCGTTGTGAATGCAGACGTTGTCGTACCAGGTGCTGTCGTCGTTACGGCAGATGTTGATGTACCAGGTGCTGGTGTTGTTACGGCAGATGTTGATGTTCCTGGTGCTGTCGTTGTTACGGCAGATGTTGATGTTCCTGGTGCAGTCGTTGTTACGGCAGATGTTGATGTTCCTGGTGCAGTCGTTGTTACGGCTGATGTTGATGTACCAGGTGCTGGTGTTGTTGTGGCCGATGTTGATGTTCCTGGTGCTGTCGTTGGTACGGCAGACGTTGATGTTCCTGGTGCTGTCGTTGTTACGCCAGATGTTGATGTGCCAGGTGCAGTCGTTGTTACGGCGAATGTTGATGTTCCTGGTGCAGTCGTTGTTACGGCTGATGTTGATGTACCAGGTGCTGGTGTTGTTACCGCAGATGTTGATGTTCCTGGTGCTGTCGTTGTTACGACGAACGTTGATGTTCCTGGTGCTGTCGTTGTTACGCCAGATGTTGATGTGCCAGGTGCTGTCGTTGTTACGGCAGATGTTGATGTTCCTGGTGCTGTCGTTGTTACGGCTGATGTTGATGTACCAGGTGCTGGTGTTGTTGTGGCCGATGTTGATGTTCCTGGAGCTGTCGTTGTTACGGCAGATGTTGATGTTCCTGGTGCTGTCGTTGTTACGGCAGACGTTGTTGTACCAGGTGTTGGTGTTGTTGTGGCCGATGTTGATGTTCCTGGAGCTGTCGTTGTTACGGCAGATGTTGATGTTCCTGGTGCTGTCGTTGTTACGGCAGACGTTGTTGTACCAGGTGTTGGTGTTGTTGTGGCCGATGTTGATGTTCCTGGTGCTGTCGTTGTTACGGCAGATGTTGATGTGCCAGGTGCTGTCGTTGTTACCGCAGATGTTGATGTTCCTGGTGCAGTCGTTGTCACGGCTGATGTTGATGTACCAGGTGCTGGTGTTGTTACGGCCGATGTTGATGTTCCTGGTGCTGTCGTTGTTACGGCTGATGTTGATGTTCCTGGTGCAGTCGTTGTTACGGCTGATGTTGATGTACCAGGTGCTGGTGTTGTTGTGGCCGATGTTGATGTTCCTGGTGCTCGTCGTTACGGAAGATGTTGATGTACCAGGTGTTGGGGTTGTTACGGCTGATGTTGATGTTCCTGGTGCTGGTGTTGTTACGGCAGATGTTGATGTTCCTGGTGCTGTCGTTGTTACGGCAGATGTTGATGTGCCAGGTGCTGTCGTTGTTACGGCTGATGTTGATGTTCCTGGTACTGTCGTTGTCAAAGCAGACGTTGTCGTACCAGGTGCTGTCGTTGTTACGGCAGATGTTGATGTCCCTGGTGCTGGTGTTGTTACGGCAGATGTGGACGTTCCTGGTGCTGGTGTTGTTACGGCAGATGTTGATGTTCCTGGTGCTGTCGTTGTTACGGCAGATGTTGATGTGCCAGGTGCTGTCGTTGTTACGGCTGATGTTGATGTACCAGGTGTTGGTGTTGTTACGGCTGATGTTGATGTTCCTGGTATTGTCGTTGTCAAAGCAGACGTTGTCGTACCCGGTGCTGTCGTTGTTGCGGCCGATGTTGATGTTCCTTGTGCTGTCGTTACGGCAGATGTTGATGTGCCAGGTGCTGTCGTTGTTACGGCTGATGTTGACGTTCCTGGTGCTCTCGTAGTGAATGCAGACGTTGTCGTACTAGGTGCTGTCGTCGTTACGGCAGATGTTGATGTACCAGGTGCTGGTGTTGTTGCGGCAGATGTTGATGTTCCTGGTGCTCTCGTTGTCGTTGTCAAAACTGACGTTGTTGGAGCAGATGTTGATGTTCCCGGCGCAGTTGATGTTGTTGAAAACGTTTCTGGTGTTGATGTAGGTATAATAAATGTTAATGTGGCGTGCGTCTGTGGTTTAACTTCGGTGACATGCGTTGTTATGGCAGATGTTGATGTTCCTGGTGCTGGTGTTGTTGTGGCCGATGTCGTTTTCAAAGCAGACGTTGTCGTACCAGGTGCTGTCGTTGTTACGGCAGACGTTGATGTTCCTAGTACTGTCGTTGTTACGGCTGATGTTGATGTTCCTGGTGCTGGTGTTGTTACAGCAGATGATGATGTTCCTGGTGCTGTCGATGTCAAAAGGGACGTTGTTGTACCAGGTGCTGTCGTTGTTACGCCAGATGTTGATGTCCCTGTCACAATAGACGTTGTTGTAGTTGTTCCAGACGTAGTTGTTCCAGAAGTAGTTTTGCTAGCTGCTGATGTGGTTACTATTGACGCTTCTGAAGGTAAAGCTGGCGTTGTTATATTTGAAGTTGTTGACAAAGAGGTCATTGTAGTATGTGAAATTATTGTGGTCAAATATGGTGTGATTGCAGTAACAGAGGATAATGGTGATGTTGCAGTTGTTTCAGGTGAAGAAATCGTTGTCCCTGGCGCTGTCGTTGTCAAGGCAGACGTTGTTGTAACAGGTGCTGTCGTTGTTACGGCAGATGTTGATGTTCCTGGTGCTGTCGTTGTTACGGCAGATGTTGATGTACCAGGTGCTGTCGTTGTTACGGCAGATGTTGATGTGCCTGGTGCTGTTGTTGTTACGCCTGATGTTGATGTACCAGGTGCTGGTGTTGTTACGGCAGATGTTGATGTTCCTGGTGCTGTCGTTGTTACGGCAGATGTTGATGTTCCTGGTGCTGTCGTTGTTAAGGCTGATGTTGATGTACCAGGTGCTGTCGTTGTTACGGCAGATGTTGATGTTCCTGGTGCTGTCGTTGTTACGGTAGATGCTGATGTACCAGGTGCTCTGGTTGTTATGGCAGATGTTGATGGTCCTGGTGCTGTCGTTGTCAAAGCAGACGTTGTTGTACCAGGTGCCGGGGTTGTTGTGGCTGATGTTGATGTTCCTGGTGCTGTCGTTGTGAATACAGACGTTGTTGTACCAGGTGCTGTCGTTGTTACGGCAGATGTTGATGTGCCTGGTGCTGTTGTTGTTACGCCTGATGTTGATGTACCAGGTGCTGGTGTTGTTACGGCAGATGTTGATGTTCCTGGTGCTGTCGTTGTTACGACAGACGTGGTTGCTGTCGTTGTTACGGCAGATGTTGATGTTCCTGGTGCTGTCGTTGTTACGGCAGATGTTGATGTTCCTGGTGCTGTCGTTGTTACGGCAGACGTTGTTGTACCAGGCGCTGCTGTTGTCAAAGCAGACGTTGTTGTACCAGGTGCTGTCGTTGTTACGGCAGATGTTGATGTTCCTGGTGCTGTCGTTGTTACGGCAGACGTTGTTGTACCAGGCGCTGCTGTTGTCAAAGCAGACGTTGTTGTACCAGGTGCTGTCGTTGTTGCGGCAGATGTTGATGTTCCTGGTGCTGTCGTTGTTAAGGCTGATGTTGATGTACCAGGTGCTGTCGTTGTTACGGCAGATGTTGATGTACCAGGTGCTGTCGTTGTTACGGCAGATGTTGATGTGCCAGGTACTGTCGTTGTTACGGCTGATGTTGATGTACCAGGTGCAGTGGTTGTTACGGCATATGTTGATGTTCCTGGTGCTGTCGTTGTCAAAGCAGACGTTGTTGTACCAGGTGCCGGGGTTGTTGTGGCCGATGTTGATGTTCCTGGTGCTGTCGTTGTTAAGGCTGATGTTGATGTACCAGGTGCTGTCGTTGTTACGGCAGACGTTGTTGTGCCAGGTGCTGGTGTTGTTGTGGCCGATGTTGATGTTCCTGGTGCTGTCGTTGTTACGGCAGATGTTGATGTACCAGGTGCTGTCGTTGTTACGGCAGACGTTGTTGTACCAGGTGCTGTCGTTGTTACGGCTGATGTTGATGTTCCTGGTGCTGTCGTTGTTTCGGCAAACGTTGTTGTACCAGGTGCTGGCGTTGTTGTGGCCGATGTCGATGTTCCTGGTGCTGTGGTTGTTACGGCAGATGTTGATGTGCCAGGTACTGTCGTTGTTACGACTGATGTTGATGTACCAGGTGCTGTGGTTGTTACGGCAGATGTTGATGGTCCAGGTGCTGTCGTTGTCAAAGCAGACGTTGTTGTACCAGGTGCCGGGGTTGTTGTGGCCGATGTTGATGTTCCTGGTGCTGTCGTTGTTACGGCAGATGTTGATGTACCAGGTGCTGTCGTTGTTACGGCAGACGTTGTTGTACCAGGCGCTGCTGTTGTCAAAGCAGACGTTGTTGTACCAGGTGCTGTCGTTGTTACGGCAGATGTTGATGTTCCTGCTGCTGTCGTTGTGAATGCAGACGTTGTTGTACCAGGTGCTGGCGTTGTTGTGGCCGATGTTGATGTTCCTGGTGCTGTGGTTGTTACGGCAGATGTTGATGTGCCAGGTACTGTCGTTGTTACGGCTGATGTTGATGTACCAGGTGCTGTCGTTGTTACGGCAGACGTTGTTGTACCAGGCGCTGCTGTTGTCAAAGCAGACGTTGTTGTACCAGGTGCTGTCGTTGTTACGGCAGATGCTGATGTGCCTGGTGCTGTTGTTGTTACGCCTGATGTTGATGTACCAGGTGCTGGTGTTGTTGTGGCAGATGTTGATGTTCCTGGTGCTGTCGTTGTTACGGCAGATGTTGATGTTCCTGGTGCTGTCGTTGTTACGGCAGATGTTGATGTACCAGGTGCTGTCGTTGTTACGGCAGATGTTGATGTGCCAGGTACTGTCGTTGTTACGGCTGATGTTGATGTACCAGGTGCAGTGGTTGTTACGGCATATGTTGATGTTCCTGGTGCTGTCGTTGTCAAAGCAGACGTTGTTGTACCAGGTGCCGGGGTTGTTGTGGCCGATGTTGATGTTCCTGGTGCTGTCGTTGTTAAGGCTGATGTTGATGTACCAGGTGCTGTCGTTGTTACGGCAGACGTTGTTGTGCCAGGTGCTGGTGTTGTTGTGGCCGATGTTGATGTTCCTGGTGCTGTCGTTGTTACGGCAGATGTTGATGTACCAGGTGCTGTCGTTGTTACGGCAGACGTTGTTGTACCAGGTGCTGTCGTTGTTACGGCTGATGTTGATGTTCCTGGTGCTGTCGTTGTTTCGGCAAACGTTGTTGTACCAGGTGCTGGCGTTGTTGTGGCCGATGTCGATGTTCCTGGTGCTGTCGTTGTTACGGCAGATGTTGATGTGCCAGGTACTGTCGTTGTTACGACTGATGTTGATGTACCAGGTGCTGTGGTTGTTACGGCAGATGTTGATGGTCCAGGTGCTGTCGTTGTCAAAGCAGACGTTGTTGTACCAGGTGCCGGGGTTGTTGTGGCCGATGTTGATGTTCCTGGTGTTGTCGTTGTTAAGGCTGATGTTGATGTACCAGGTGCTGTCGTTGTTACGGCAGATGTTGATGTTCCTGGTGCTGTCGTTGTTACGGCAGACGTTGTTGTACCAGGTGCTGGCGTTGTTGTGGCCGATGTTGATGTTCCTGGTGCTGTCGTTGTTACGGCAGATGTTGATGTTCCTGGTGCTGTCGTTGTTTCGGCAAACGTTGTTGTACCAGGTGCTGGCGTTGTTGTGGGAGATGTTGATGTTCCTTGTGCTGTCGTTGTTCCGGCAGATGTTGATGTACCAAATGCTGGCGTTGTTGTTGCAGGTGTTGATGTTCCTGGTGCTGTCGTTAGAAATACATATTTTTACATATACATTTTTTTTTTACTCATTCTTCTCATATAAACATTGGATTTATATAGAGACGCACATGGACGTCTTTCCTATCAAAAAATACCCTTCATTTATGTTCATGTTCCCTAAGGATGTTTTCACTCATGACTATACTTTTCTATATTACTTTTGAATTGATTAATAATGACTACTACTGTCTATTATTCAGTCTTTTTTTTTATTGCTTGCTTTTTAAATCTATAGATGTCAGTTTTCATTTTTATTCAATCCACCTTTTGATCTGTGAAGAACATGAATATATTTTACTCTTTGGATATCTGCTATAAAAGGAGAAATACATACAATGCATTGAAACAGGAAGTTTAAGACTGTAGTGATCGGGGAAGTATTTTTTTGGGCATCGATGTCCCAATGTAGCAGTTAATGATAAGCAGCTGTTTGAGTGAAACTTACAATTCAGCAATGGAAATGGATAAGGATGGTTCACTAAAATGAGCGTGATATGGTTGACTTAATCGTGAAGGTTTGAACGAATGGTACTAAATAAAGTATTTTGTTTGAGAGCTTTCCATAAAAATAGTGAGTTGCGATACACTTAAAGCTTTTTGTCTATGGAAAAGAGGTTGTAGATTAGAAAATAATTAATTACCCAGAAGATCCTGCAAACACTTTTTCTTTCTATCGAGACTGAATCGTTGAGATAGGGCAACCTCATTCTAAGGTTGTTTCATTCAAAGCAAAATGATAGCAGAAGTCAGATACTTACTGTACTTACTGAAGCAGTAGATTTTCCCAGCAGGTTTAGTGATAGATCATATGTTTTATAACGTTAGCTTGACTGTGATTTTGTTGCCACTTCTGAAACGTTGATTTTCGTAACGTTAATCTAAAGTGAACTTTTTGTAACTCGCTATTTGCAAGTTATAATATTTCAGTATCTCTGCGTAAAGTCCACGAACTAAGGAATCTTTCGAATAATACACAATAATAGTGTAGAACACCGGAACACAGAGAATACTGAATACAAAATACACAGAATACCCAGACACAGGAACACACCAAAACACTAAATGTTGAACACACTGAATATCCAGAATGCTGAATAGAGAAATACACTTAAACAGAAGTCTAGGTGTTTTATACATTAATATTTATGATCACGTGATTCCAGTTGCCCAATCCATTCATCAAATACATTTGTTGCCTAGATATCCGCGTTCGACCTTAGGTGTCCAAGTCACGAGGCCGCCCTTAGTGAACACCTGTTCATCGCGATAAAAAAAAGTTCAAGGTCCGTACGTTGATTATGAAACATTAATAGTTTAACTTTTGGGGCATTGAATGTGACCAGCTAGATTTTTCTCAATCAGCTGTTAGAACTAATTTCAGAGAAGAGATTAGTTGCCAGGCTAACCTCTCCTTTGCTCTGGTTATCTATGATTTTAGAGTTGAACCCATGTACCGTTGTATCATCGTAATAGATATACACAAAATAACAGTATATATTCATAGGCAGATAATTAATGTAAAGTAGAAAGACAGCTGGGACGAGAAATGAGTTCGAAGTTTGCCTTCGTTTTTTACTTGGGCGTCGAAGAACAGGCCGTTAAGGACTACCCCCAAAGACCTACATATTGAGAAGGGCTCCTCCATTGATTCTATGGCTTTTAAATCAGCCATATGTCTCAAAACTTGTGAAAGGCCTTTAAAATATGTAATGTGATCATCCTTGCCACGAATTTATAAAATACTACCTCAATGAGTAATGACAGAACATTAGCAGTGGACCGAGACGATTGAAATTTTTACAGCTTGGCCCTCAAGAAATTTGTCCTAATGATGCAATCAAAAGTGATTTTGTTATAGCATCAAAACATTTGCTAAAGACATTAAGAAAGATATTCGACTGTTACAAAGATGGGGATAAGTGCTCATGTTATATATTCTGTGACCCACAGAATATTATTTCGCTCAAAAGTGAAAATGCAAACTGGCAAACAAAGATATCATTTGCATTAAATAAATATTTTTAATGGCAAACACAAAGTTGATTACATTGAAGGAATTTAATTGTATTTTGGTGAGCGAACAGAAATATGATTTAGCGTCAGGATCAATTACAAACAATGTGTATTGTGTCAAAATCGGAAAACATAAACAACGGAAAGACAAGAATTGTGATGACATCAAAGGCAGCTGGTCCAAACACAATAATAATGCAAAAAGGATGAATAAATGTGCCTGGAAGAAAGAAAACGCATTTGTGACCCACAGAGGGAGAATGAGTTGTCGGAAGAAATAGATCTGTTAGAAGAAATAGATCTGATGGAAGAGATGAAATAGTAAAACGAGAAAATATGTTCAAAGTCTTCCAGTTACTAAGTTCAGTTTCGACACCAACCAATGATAGACAGGTGAAGGGATTTATTGGAATGATCTCCTGCTATCGTCTCTTAGGAAGAACATAAAGAAAGCGAGGAAGGCCGTGATAGATAAGTCCTTTAGTAAAGTTAAGGATGGAGAGCTTGAGGTTGATTTGGAGTACTGTAAGAACCGCCGTAAGAAAGGAAAGTTAGACAGGCGTTGGCAAATTTGCTGTAAAGTAAGATGTTAGAGAAGAAAATTGCGCTTGAAATGTAGGATTAGATTAGTTTCCTTGTGATATTGTATGCGGTAGTTGCAATCCATGTGGAAAATGTTAGTTAAATCGTATTTAGAATGAGACAGAATCATTTTTAGACTAAGTTAGTTAGGAGCTTAGAACACTAGGTGATACGACTAATCCTCCAAGCAAACCGCATGCCCATCGTCATCAGGTACAATCAGACTTTTAATAATTTTTCTTCGTTTGTTTTGTTGTTTTTTCTCGGTTAGACTTTGAATGACATGCAGTGCAGATAATGTCATATTTCTGTGTTCAAATATAGTATGGTTGAAACTAAGGAAAATACATGTGTGATGGTGAATTCGAGCAGAGGCACACATAGTGTACACGAAGGTTATTTACCCAATGTCAATTTAAAAATAGGCGCGCGGTTACCGCCAACTATCGAGTGGTCGTGCATCGACATATCTATTGGTGTGGTACAACGTGGAAAGAAAAAATGAGAAAAAAACGAGCTTTTAAACATTATAGAACATTCTTTGATGTGTGTGTTCTTTGAAAAGAAAAATCGAACTTTTGAAACATTACAGAACTTTTTGGTGTTGATTTTTCTTAAAGACTCTGATAAAAAATGATATAAGAGACAGAAAAGAATAGGTTCTCTCTCACTTTTCTCTTATAGTGCATTGTGCGTTATATATTTAATTTATTTTGTTTAAAAATTTTCTTCAAGGTATCACAGAGGAGTTAGTCGATGCCGAAAAGTCCACAACAAACTCGCAAAAAAAAAAAAAGAAAGAAAAAAAAAGAACGCAAAGGTGACCGGAGGTAAGTAAGTTCTTTAGTTGGCCAGTTTGAGGTTGAGTTAGCGTGTGAATGAATGAATAAGTAAATGGAAAAAATAAAGAAAGAGTAAAGAAACAAAAGGGACGATAAAAAACAGATTTAATGTCTAAGTGAAAAGGCGGAGTATATCACCATCGCAAAACGGTGCTATAAGTCCGTTATGAATATGATGAAGTTTGAGACGTTCAGAAAACTTTGGAAGTTGACAAAAGTACGTACAAAATAAATTCTCTTATGTTTATGATTTATGTAATCACGCGTCTCTGAATGATGATCTTCTAAGTGAGTCTTAGATGTGGCGTAAATTCGAAATTGTGGAGCACCTAGTGCGGATGGAGATCACTGCTCAGTCGTAATTATTGTAGCGTTAACTATTATACCACGTCGTGGTACCCAACTCATCTCAGTATGTATAGACGGGTGGCATACTCAGTGGAAGTTAAAATGAATGAAGGAAGGAAGGAAGGAAAGAAGAAGAAGAAGAAGAAGAAGAAGAAGAAGAAGAAGAAGAAGAAGAAGAAGAAGAAGAAGAAGAAGAAGAAATACTTTTTATGCAACTCGTGTTCCGGCCTGATTCATTTTCGCTAGAAACAAGGAAGAGAGTACTGGATTGCTACGTGCTGTCCGTCCTTCAATATGGCAGTGAATGCTGGACAATATAATCAAAGATTAAGGAAAATCTTGAAGCAACTGAAATGTGGTTTTACAGAAGCATGCTGCGAATATCATGGATCGAGCATGTGAACAATGATGAGGTCCTAGACGTGGAAAGCCATTATCGCCTACGTTCTGAAGGGACAGGGCACATAGAAGAAGAAGAAGAAGAAGAAGAAGAAGAAGAAGAAGAAGAAGAAGAAGAAGAAGAAGAAGAAGAAGGTGTATATTGCATAGAATTAACAAGGACGATACATGAACACATTTTCAGAAAAGAGAAGAGAAAAGAGTGTCACCTTTGATTTTGATAATTTGGTATTACTTTTGTATATGTTGTTCTGTATCATTGATCGATTTTTTGTGTTATTATATGGAAATGTGCTTTTTTAACCGTTTCATCCCAAGCAAGACGGTAATGCGATTGGTGCGTAGGGAACCTCAACTTTTTTAATCGTTTCACCCCAAGCAAGGCGGTCCCGCCACTGATGCGCAGGAGGCTACATAAGTGAGTAAAAGTTTAGGCAGGAGGAGAGTGACGAGAAAGACAAACCAGTTACAGGGGGTGTCAGTGAAGGATGGGAACACAGGTGTGAAAACAGTTACGAAGGTAGAGATAAAGGAAAATAATAATATACACGGGGGGGATGTAGAAAGGACAGGAGTCAAGCGGATAAAAGATGAGAATTGACATTGCATTTAAATTCCTGGAGGTTGTAGCAGTCAGGAACGCAAGTATACGGATGGGAGTTCCACAGCGGGAAGTTCGAGAAAAGAAGCTGATGAAGTAGAATTGTCGGCTGCATTTTGTAGATTTAACTGTAAAAGGGTGGGACCTTGTTGTCAGTCTTGTTGCACGAGTAAATTCTTGTGAAGGGGACACCAGTGACCTAAGTTCATCGGAACAGAAGCCATGAAAATATTTGTAGAATAGACAGGGAAGCTACATCCCACCGATGAGAAAGTGGCTAGAGTAGAGCTGCCAGTTCGGGACTTATCACATTACAGATTCTCCTTTGGAGCCTGTCGAGAACACTGAGATAAACAGCAGGGGTGTCTGACCAGATATGACAACAATATTCTATGCACGGTCGGATGGTTGATTTGTATATGTGCAAGACGGATTCAGGCAAAAAAACTTCCTGGTCTGACACAGTGACCCAACCTTCCTAGCAGTGGATTTACTTATTGAAACAATGTAATGATTCCATTTGAGTTCGGAAGATAGGGTAAGGCCGAAAAGGCGTAGTATGTTGCTTTCAGGGAAAATTGTTTGGTCCATGATTATGGAGAGAGTGCCTCTGTTGTTTGACAGACAGCAGTTTCGTTTTAGAAGCTTTGAAATTTACAAACCATTTCTTATCCCAGTCCACCACGGAGAGGAGGTCCTTCTCGAGATCAGCAGCGAGGTTATGTTTGTTCACCTTGCCAGATTTCTTATTGATGCGGGAGTAAATGGTGGTGTCATCTGCATAGATGCCTACTTGGGATTTGATTACGTTTGGAAGATCATTTATGAAGATCAAACAGAGTGTCGGGCCTAGGATAGAGCCCTGGGGACACCAGCGTTCGTGCGGTAAGATGTGGAATCAAAAACAGCATTATAGACCCTAATATTTGTTAATATTAGATCTTTGATGTTGGTTTTCCAAATGCTCCGTGTATAGCTCCAATTCTATTTTCGACACCATTTTATCTAGTTTGATAAAAAGCTGTCTTGATATGGAAAAGGCTCTACTTGTTCGAGAGGTGCATCACAGATGGTAATATCAAAATCTAGTAAGATAGTATTTGGAGATAGTTGTGATAGGACCTTGGATTTCTTGATGTTCACGGGAAAACCAAAATACTAATAGGTTATAGAAAAGGTGTTCAAAGATTGTTGGAGTTCTTCATTTCAGTGACAGAGGGAAGTATTTTGATGAGCATATTAAAGTGCCGAGAAGTTTTACGTGCGCATGAGACGTCTAATAAGAAGTCTAGTAAGATTGAAAGGTCCTCCGTCATACTGATAGCTGATGTCAACTCATGGATTGTCTGGAGGAAGTTTGGCAAGTATTGCAGACAGACTAGATACAAGGAAAATAAAATAGCTACCAAGACGTATCCCATTTTTAGTCCGCACATAATTGAAAATTCTTTTGGCAGCATATTTTGGTGGAATACATATCCACACTTATTGTCATTATTGCTTGAACCAAAGAGATAGATAGGCCAGGACAAGAAAACCGATGAATTGTTAACATAGCAGCTATTGGACAGCTATCAAAGGCCTTTTATAAGTACAAGAAAATATAAAATGTTGTTCTCTGCCTTGTCCAGAAAATTATGTAGATTGTACTACAAGAAGAAGAAAATCCAGTATGTGATTCTGGTAGAATCTTTTCAGCAAAAATCAGCAGCAAAGAAAGATTATAGCAACGATATTCCAGTAATCCACTCTAAATCGTACAGACGCCTTTTTTGAAGATATTTATTATGACAGCGGATGTGCGTTGTGGTGCAGTGGATATCGACTGGGAACGACAAATACGGGGAGCCGAGTTCGAATTCCAATTGAATTTCTTGCATTAACTTGCGCACAAATACCCTCGAGAACGGTATTAATCCATCTCTTCCATCCAGTTATGGGTTAAATAATAGGACAAATTGGGTTCTCTAGCCTTGGTCAGCAGCTAATCTACCACAGAAAGCAATGGCAACCTACTGCGGGATAATATTCTACTCAGTTAGTCATGTCTTCTTCAAGACATGATCGCCCAAAGCGTGTATCACGTATGGCACTTAACTGACTATGTTGACAACCTCTTTCGCATCTATAGGCATTTGCTGGGAATCTATAGGCACTTGTTGGAAATCCCGTATCTTCAAAATGAGGAAGAGAATGCAAGATAATAAGGTCAAGCTTTCGCGATTGGGCTGTTCGAAAAAAAATTTGTCTGAGTCAGGAGATATACTTGATCCCATATAATTCATAAATATCAACACTATCTAGAATATTCTGAGACAAAATACGTTAGAGAAACGTTGGAGTTAGTCAAAGCATAAAATTGCAAACGTGAGAAGAAAGTTAAAAAATTGTTTAAACATTACAAAGAAAATGAATCAAACACAAGTAGGTGATTAAAATTGGGGAATAAAAATATTTAGACAAACCCAAATAAAAAAAGAATGTCACTTGAAGTATATATATATATATATATATATATATATATATATATATATTATAAATTATATTTTAGAACATGTATAGAATTTTTTTATATATCCACTACAAATAGTATATTTGTTTCGACATTGAAACTTCAATGTCACATCAGGCGGTGTGGACAGGAATTAAAAGCCTCTTTTCTTATATTTGGTCAGTTGTGTGTGGGATATTGGTGGGGGTTAGTGATAAGGGAACAAGTCTTGTGGATTGACTGTTAGAATTTTGAAGAAAGTGGTGTGGGTAGTGAATATGGTTGATTAATGAGTGTGTTTGAGATTTCTAGACAGATTTAAAATTAGCAGTGAGAATGTAAGTTTTTATTATCTTGTGACTAGACTATATCCTTTAGGATTTCTTAGAGGAACAGGTTAGGGGTAGGATGTGTATTCTGTACAGAATATTTTTGTATTTAAGCAGATTTTTTTTTATTAATCTGAATTTGTATATTTAATCTTAATTTTGGATTTAGGAAATCGATTTTTTCTATTAACATTTAAATTTTAATTAGATCACAGTTTGGAAACTGATTTTTAATTCTTTTTTTACGTCAATATATATATATATATATATATATATATACGAGTATAGGATACGATGTGAAGTAAATACGGATAATGTAGTTAAAAGAATAAAGTTTCCGGACACAAAAATTTTCAGTTAATACAGCAGTATTACATTCGCTTAATAAGAGTTTAAGAAAGAAATTAAGGTTTATTTGATTTAAAAGCTAAGCGCCATTTAAATTTGAAATAATATGAGTTGCGCGTGTATTATTTGAATGCAATGGCACTTTTGAAATGAGAAGTTAATTATTGTTTTGAAATGCATTCTTATATTCAAAATTACGCGCAAAACCAAAGGAAGAATGGACACATCTTCGCTAACGTCATTGCTATTTCTGTACATAAAAGTTTTTCTTCGGACAGCTGAACCTTTATACAAATATTCAACAGACAAAGTTACAGTTACCTGTGTACATTTAAAATATTGGAGATAATTTAATTATCAGTTACTCTTGAAAATTTCCTTTTATATATTAAAAAAATTTAAGGTGTTCAGATCTTAAATGAAAGTCGATATATATTCCGGAAACAGGATGTATAGTTGAGTTCTTGAAGGCGATACAAAAAGTAAAATTGATTTGTGCAAACAACATTGAAAGAGAAGGCACCGGTTTCATCATATCAGTTGGAAAGAAGGTAAAGGTATCTAATGTGCATTTAATAATATAAAAAAGAAATGAATAAAACACAGACCATTTATAAACAAGCGGAAAAATGTTTTATAGAAATGGGAAAGTATTGGAGAAGATGTGAGCTAAATAAGGACAACGGAATAGAAAATATAAAGAAATTGTATATAGATTGCAATGAAATATGAACGTTTACATTTGTGCCTAAGAATAACAAAAAAAGATTGGCGATGATATTTTAAAAGCTGATCCACATTCATACTTGAAATAATATGGTACAGTGGTTGGTGAAAATGACATGAAAATATATAGAAATTGCAAATCATGATTTCTCAAAAGAAATGTATATGCGGCCTAGAAAAACAGAATCGCAAAGACACGGTGAGGCTATCACTTATGTCAGAGATAACGATCAGTAGAAAACATATTGAAAGAGATAAATTCAAATACACTTGGTGAAAATTCATATCACGTTGCCAAGGTTTAATCATTTAACATTCATAAGAAGAATATTAGTGCTTGTCGAGAAAAGGCGTCTGATAAAATTAGTCATTAGTATTGATAATAATGTTAGTTTGAATGACGTATGTCAAGCAAAAATAATCACTCACCGGGCGTAGTAACAGTAGTAACTAGTTGTGTAGTGGGCACAGATGTCGTTGGTGGTGCCGACTCAGTTGATACCGAAGGAGTTACAGATGTTGTTGGCGGTTGTATCGTTGCTGAAGCACAATGAAATGATATCTCTCATCAGTAAAGAACAGGAATATTTTCTATATAATGTACATATGGTGTAAAAGGAGAAATACAGGCAATGGAGTGGAATTGAAAATAATTGAAGCCTAAGAGATTAAATTTCATTGAATAGATGTAAATAGATTGAAACCGAAAAGAAAATTTGCATGTATTTCTCATGAATTCTTTGGTACGGTTTCAAATGATAAGTTAATTAATGTCTGCAATCGCATTTTTAATGAAGAAAGTACAAGCAAGACCTACTGAAGAATGACAACATCGTCTCCAAAGATTCTTTCATTTTCTATAAGTAAATGCTTCTTCGTGGACATTTGAGCATCTATGTAATTATTTGACAACCTTACTTTTATCTGCATGAGTTTATAATTTTGGAAATAACGTCATTGTCCATTTTTCATGATGCTTTCATTTCATACAATTTGAAAAAAATTGTCGTGTTCATATCTGTTGTGGGCACGTACCCACTGACACTTATGGACTCTTCCAGTCATTATTTAAACCATAAGTTTTATACTCTCCGGGCAGGAGTTCCGAATGCAGACCGCCAGTTAGGCGTGGCTTACTGCCAATCTTGTAATTACATTTTTCGTTGTTAAATACAATATGTTAAAATTATTATCCGTTGTCGGAGTTATATTTTCGCGGCCCCACTATCGGATCCTCATAAAATTGGCGACGAAGATCCACTCTCAAGTCTGGAAAATTCATCAAAA
This sequence comes from Ascarosepion bandense, assembly GCA_037127315.1. Taxonomy (NCBI): domain Eukaryota; kingdom Metazoa; phylum Mollusca; class Cephalopoda; order Sepiida; family Sepiidae; genus Ascarosepion; species Ascarosepion bandense. The sequence continues at coordinate 1,631,138 of JBBBDQ010001776.1, forward strand.
GAATATACGGCGTCGAGTCAAAATATATATTACATAGTCTGTTATCTAAATGCGGAAAAGTTCATATGACAACTTTTATAATCGAGTTCACATAACGTTCACATAAAGTTCACATAAAGTTCACATAACGCTGCCAATGCACAATCATATAACATTCATTAGCAGAATATCAATAAGTATTTGGTGATCAAAGTTTCCAAATATATACATACATGAGTGTCGGATCATTGAATAAAAATGATATTATAGTTCTGAATTTATACAGAGATTAGCAAAATTATTTGAATATAGTCTATGAAAAATTCAACAGCTAGAACCTAAATGATCCAATTGATTGAAACATTGGCGTCTCATGAAATTAATCATTAGTACTGATTATAATATCAGTTTAAATGACATATATCAAGCAAAAATAATCACTCACCGGGAGTAGTGACAGTAGTAACTACTTGTGTAGTGGACACAGATGGGGTTGGTGTTGTCGGCACAGTTGATACCGAAGGAGTTACAGATGTTGTTGGCGGTGGTGTCGTTGCTGCAGCACAATGAATAGAAATCTCTCATCAGTGAAGAACAGGAATATTTTCTATATAATGTACATATGGTGTAAAAGAAGAAATACAGGCAATGGAGTGGAATGGAAACATACTTGTATGATTAGTGTGAAGCCAAATGGATGAAATTTCAGTGAATGGATTAAAACCGAAAAGTCAATTACCCGTACTTCATATGAATTTTTTGGTACGGTTTTAAATGACAAGTTAATTATTGTCCTGAATCGCATTCTTAATGAGGCAAGTACACGCATGCGGATATGTAGAATGGCCACATTTTCTCTAGGATCACTGATATGTCTTATACGTCTATGCTTTTTCCCGCCCAACTGTGTTTTGATACAATTACGTAACTGCCAACGTGAATGCTAATCCGAATGTTTCACAATTACAGATCTTTTGCACATTATACTAATATCATATAATCTCTAGTTTTTGCTATTCAACAGACTATAGATTACTGAACCTGTTTTCTTACTGAAACTTTTATTTGGGTTTACCGTGTAGGTTTATGTAATGTAGCTCCTTGACCTATACTTGATTGTTTGTATAATACGAAATCACTTCTTTTTTTTTGTTAAGTTTCCGAAAGTTTTATTCGTTTGATGTATTTTTTAACCTTTGAACTGTTGCGTTTTTCCATGTTTCTATTTTAAGAATGCCTGTGTATTTGAAATGCCTATTTGAATAAGGATCGCTATCATGTAATAATACTGTAGTAGGTTTCTACTCATTGTTTGTACTCTTTGTTATCGTCCTATGTGCCGTGTATGAAGGCCTAGTTACGTGATCCGAAACATTTATAACTGCAGATAATGGATTAGATGTACTTTTTCACGCAAGAAATATTTTCATTCTAAACTTCATGTTTTTTCTTTGTTTTAATATATTTTACTCTGCAACGATAATTTGCTGCTTCTCCGTGAGAAATCTTATTCCGGGCGCATTAATAAAACATCTTTTTGCTCATTTTGCTGTCAATTTAATTTTGAATGAAATCACGTCATGCGGATATTGAACGCGTTACTTTTCAATCTGAGTCTGAATTGATGTGTTTCTGAAGGTTCGAGAATATATAAGCTATTGGAGATACTAAGAAATATCTAAAATATTGATATAAAATTTTACCATTTCTGTATTCACAATCTTCTTTAGAAAATTGTAAAATGCGTAACGGTTCCTTTTACCAAAATTCAGTCAGACAGGTAAAAATTCTGTATGATTTTTTGTCACCAAATTCAGAATAGCCATTGTTGCGAAATCCGAGTATCTCGGTTATTGTGAAAATTTGAGCACCATTGATAAAATGACAGCTATGAAACAGAATCGTTTTCCTTGGATGAAAATTGTTGAAAGAATTTTATGACCCATACAGTCAGGCCACCTTTGGCCAAAAAGTGAGACGGAATTCTCAGAAATAATTTTGTTTAATGTTTTAGGGAATTTCGAGCCGCTGATAATTAAAAAAAAGAAATACATGATGTTTTCTTTCGAACAAGGTTAGATAATTTCTAGCACGGTTGTATACAAAACGAGAAAGCTTTGATAATTAAAAACGTCTCAGGTCGAGAGATTGAAATGATAAAACAGAAATGTGAAAAACGACCACACACCAAAGGTTTAAAAGGAAAGATATTTTGGAGCGATAATCAAAATTTGGCCTTTTGGGTTGATACATGGTGAGGCATCCACAAAAATCAGGAAGAAGATGCGGCTGATCAGATGACTAATGAGGAAAATGCGCCGGTGGGATTTCGGGAAAATTGGAGAAACGTACTATGCCCCTCTTGCAGCACTAAGAGACACTCACACAGGAGAGAAAGAGACGAGATTGATCAGGTGACCAAAAGTAATATACCTGACTGGAAAATTGTAATTGCTTGCGTACCCAGAGTGCGTCAAACCCACCCCTGCTGGATGCAAAGCCTCAATATAAGAAAGTGTATTCAGCCAGTCAAGTAGCTGAGCTTAATTTCGACTGGCTACATTGAAAGGTTAAGCGCGGGCTTGGATAACAATAAATCTCAGACAGACAGACAGACAGACAGACAGACAGAGCGAGAGAGAGAGAGATATATAAAGAGAGAGAGAGAGAGAGAGAGAGAGAGAGAGAGAGACAGAGAGACAGAGATGAGGGAGAGAGAGACCAGAAGATAGTGTGGGCAGACCGGAGAGATCTAGACGAGACATTACACAAGAGATAGATTCGATACACACAGTTGAGTTAGTATTTGGTAAGTATTTGGTGATCAATGTTTCCAAATATATCCATACATGTGTGTCGGACCATTGAATATATATGATATTATAGTTTTGAATTTATACAGAGATTAGAAAAATTATTTGAATATAGTCTATGAAAATTTCAACACCTAGAACCTAAATGATCCAATTGCTTGAATCATTGGCATATCATGAAATTAGTCATTGGTGCTTATTATAATATCAGTTTGAATGACGTATGTCAAGCAAAAATAATCACTCACCGGGCGTAGTAACAGTAGTAACTAGTTGTGTAGTGGGCACAGATGTCGTTGGTGGTGCCGACTCAGTTGATACCGAAGGAGTTACAGATGTTGTTGGCGGTTGTATCGTTGCTGAAGCACAATGAAATGATATCTCTCATCAGTAAAGAACAGGAATATTTTCTATATAATGTACATATGGTGTAAAAGGAGAAATACAGGCAATGGAGTGGAATTGAAAATAATTGAAGCCTAAGAGATTAAATTTCATTGAATAGATGTAAATAGATTGAAACCGAAAAGAAAATTTGCATGTATTTCTCATGAATTCTTTGGTACGGTTTCAAATGATAAGTTAATTAATGTCTGCAATCGCATTTTTAATGAAGAAAGTACAAGCAAGACCTACTGAAGAATGACAACATCGTCTCCAAAGATTCTTTCATTTTCTATAAGTAAATGCTTCTTCGTGGACATTTGAGCATCTATGTAATTATTTGACAACCTTACTTTTATCTGCATGAGTTTATAATTTTGGAAATAACGTCATTGTCCATTTTTCATGATGCTTTCATTTCATACAATTTGAAAAAAATTGTCGTGTTCATATCTGTTGTGGGCACGTACCCACTGACACTTATGGACTCTTCCAGTCATTATTTAAACCATAAGTTTTATACTCTCCGGGCAGGAGTTCCGAATGCAGACCGCCAGTTAGGCGTGGCTTACTGCCAATCTTGTAATTACATTTTTCGTTGTTAAATACAATATGTTAAAATTATTATCCGTTGTCGGAGTTATATTTTCGCGGCCCCACTATCGGATCCTCATAAAATTGGCGACGAAGATCCACTCTCAAGTCTGGAAAATTCATCAAAAGAATATACGGCGTCGAGTCAAAATATATATTACATAGTCTGTTATCTAAATGCGGAAAAGTTCATATGACAACTTTTATAATCGAGTTCACATAACGTTCACATAAAGTTCACATAAAGTTCACATAACGCTGCCAATGCACAATCATATAACATTCATTAGCAGAATATCAATAAGTATTTGGTGATCAAAGTTTCCAAATATATACATACATGAGTGTCGGATCATTGAATAAAAATGATATTATAGTTCTGAATTTATACAGAGATTAGCAAAATTATTTGAATATAGTCTATGAAAAATTCAACAGCTAGAACCTAAATGATCCAATTGATTGAAACATTGGCGTCTCATGAAATTAATCATTAGTACTGATTATAATATCAGTTTAAATGACATATATCAAGCAAAAATAATCACTCACCGGGAGTAGTGACAGTAGTAACTACTTGTGTAGTGGACACAGATGGGGTTGGTGTTGTCGGCACAGTTGATACCGAAGGAGTTACAGATGTTGTTGGCGGTGGTGTCGTTGCTGCAGCACAATGAATAGAAATCTCTCATCAGTGAAGAACAGGAATATTTTCTATATAATGTACATATGGTGTAAAAGAAGAAATACAGGCAATGGAGTGGAATGGAAACATACTTGTATGATTAGTGTGAAGCCAAATGGATGAAATTTCAGTGAATGGATTAAAACCGAAAAGTCAATTACCCGTACTTCATATGAATTTTTTGGTACGGTTTTAAATGACAAGTTAATTATTGTCCTGAATCGCATTCTTAATGAGGCAAGTACACGCATGCGGATATGTAGAATGGCCACATTTTCTCTAGGATCACTGATATGTCTTATACGTCTATGCTTTTTCCCGCCCAACTGTGTTTTGATACAATTACGTAACTGCCAACGTGAATGCTAATCCGAATGTTTCACAATTACAGATCTTTTGCACATTATACTAATATCATATAATCTCTAGTTTTTGCTATTCAACAGACTATAGATTACTGAACCTGTTTTCTTACTGAAACTTTTATTTGGGTTTACCGTGTAGGTTTATGTAATGTAGCTCCTTGACCTATACTTGATTGTTTGTATAATACGAAATCACTTCTTTTTTTTTGTTAAGTTTCCGAAAGTTTTATTCGTTTGATGTATTTTTTAACCTTTGAACTGTTGCGTTTTTCCATGTTTCTATTTTAAGAATGCCTGTGTATTTGAAATGCCTATTTGAATAAGGATCGCTATCATGTAATAATACTGTAGTAGGTTTCTACTCATTGTTTGTACTCTTTGTTATCGTCCTATGTGCCGTGTATGAAGGCCTAGTTACGTGATCCGAAACATTTATAACTGCAGATAATGGATTAGATGTACTTTTTCACGCAAGAAATATTTTCATTCTAAACTTCATGTTTTTTCTTTGTTTTAATATATTTTACTCTGCAACGATAATTTGCTGCTTCTCCGTGAGAAATCTTATTCCGGGCGCATTAATAAAACATCATTTTGCTCATTTTGCTGTCAATTTAATTTTGAATGAAATCACGTCATGCGGATATTGAACGCGTTACTTTTCAATCTGAGTCTGAATTGATGTGTTTCTGAAGGTTCGAGAATATATAAGCTATTGGAGATACTAAGAAATATCTAAAATATTGATATAAAATTTTACCATTTCTGTATTCACAATCTTCTTTAGAAAATTGTAAAATGCGTAACGGTTCCTTTTACCAAAATTCAGTCAGACAGGTAAAAATTCTGTATGATTTTTTGTCACCAAATTCAGAATAGCCATTGTTGCGAAATCCGAGTATCTCGGTTATTGTGAAAATTTGAGCACCATTGATAAAATGACAGCTATGAAACAGAATCGTTTTCCTTGGATGAAAATTGTTGAAAGAATTTTATGACCCATACAGTCAGGCCACCTTTGGCCAAAAAGTGAGACGGAATTCTCAGAAATAATTTTGTTTAATGTTTTAGGGAATTTCGAGCCGCTGATAATTAAAAAAAAAGAAATACATGATGTTTTCTTTCGAACAAGGTTAGATAATTTCTAGCACGGTTGTATACAAAACGAGAAAGGTTTGATAATTAAAAACGTCTCAGGTCGAGAGATTGAAATGATAAAACAGAAATGTGAAAAACGACCACACACCAAAGGTTTAAAAGGAAAGATATTTTGGAGCGATAATCAAAATTTGGCCTTTTGGGTTGATACATGGTGAGGCATCCACAAAAATCAGGAAGAAGATGCGGCTGATCAGATGACTAATGAGGAAAATGCGCCGGTGGGATTTCGGGAAAATTGGAGAAACGTACTATGCCCCTCTTGCAGCACTAAGAGACACTCACACAGGAGAGAAAGAGACGAGATTGATCAGGTGACCAAAAGTAATATACCTGACTGGAAAATTGTAATTGCTTGCGTACCCAGAGTGCGTCAAACCCACCCCTGCTGGATGCAAAGCCTCAATATAAGAAAGTGTATTCAGCCAGTCAAGTAGCTGAGCTTAATTTCGACTGGCTACATTGAAAGGTTAAGCGCGGGCTTGGATAACAATAAATCTCAGACAGACAGACAGACAGACAGAGCGAGAGAGAGAGAGAGATATAGAGAGAGAGAGAGAGAGAGAGAGAGAGAGAGAGAGAGAGAGAGACAGAGATGAGGGAGAGAGAGACCAGAAGATAGTGTGGGCAGACCGGAGAGATCCAGACGAGACATTACACAAGAGATAGATTCGATACACACAGTTGAGTTAGTATTTGGTAAGTATTTGGTGATCAATGTTTCCAAATATATCCATACATGTGTGTCGGACCATTGAATATATATGATATTATAGTTTTGAATTTATACAGAGATTAGAAAAATTATTTAAATATAGTCTATGAAAATTTCAACACCTAGAACCTAAATGATCCAATTGCTTGAATCATTGGCATATCATGAAATTAGTCATTGGTGCTTATTATAATATCAGTTTGAATGACGTATGTTAAGCAAATATAATCACTCACCGGGCGTAGTAACAGTAGTAACTAGTTGTGTAGTGGGCACAGATGTCGTTGGTGGTGCCGACTCAGTTGATACCGAAGGAGTTACAGATGTTGTTGGCGGTTGTATCGTTGCTGAAGCACAATGAAATGATATCTCTCATCAGTAAAGAACAGGAATATTTTCTATATAATGTACATATGGTGTAAAAGGAGAAATACAGGCAATGGAGTGGAATTGAAAATAATTGAAGCCTAAGAGATTAAATTTCATTGAATAGATGTAAATAGATTGAAACCGAAAAGAAAATTTGCATGTATTTCTCATGAATTCTTTGGTACGGTTTCAAATGATAAGTTAATTAATGTCTGCAATCGCATTTTTAATGAAGAAAGTACAAGCAAGACCTACTGAAGAATGACAACATCGTCTCCAAAGATTCTTTCATTTTCTATAAGTAAATGCTTCTTCGTGGACATTTGAGCATCTATGTAATTATTTGACAACCTTACTTTTATCTGCATGAGTTTATAATTTTGGAAATAACGTCATTGTCCATTTTTCATGATGCTTTCATTTCATACAATTTGAAAAAAATTGTCGTGTTCATATCTGTTGTGGGCACGTACCCACTGACACTTATGGACTCTTCCAGTCATTATTTAAACCATAAGTTTTATACTCTCCGGGCAGGAGTTCCGAATGCAGACCGCCAGTTAGGCGTGGCTTACTGCCAATCTTGTAATTACATTTTTCGTTGTTAAATACAATATGTTAAAATTATTATCCGTTGTCGGAGTTATATTTTCGCGGCCCCACTATCGGATCCTCATAAAATTGGCGACGAAGATCCACTCTCAAGTCTGGAAAATTCATCAAAAGAATATACGGCGTCGAGTCAAAATATATATTACATAGTCTGTTATCTAAATGCGGAAAAGTTCATATGACAACTTTTATAATCGAGTTTCGAACAACAAAAAAACGCACCATAAAAGCATTCGGACATTTAAAATAACAAAAAAGGAAAAAAGGCTGTTCTTTAAATAATGACTAAAAAGAATATTCTGTTCTCTAAATAATGACTTTCTCAAATAGTATGTATATGCGGCCTTGAAGAAACAGTATTAGAAGGTCAAGTTGTTGTGTTTAGTTATGTCTGAGATATTGATCAATGGAGAAAATATCGAAAGGAATAATGTACACAATCGACGCGGAGAAAGATGTATAGAAATAGATTAGGAAATGCAACAACTCACTTGACTTCTTGACACAGATTTTGATGGACGTTTTCACAACAACTGGCTTTGTATCATCCAAAGGTACAAATATAATTATGAGCACAGTGCTATCCGTATTAGGCGGAAAGTCAATGGGTTGATCGGGTGGTGAAGTTTGATTAAATGAAGAAGGTGCACCAGAAATTGTTGCAGGTGTTGTTCCTGCATTAGGTACTCCTGCCGCTGCTTGTGTTGTACCTGCAGTTGGAGGTACTCCTTCCGATGGCTGTAAGAAAAGTTCATTATATATTTAAGAATATTAGTCGAGAAAATTCTAGGCTGCATAACTTTTTCAAGATATTGATTTGAATATTTAGACATGAATGCGAACATTATGCGTCGCGTTTATGGCAAATAGCGAATGGAAAATGTCACAATATTTTCAGAATAATTCAATGTATATTACCTGAGTGAAATTAGTTAGTACGACAGTATACTGTTTGATGTTACTAATATAGGGCAACTCAACTCGACCTCCTTCATTCAAATCTTTAACAAATATTACGACTCTTCTGTTGTTTGTTCCTGTGGTGTTCCATCCAGCACCACTAGGTCTTATATCCGATGTATTTCCCGTTTGATTCGGTTCGAGTTTGATGTTAGTGTTTGGTATTAATGCCTCATCTTCCATTCCATCCACAAGTTCACATAACGCTGCCAATGCACAATCATATAGCATTCATTAGCAGAATATCAATAAGTATTTGGTGATCAAAGTTTCCAAATATATACATACATGAGTGTCGGATCATTGAATAAAAATGATATTATAGTTCTGAATTTATACAGAGATTAGCAAAATTATTTGAATATAGTCTATGAAAAATTCAACAGCTAGAACCTAAATGATCCAATTGATTGAAACATTGGCGTCTCATGAAATTAATCATTAGTACTGATTATAATATCAGTTTAAATGACATATATCAAGCAAAAATAATCACTCACCGGGAGTAGTGACAGTAGTAACTACTTGTGTAGTGGACACAGATGGGGTTGGTGTTGTCGGCACAGTTGATACCGAAGGAGTTACAGATGTTGTTGGCGGTGGTGTCGTTGCTGCAGCACAATGAATAGAAATCTCTCATCAGTGAAGAACAGGAATATTTTCTATATAATGTACATATGGTGTAAAAGAAGAAATACAGGCAATGGAGTGGAATGGAAACATACTTGTATGATTAGTGTGAAGCCAAATGGATGAAATTTCAGTGAATGGATTAAAACCGAAAAGTCAATTACCCGTACTTCATATGAATTTTTTGGTACGGTTTTAAATGACAAGTTAATTATTGTCCTGAATCGCATTCTTAATGAGGCAAGTACACGCATGCGGATATGTAGAATGGCCACATTTTCTCTAGGATCACTGATATGTCTTATACGTCTATGCTTTTTCCCGCCCAACTGTGTTTTGATACAATTACGTAACTGCCAACGTGAATGCTAATCCGAATGTTTCACAATTACAGATCTTTTGCACATTATACTAATATCATATAATCTCTAGTTTTTGCTATTCAACAGACTATAGATTACTGAACCTGTTTTCTTACTGAAACTTTTATTTGGGTTTACCGTGTAGGTTTATGTAATGTAGCTCCTTGACCTATACTTGATTGTTTGTATAATACGAAATCACTTCTTTTTTTTTGTTAAGTTTCCGAAAGTTTTATTCGTTTGATGTATTTTTTAACCTTTGAACTGTTGCGTTTTTCCATGTTTCTATTTTAAGAATGCCTGTGTATTTGAAATGCCTATTTGAATAAGGATCGCTATCATGTAATAATACTGTAGTAGGTTTCTACTCATTGTTTGTACTCTTTGTTATCGTCCTATGTGCCGTGTATGAAGGCCTAGTTACGTGATCCGAAACATTTATAACTGCAGATAATGGATTAGATGTACTTTTTCACGCAAGAAATATTTTCATTCTAAACTTCATGTTTTTTCTTTGTTTTAATATATTTTACTCTGCAACGATAATTTGCTGCTTCTCCGTGAGAAATCTTATTCCGGGCGCATTAATAAAACATCATTTTGCTCATTTTGCTGTCAATTTAATTTTGAATGAAATCACGTCATGCGGATATTGAACGCGTTACTTTTCAATCTGAGTCTGAATTGATGTGTTTCTGAAGGTTCGAGAATATATAAGCTATTGGAGATACTAAGAAATATCTAAAATATTGATATAAAATTTTACCATTTCTGTATTCACAATCTTCTTTAGAAAATTGTAAAATGCGTAACGGTTCCTTTTACCAAAATTCAGTCAGACAGGTAAAAATTCTGTATGATTTTTTGTCACCAAATTCAGAATAGCCATTGTTGCGAAATCCGAGTATCTCGGTTATTGTGAAAATTTGAGCACCATTGATAAAATGACAGCTATGAAACAGAATCGTTTTCCTTGGATGAAAATTGTTGAAAGAATTTTATGACCCATACAGTCAGGCCACCTTTGGCCAAAAAGTGAGACGGAATTCTCAGAAATAATTTTGTTTAATGTTTTAGGGAATTTCGAGCCGCTGATAATTAAAAAAAAAGAAATACATGATGTTTTCTTTCGAACAAGGTTAGATAATTTCTAGCACGGTTGTATACAAAACGAGAAAGGTTTGATAATTAAAAACGTCTCAGGTCGAGAGATTGAAATGATAAAACAGAAATGTGAAAAACGACCACACACCAAAGGTTTAAAAGGAAAGATATTTTGGAGCGATAATCAAAATTTGGCCTTTTGGGTTGATACATGGTGAGGCATCCACAAAAATCAGGAAGAAGATGCGGCTGATCAGATGACTAATGAGGAAAATGCGCCGGTGGGATTTCGGGAAAATTGGAGAAACGTACTATGCCCCTCTTGCAGCACTAAGAGACACTCACACAGGAGAGAAAGAGACGAGATTGATCAGGTGACCAAAAGTAATATACCTGACTGGAAAATTGTAATTGCTTGCGTACCCAGAGTGCGTCAAACCCACCCCTGCTGGATGCAAAGCCTCAATATAAGAAAGTGTATTCAGCCAGTCAAGTAGCTGAGCTTAATTTCGACTGGCTACATTGAAAGGTTAAGCGCGGGCTTGGATAACAATAAATCTCAGACAGACAGACAGACAGACAGAGCGAGAGAGAGAGAGAGATATAAAGAGAGAGAGAGAGAGAGAGAGAGAGAGAGAGAGAGAGAGAGAGAGACAGAGATGAGGGAGAGAGAGACCAGAAGATAGTGTGGGCAGACCGGAGAGATCCAGACGAGACATTACACAAGAGATAGATTCGATACACACAGTTGAGTTAGTATTTGGTAAGTATTTGGTGATCAATGTTTCCAAATATATCCATACATGTGTGTCGGACCATTGAATATATATGATATTATAGTTTTGAATTTATACAGAGATTAGAAAAATTATTTAAATATAGTCTATGAAAATTTCAACACCTAGAACCTAAATGATCCAATTGCTTGAATCATTGGCATATCATGAAATTAGTCATTGGTGCTTATTATAATATCAGTTTGAATGACGTATGTTAAGCAAATATAATCACTCACCGGGCGTAGTAACAGTAGTAACTAGTTGTGTAGTGGGCACAGATGTCGTTGGTGGTGCCGACTCAGTTGATACCGAAGGAGTTACAGATGTTGTTGGCGGTTGTATCGTTGCTGAAGCACAATGAAATGATATCTCTCATCAGTAAAGAACAGGAATATTTTCTATATAATGTACATATGGTGTAAAAGGAGAAATACAGGCAATGGAGTGGAATTGAAAATAATTGAAGCCTAAGAGATTAAATTTCATTGAATAGATGTAAATAGATTGAAACCGAAAAGAAAATTTGCATGTATTTCTCATGAATTCTTTGGTACGGTTTCAAATGATAAGTTAATTAATGTCTGCAATCGCATTTTTAATGAAGAAAGTACAAGCAAGACCTACTGAAGAATGACAACATCGTCTCCAAAGATTCTTTCATTTTCTATAAGTAAATGCTTCTTCGTGGACATTTGAGCATCTATGTAATTATTTGACAACCTTACTTTTATCTGCATGAGTTTATAATTTTGGAAATAACGTCATTGTCCATTTTTCATGATGCTTTCATTTCATACAATTTGAAAAAAATTGTCGTGTTCATATCTGTTGTGGGCACGTACCCACTGACACTTATGGACTCTTCCAGTCATTATTTAAACCATAAGTTTTATACTCTCCGGGCAGGAGTTCCGAATGCAGACCGCCAGTTAGGCGTGGCTTACTGCCAATCTTGTAATTACATTTTTCGTTGTTAAATACAATATGTTAAAATTATTATCCGTTGTCGGAGTTATATTTTCGCGGCCCCACTATCGGATCCTCATAAAATTGGCGACGAAGATCCACTCTCAAGTCTGGAAAATTCATCAAAAGAATATACGGCGTCGAGTCAAAATATATATTACATAGTCTGTTATCTAAATGCGGAAAAGTTCATATGACAACTTTTATAATCGAGTTTCGAACAACAAAAAAACGCACCATAAAAGCATTCGGACATTTAAAATAACAAAAAAGGAAAAAAGGCTGTTCTTTAAATAATGACTAAAAAGAATATTCTGTTCTCTAAATAATGACTTTCTCAAATAGTATGTATATGCGGCCTTGAAGAAACAGTATTAGAAGGTCAAGTTGTTGTGTTTAGTTATGTCTGAGATATTGATCAATGGAGAAAATATCGAAAGGAATAATGTACACAATCGACGCGGAGAAAGATGTATAGAAATAGATTAGGAAATGCAACAACTCACTTGACTTCTTGACACAGATTTTGATGGACGTTTTCACAACAACTGGCTTTGTATCATCCAAAGGTACAAATATAATTATGAGCACAGTGCTATCCGTATTAGGCGGAAAGTCAATGGGTTGATCGGGTGGTGAAGTTTGATTAAATGAAGAAGGTGCACCAGAAATTGTTGCAGGTGTTGTTCCTGCATTAGGTACTCCTGCCGCTGCTTGTGTTGTACCTGCAGTTGGAGGTACTCCTTCCGATGGCTGTAAGAAAAGTTCATTATATATTTAAGAATATTAGTCGAGAAAATTCTAGGCTGCATAACTTTTTCAAGATATTGATTTGAATATTTAGACATGAATGCGAACATTATGCGTCGCGTTTATGGCAAATAGCGAATGGAAAATGTCACAATATTTTCAGAATAATTCAATGTATATTACCTGAGTGAAATTAGTTAGTACGACAGTATACTGTTTGATGTTACTAATATAGGGCAACTCAACTCGACCTCCTTCATTCAAATCTTTAACAAATATTACGACTCTTCTGTTGTTTGTTCCTGTGGTGTTCCATCCAGCACCACTAGGTCTTATATCCGATGTATTTCCCGTTTGATTCGGTTCGAGTTTGATGTTAGTGTTTGGTATTAATGCCTCATCTTCCATTCCATCCACAAGTTCACATAACGCTGCCAATGCACAATCATATAGCATTCATTAGCAGAATATCAATAAGTATTTGGTGATCAAAGTTTCCAAATATATACATACATGAGTGTCGGATCATTGAATAAAAATGATATTATAGTTCTGAATTTATACAGAGATTAGCAAAATTATTTGAATATAGTCTATGAAAAATTCAACAGCTAGAACCTAAATGATCCAATTGATTGAAACATTGGCGTCTCATGAAATTAATCATTAGTACTGATTATAATATCAGTTTAAATGACATATATCAAGCAAAAATAATCACTCACCGGGAGTAGTGACAGTAGTAACTACTTGTGTAGTGGACACAGATGGGGTTGGTGTTGTCGGCACAGTTGATACCGAAGGAGTTACAGATGTTGTTGGCGGTGGTGTCGTTGCTGCAGCACAATGAATAGAAATCTCTCATCAGTGAAGAACAGGAATATTTTCTATATAATGTACATATGGTGTAAAAGAAGAAATACAGGCAATGGAGTGGAATGGAAACATACTTGTATGATTAGTGTGAAGCCAAATGGATGAAATTTCAGTGAATGGATTAAAACCGAAAAGTCAATTACCCGTACTTCATATGAATTTTTTGGTACGGTTTTAAATGACAAGTTAATTATTGTCCTGAATCGCATTCTTAATGAGGCAAGTACACGCATGCGGATATGTAGAATGGCCACATTTTCTCTAGGATCACTGATATGTCTTATACGTCTATGCTTTTTCCCGCCCAACTGTGTTTTGATACAATTACGTAACTGCCAACGTGAATGCTAATCCGAATGTTTCACAATTACAGATCTTTTGCACATTATACTAATATCATATAATCTCTAGTTTTTGCTATTCAACAGACTATAGATTACTGAACCTGTTTTCTTACTGAAACTTTTATTTGGGTTTACCGTGTAGGTTTATGTAATGTAGCTCCTTGACCTATACTTGATTGTTTGTATAATACGAAATCACTTCTTTTTTTTTGTTAAGTTTCCGAAAGTTTTATTCGTTTGATGTATTTTTTAACCTTTGAACTGTTGCGTTTTTCCATGTTTCTATTTTAAGAATGCCTGTGTATTTGAAATGCCTATTTGAATAAGGATCGCTATCATGTAATAATACTGTAGTAGGTTTCTACTCATTGTTTGTACTCTTTGTTATCGTCCTATGTGCCGTGTATGAAGGCCTAGTTGCGTGATCCGAAACATTTATAACTGCAGATAATGGATTAGATGTACTTTTTCACGCAAGAAATATTTTCATTCTAAACTTCATGTTTTTTCTTTGTTTTAATATATTTTACTCTGCAACGATAATTTGCTGCTTCTCCGTGAGAAATCTTATTCCGGGCGCATTAATAAAACATCTTTTTGCTCATTTTGCTGTCAATTTAATTTTGAATGAAATCACGTCATGCGGATATTGAACGCGTTACTTTTCAATCTGAGTCTGAATTGATGTGTTTCTGAAGGTTCGAGAATATATAAGCTATTGGAGATACTAAGAAATATCTAGAATATTGATATAAAATTTTACCATTTCTGTATTCACAATCTTCTTTAGAAAATTGTAAAATGCGTAACGGTTCCTTTTACCAAAATTCAGTCAGACAGGTAAAAATTCTGTATGATTTTTTGTCACCAAATTCAGAATAGCCATTGTTGCGAAATCCGAGTATCTCGGTTATTGTGAAAATTTGAGCACCATTGATAAAATGACAGCTATGAAACAGAATCGTTTTCCTTGGATGAAAATTGTTGAAAGAATTTTATGACCCATACAGTCAGGCCACCTTTGGCCAAAAAGTGAGACGGAATTCTCAGAAATAATTTTGTTTAATGTTTTAGGGAATTTCGAGCCGCTGATAATTAAAAAAAAGAAATACATGATGTTTTCTTTCGAACAAGGTTAGATAATTTCTAGCACGGTTGTATACAAAACGAGAAAGCTTTGATAATTAAAAACGTCTCAGGTCGAGAGATTGAAATGATAAAACAGAAATGTGAAAAACGACCACACACCAAAGGTTTAAAAGGAAAGATATTTTGGAGCGATAATCAAAATTTGGCCTTTTGGGTTGATACATGGTGAGGCATCCACAAAAATCAGGAAGAAGATGCGGCTGATCAGATGACTAATGAGGAAAATGCGCCGGTGGGATTTCGGGAAAATTGGAGAAACGTACTATGCCCCTCTTGCAGCACTAAGAGACACTCACACAGGAGAGAAAGAGACGAGATTGATCAGGTGACCAAAAGTAATATACCTGACTGGAAAATTGTAATTGCTTGCGTACCCAGAGTGCGTCAAACCCACCCCTGCTGGATGCAAAGCCTCAATATAAGAAAGTGTATTCAGCCAGTCAAGTAGCTGAGCTTAATTTCGACTGGCTACATTGAAAGGTTAAGCGCGGGCTTGGATAACAATAAATCTCAGACAGACAGACAGACAGACAGACAGACAGAGCGAGAGAGAGATATATATATAAAGAGAGAGAGAGAGAGAGAGAGAGAGAGAGAGAGAGAGACAGAGATGGGAGAGAGAGAAACCAGAAGATAGTGTGGGCAGACCGGAGAGATCCAGACGAGACATTACACAAGAGATAGATTCGATACACACAGTTGAGTTAGTATTTGGTAAGTATTTGGTGATCAATGTTTCCAAATATATCCATACATGTGTGTCGGACCATTGAATATATATGATATTATAGTTTTGAATTTATACAGAGATTAGAAAAATTATTTGAATATAGTCTATGAAAATTTCAACACCTAGAACCTAAATGATCCAATTGATTGAATCATTGGCATATCATGAAATTAGTCATTGGTGCTTATTATAATATCAGTTTGAATGACGTATGTCAAGCAAAAATAATCACTCACCGGGCGTAGTAACAGTAGTAACTAGTTGTGTAGTGGGCACAGATGTCGTTGGTGGTGCCGACTCAGTTGATACCGAAGGAGTTACAGATGTTGTTGGCGGTTGTATCGTTGCTGAAGCACAATGAAATGATATCTCTCATCAGTAAAGAACAGGAATATTTTCTATATAATGTACATATGGTGTAAAAGGAGAAATACAGGCAATGGAGTGGAATTGAAAATAATTGAAGCCTAAGAGATTAAATTTCATTGAATAGATGTAAATAGATTGAAACCGAAAAGAAAATTTGCATGTATTTCTCATGAATTCTTTGGTACGGTTTCAAATGATAAGTTAATTAATGTCTGCAATCGCATTTTTAATGAAGAAAGTACAAGCAAGACCTACTGAAGAATGACAACATCGTCTCCAAAGATTCTTTCATTTTCTATAAGTAAATGCTTCTTCGTGGACATTTGAGCATCTATGTAATTATTTGACAACCTTACTTTTATCTGCATGAGTTTATAATTTTGGAAATAACGTCATTGTCCATTTTTCATGATGCTTTCATTTCATACAATTTGAAAAAAATTGTCGTGTTCATATCTGTTGTGGGCACGTACCCACTGACACTTATGGACTCTTCCAGTCATTATTTAAACCATAAGTTTTATACTCTCCGGGCAGGAGTTCCGAATGCAGACCGCCAGTTAGGCGTGGCTTACTGCCAATCTTGTAATTACATTTTTCGTTGTTAAATACAATATGTTAAAATTATTATCCGTTGTCGGAGTTATATTTTCGCGGCCCCACTATCGGATCCTCATAAAATTGGCGACGAAGATCCACTCTCAAGTCTGGAAAATTCATCAAAAGAATATACGGCGTCGAGTCAAAATATATATTACATAGTCTGTTATCTAAATGCGGAAAAGTTCATATGACAACTTTTATAATCGAGTTTCGAACAACAAAAAAACGCACCATAAAAGCATTCGGACATTTAAAATAACAAAAAAGGAAAAAAGGCTGTTCTTTAAATAATGACTAAAAAGAATATTCTGTTCTCTAAATAATGACTTTCTCAAATAGTATGTATATGCGGCCTTGAAGAAACAGTATTAGAAGGTCAAGTTGTTGTGTTTAGTTATGTCTGAGATATTGATCAATGGAGAAAATATCGAAAGGAATAATGTACACAATCGACGCGGAGAAAGATGTATAGAAATAGATTAGGAAATGCAACAACTCACTTGACTTCTTGACACAGATTTTGATGGACGTTTTCACAACAACTGGCTTTGTATCATCCAAAGGTACAAATATAATTATGAGCACAGTGCTATCCGTATTAGGCGGAAAGTCAATGGGTTGATCGGGTGGTGAAGTTTGATTAAATGAAGAAGGTGCACCAGAAATTGTTGCAGGTGTTGTTCCTGCATTAGGTACTCCTGCCGCTGCTTGTGTTGTACCTGCAGTTGGAGGTACTCCTTCCGATGGCTGTAAGAAAAGTTCATTATATATTTAAGAATATTAGTCGAGAAAATTCTAGGCTGCATAACTTTTTCAAGATATTGATTTGAATATTTAGACATGAATGCGAACATTATGCGTCGCGTTTATGGCAAATAGCGAATGGAAAATGTCACAATATTTTCAGAATAATTCAATGTATATTACCTGAGTGAAATTAGTTAGTACGACAGTATACTGTTTGATGTTACTAATATAGGGCAACTCAACTCGACCTCCTTCATTCAAATCTTTAACAAATATTACGACTCTTCTGTTGTTTGTTCCTGTGGTGTTCCATCCAGCACCACTAGGTCTTATATCCGATGTATTTCCCGTTTGATTCGGTTCGAGTTTGATGTTAGTGTTTGGTATTAATGCCTCATCTTCCATTCCATCCACAAGTTCACATAACGCTGCCAATGCACAATCATATAACATTCATTAGCAGAATATCAATAAGTATTTGGTGATCAAAGTTTCCAAATATATACATACATGAGTGTCGGATCATTGAATAAAAATGATATTATAGTTCTGAATTTATACAGAGATTAGCAAAATTATTTGAATATAGTCTATGAAAAATTCAACAGCTAGAACCTAAATGATCCAATTGATTGAAACATTGGCGTCTCATGAAATTAATCATTAGTACTGATTATAATATCAGTTTAAATGACATATATCAAGCAAAAATAATCACTCACCGGGAGTAGTGACAGTAGTAACTACTTGTGTAGTGGACACAGATGGGGTTGGTGTTGTCGGCACAGTTGATACCGAAGGAGTTACAGATGTTGTTGGCGGTGGTGTCGTTGCTGCAGCACAATGAATAGAAATCTCTCATCAGTGAAGAACAGGAATATTTTCTATATAATGTACATATGGTGTAAAAGAAGAAATACAGGCAATGGAGTGGAATGGAAACATACTTGTATGATTAGTGTGAAGCCAAATGGATGAAATTTCAGTGAATGGATTAAAACCGAAAAGTCAATTACCCGTACTTCATATGAATTTTTTGGTACGGTTTTAAATGACAAGTTAATTATTGTCCTGAATCGCATTCTTAATGAGGCAAGTACACGCATGCGGATATGTAGAATGGCCACATTTTCTCTAGGATCACTGATATGTCTTATACGTCTATGCTTTTTCCCGCCCAACTGTGTTTTGATACAATTACGTAACTGCCAACGTGAATGCTAATCCGAATGTTTCACAATTACAGATCTTTTGCACATTATACTAATATCATATAATCTCTAGTTTTTGCTATTCAACAGACTATAGATTACTGAACCTGTTTTCTTACTGAAACTTTTATTTGGGTTTACCGTGTAGGTTTATGTAATGTAGCTCCTTGACCTATACTTGATTGTTTGTATAATACGAAATCACTTCTATTTTTGTTAAGTTTCCGAAAGTTTTATTCGTTTGATGCATTTTTTAACCTTTGAACTGTTGCGTTTTTCCATGTTTCTATTTTAAGAATGCCTGTGTATTTGAAATGCCTATTTGAATAAGGATCGCTATACTGTAGTAGGTTTCTACTCATTGTTTGTACTCTTTGTTATCGTCCTATGTGCCGTGTATGAAGGCCTAGTTACGTGATCCGAAACATTTATAACTGCAGATAATGGATTAGATGTACTTTTTCACGCAAGAAATATTTTCATTCTAAACTTCATGTTTTTTCTTTGTTTTAATATATTTTACTCTGCAACGATAATTTGCTGCTTCTCCGTGAGAAATCTTATTCCGGGCGCATTAATAAAACATCTTTTTGCTCATTTTGCTGTCAATTTAATTTTGAATGAAATCACGTCATGCGGATATTGAACGCGTTACTTTTCAATCTGAGTCTGAATTGATGTGTTTCTGAAGGTTCGAGAATATATAAGCTATTGGAGATACTAAGAAATATCTAGAATATTGATATAAAATTTTACCATTTCTGTATTCACAATCTTCTTTAGAAAATTGTAAAATGCGTAACGGTTCCTTTTACCAAAATTCAGTCAGACAGGTAAAAATTCTGTATGATTTTTTGTCACCAAATTCAGAATAGCCATTGTTGCGAAATCCGAGTATCTCGGTTATTGTGAAAATTTGAGCACCATTGATAAAATGACAGCTATGAAACAGAATCGTTTTCCTTGGATGAAAATTGTTGAAAGAATTTTATGACCCATACAGTCAGGCCACCTTTGGCCAAAAAGTGAGACGGAATTCTCAGAAATAATTTTGTTTAATGTTTTAGGGAATTTCGAGCCGCTGATAATTAAAAAAAAGAAATACATGATGTTTTCTTTCGAACAAGGTTAGATAATTTCTAGCACGGTTGTATACAAAACGAGAAAGCTTTGATAATTAAAAACGTCTCAGGTCGAGAGATTGAAATGATAAAACAGAAATGTGAAAAACGACCACACACCAAAGGTTTAAAAGGAAAGATATTTTGGAGCGATAATCAAAATTTGGCCTTTTGGGTTGATACATGGTGAGGCATCCACAAAAATCAGGAAGAAGATGCGGCTGATCAGATGACTAATGAGGAAAATGCGCCGGTGGGATTTCGGGAAAATTGGAGAAACGTACTATGCCCCTCTTGCAGCACTAAGAGACACTCACACAGGAGAGAAAGAGACGAGATTGATCAGGTGACCAAAAGTAATATACCTGACTGGAAAATTGTAATTGCTTGCGTACCCAGAGTGCGTCAAACCCACCCCTGCTGGATGCAAAGCCTCAATATAAGAAAGTGTATTCAGCCAGTCAAGTAGCTGAGCTTAATTTCGACTGGCTACATTGAAAGGTTAAGCGCGGGCTTGGATAACAATAAATCTCAGACAGACAGACAGACAGACAGAGCGAGAGAGAGAGAGAGATATAAAGAGAGAGAGAGAGAGAGAGAGAGAGAGAGAGAGAGAGAGAGAGAGACAGAGATGAGGGAGAGAGAAACCAGAAGATAGTGTGGGCAGACCGGAGAGATCCAGACGAGACATTACACAAGAGATAGATTCGATACACACAGTTGAGTTAGTATTTGGTAAGTATTTGGTGATCAATGTTTCCAAATATATCCATACATGTGTGTCGGACCATTGAATATATATGATATTATAGTTTTGAATTTATACAGAGATTAGAAAAATTATTTGAATATAGTCTATGAAAATTTCAACACCTAGAACCTAAATGATCCAATTGATTGAATCATTGGCATATCATGAAATTAGTCATTGGTGCTTATTATAATATCAGTTTGAATGACGTATGTCAAGCAAAAATAATCACTCACCGGGCGTAGTAACAGTAGTAACTAGTTGTGTAGTGGGCACAGATGTCGTTGGTGGTGCCGACTCAGTTGATACCGAAGGAGTTACAGATGTTGTTGGCGGTTGTATCGTTGCTGAAGCACAATGAAATGATATCTCTCATCAGTAAAGAACAGGAATATTTTCTATATAATGTACATATGGTGTAAAAGGAGAAATACAGGCAATGGAGTGGAATTGAAAATAATTGAAGCCTAAGAGATTAAATTTCATTGAATAGATGTAAATAGATTGAAACCGAAAAGAAAATTTGCATGTATTTCTCATGAATTCTTTGGTACGGTTTCAAATGATAAGTTAATTAATGTCTGCAATCGCATTTTTAATGAAGAAAGTACAAGCAAGACCTACTGAAGAATGACAACATCGTCTCCAAAGATTCTTTCATTTTCTATAAGTAAATGCTTCTTCGTGGACATTTGAGCATCTATGTAATTATTTGACAACCTTACTTTTATCTGCATGAGTTTATAATTTTGGAAATAACGTCATTGTCCATTTTTCATGATGCTTTCATTTCATACAATTTGAAAAAAATTGTCGTGTTCATATCTGTTGTGGGCACGTACCCACTGACACTTATGGACTCTTCCAGTCATTATTTAAACCATAAGTTTTATACTCTCCGGGCAGGAGTTCCGAATGCAGACCGCCAGTTAGGCGTGGCTTACTGCCAATCTTGTAATTACATTTTTCGTTGTTAAATACAATATGTTAAAATTATTATCCGTTGTCGGAGTTATATTTTCGCGGCCCCACTATCGGATCCTCATAAAATTGGCGACGAAGATCCACTCTCAAGTCTGGAAAATTCATCAAAAGAATATACGGCGTCGAGTCAAAATATATATTACATAGTCTGTTATCTAAATGCGGAAAAGTTCATATGACAACTTTTATAATCGAGTTTCGAACAACAAAAAAACGCACCATAAAAGCATTCGGACATTTAAAATAACAAAAAAGGAAAAAAGGCTGTTCTTTAAATAATGACTAAAAAGAATATTCTGTTCTCTAAATAATGACTTTCTCAAATAGTATGTATATGCGGCCTTGAAGAAACAGTATTAGAAGGTCAAGTTGTTGTGTTTAGTTATGTCTGAGATATTGATCAATGGAGAAAATATCGAAAGGAATAATGTACACAATCGACGCGGAGAAAGATGTATAGAAATAGATTAGGAAATGCAACAACTCACTTGACTTCTTGACACAGATTTTGATGGACGTTTTCACAACAACTGGCTTTGTATCATCCAAAGGTACAAATATAATTATGAGCACAGTGCTATCCGTATTAGGCGGAAAGTCAATGGGTTGATCGGGTGGTGAAGTTTGATTAAATGAAGAAGGTGCACCAGAAATTGTTGCAGGTGTTGTTCCTGCATTAGGTACTCCTGCCGCTGCTTGTGTTGTACCTGCAGTTGGAGGTACTCTTTCCGATGGCTGTAAGAAAAGTTCATTATATATTTAAGAATATTAGTCGAGAAAATTCTAGGCTGCATAACTTTTTCAAGATATTGATTTGAATATTTAGACATGAATGCGAACATTATGCGTCGCGTTTATGGCAAATAGCGAATGGAAAATGTCACAATATTTTCAGAATAATTCAATGTATATTACCTGAGTGAAATTAGTTAGTACGACAGTATACTGTTTGATGTTACTAATATAGGGCAACTCAACTCGACCTCCTTCATTCAAATCTTTAACAAATATTACGACTCTTCTGTTGTTTGTTCCTGTGGTGTTCCATCCAGCACCACTAGGTCTTATATCCGATGTATTTCCCGTTTGATTCGGTTCGAGTTTGATGTTAGTGTTTGGTATTAATGCCTCATCTTCCATTCCATCCACAAGTTCACATAACGCTGCCAATGCACAATCATATAACATTCATTAGCAGAATATCAATAAGTATTTGGTGATCAAAGTTTCCAAATATATACATACATGAGTGTCGGATCATTGAATAAAAATGATATTATAGTTCTGAATTTATACAGAGATTAGCAAAATTATTTGAATATAGTCTATGAAAAATTCAACAGCTAGAACCTAAATGATCCAATTGATTGAAACATTGGCGTCTCATGAAATTAATCATTAGTACTGATTATAATATCAGTTTAAATGACATATATCAAGCAAAAATAATCACTCACCGGGAGTAGTGACAGTAGTAACTACTTGTGTAGTGGACACAGATGGGGTTGGTGTTGTCGGCACAGTTGATACCGAAGGAGTTACAGATGTTGTTGGCGGTGGTGTCGTTGCTGCAGCACAATGAATAGAAATCTCTCATCAGTGAAGAACAGGAATATTTTCTATATAATGTACATATGGTGTAAAAGAAGAAATACAGGCAATGGAGTGGAATGGAAACATACTTGTATGATTAGTGTGAAGCCAAATGGATGAAATTTCAGTGAATGGATTAAAACCGAAAAGTCAATTACCCGTACTTCATATGAATTTTTTGGTACGGTTTTAAATGACAAGTTAATTATTGTCCTGAATCGCATTCTTAATGAGGCAAGTACACGCATGCGGATATGTAGAATGGCCACATTTTCTCTAGGATCACTGATATGTCTTATACGTCTATGCTTTTTCCCGCCCAACTGTGTTTTGATACAATTACGTAACTGCCAACGTGAATGCTAATCCGAATGTTTCACAATTACAGATCTTTTGCACATTATACTAATATCATATAATCTCTAGTTTTTGCTATTCAACAGACTATAGATTACTGAACCTGTTTTCTTACTGAAACTTTTATTTGGGTTTACCGTGTAGGTTTATGTAATGTAGCTCCTTGACCTATACTTGATTGTTTGTATAATACGAAATCACTTCTTTTTTTTTGTTAAGTTTCCGAAAGTTTTATTCGTTTGATGTATTTTTTAACCTTTGAACTGTTGCGTTTTTCCATGTTTCTATTTTAAGAATGCCTGTGTATTTGAAATGCCTATTTGAATAAGGATCGCTATCATGTAATAATACTGTAGTAGGTTTCTACTCATTGTTTGTACTCTTTGTTATCGTCCTATGTGCCGTGTATGAAGGCCTAGTTACGTGATCCGAAACATTTATAACTGCAGATAATGGATTAGATGTACTTTTTCACGCAAGAAATATTTTCATTCTAAACTTCATGTTTTTTCTTTGTTTTAATATATTTTACTCTGCAACGATAATTTGCTGCTTCTCCGTGAGAAATCTTATTCCGGGCGCATTAATAAAACATCTTTTTGCTCATTTTGCTGTCAATTTAATTTTGAATGAAATCACGTCATGCGGATATTGAACGCGTTACTTTTCAATCTGAGTCTGAATTGATGTGTTTCTGAAGGTTCGAGAATATATAAGCTATTGGAGATACTAAGAAATATCTAAAATATTGATATAAAATTTTACCATTTCTGTATTCACAATCTTCTTTAGAAAATTGTAAAATGCGTAACGGTTCCTTTTACCAAAATTCAGTCAGACAGGTAAAAATTCTGTATGATTTTTTGTCACCAAATTCAGAATAGCCATTGTTGCGAAATCCGAGTATCTCGGTTATTGTGAAAATTTGAGCACCATTGATAAAATGACAGCTATGAAACAGAATCGTTTTCCTTGGATGAAAATTGTTGAAAGAATTTTATGACCCATACAGTCAGGCCACCTTTGGCCAAAAAGTGAGACGGAATTCTCAGAAATAATTTTGTTTAATGTTTTAGGGAATTTCGAGCCGCTGATAATTAAAAAAAAGAAATACATGATGTTTTCTTTCGAACAAGGTTAGATAATTTCTAGCACGGTTGTATACAAAACGAGAAAGCTTTGATAATTAAAAACGTCTCAGGTCGAGAGATTGAAATGATAAAACAGAAATGTGAAAAACGACCACACACCAAAGGTTTAAAAGGAAAGATATTTTGGAGCGATAATCAAAATTTGGCCTTTTGGGTTGATACATGGTGAGGCATCCACAAAAATCAGGAAGAAGATGCGGCTGATCAGATGACTAATGAGGAAAATGCGCCGGTGGGATTTCGGGAAAATTGGAGAAACGTACTATGCCCCTCTTGCAGCACTAAGAGACACTCACACAGGAGAGAAAGAGACGAGATTGATCAGGTGACCAAAAGTAATATACCTGACTGGAAAATTGTAATTGCTTGCGTACCCAGAGTGCGTCAAACCCACCCCTGCTGGATGCAAAGCCTCAATATAAGAAAGTGTATTCAGCCAGTCAAGTAGCTGAGCTTAATTTCGACTGGCTACATTGAAAGGTTAAGCGCGGGCTTGGATAACAATAAATCTCAGACAGACAGACAGACAGACAGACAGACAGACAGAGCGAGAGAGAGAGATATATATCAAGAGAGAGAGAGAGAGAGAGAGAGAGAGAGAAAGAGAGAGAGAGAGACAGAGATGAGGGAGAGAGAGACCAGAAGATAGTGTGGGCAGACCGGAGAGATCCAGACGAGACATTACACAAGAGATAGATTCGATACACACAGTTGAGTTAGTATTTGGTAAGTATTTGGTGATCAATGTTTCCAAATATATCCATACATGTGTGTCGGACCATTGAATATATATGATATTATAGTTTTGAATTTATACAGAGATTAGAAAAATTATTTGAATATAGTCTATGAAAATTTCAACACCTAGAACCTAAATGATCCAATTGATTGAATCATTGGCATATCATGAAATTAGTCATTGGTGCTTATTATAATATCAGTTTGAATGACGTATGTCAAGCAAAAATAATCACTCACCGGGCGTAGTAACAGTAGTAACTAGTTGTGTAGTGGGCACAGATGTCGTTGGTGGTGCCGACTCAGTTGATACCGAAGGAGTTACAGATGTTGTTGGCGGTTGTATCGTTGCTGAAGCACAATGAAATGATATCTCTCATCAGTAAAGAACAGGAATATTTTCTATATAATGTACATATGGTGTAAAAGGAGAAATACAGGCAATGGAGTGGAATTGAAAATAATTGAAGCCTAAGAGATTAAATTTCATTGAATAGATGTAAATAGATTGAAACCGAAAAGAAAATTTGCATGTATTTCTCATGAATTCTTTGGTACGGTTTCAAATGATAAGTTAATTAATGTCTGCAATCGCATTTTTAATGAAGAAAGTACAAGCAAGACCTACTGAAGAATGACAACATCGTCTCCAAAGATTCTTTCATTTTCTATAAGTAAATGCTTCTTCGTGGACCTTTGAGCATCTATGTAATTATTTGACAACCTTACTTTTATCTGCATGAGTTTATAATTTTGGAAATAACGTCATTGTCCATTTTTCATGATGCTTTCATTTCATACAATTTGAAAAAAATTGTCGTGTTCATATCTGTTGTGGGCACGTACCCACTGACACTTATGGACTCTTCCAGTCATTATTTAAACCATAAGTTTTATACTCTCCGGGCAGGAGTTCCGAATGCAGACCGCCAGTTAGGCGTGGCTTACTGCCAATCTTGTAATTACATTTTTCGTTGTTAAATACAATATGTTAAAATTATTATCCGTTGTCGGAGTTATATTTTCGCGGCCCCACTATCGGATCCTCATAAAATTGGCGACGAAGATCCACTCTCAAGTCTGGAAAATTCATCAAAAGAATATACGGCGTCGAGTCAAAATATATATTACATAGTCTGTTATCTAAATGCGGAAAAGTTCATATGACAACTTTTATAATCGAGTTTCGAACAACAAAAAAACGCACCATAAAAGCATTCGGACATTTAAAATAACAAAAAAGGAAAAAAAGGCTGTTCTTTAAATAATGACTAAAAAGAATATTCTGTTCTCTAAATAATGACTTTCTCAAATAGTATGTATATGCGGCCTTGAAGAAACAGTATTAGAAGGTCAAGTTGTTGTGTTTAGTTATGTCTGAGATATTGATCAATGGAGAAAATATCGAAAGGAATAATGTACACAATCGACGCGGAGAAAGATGTATAGAAATAGATTAGGAAATGCAACAACTCACTTGACTTCTTGACACAGATTTTGATGGACGTTTTCACAACAACTGGCTTTGTATCATCCAAAGGTACAAATATAATTATGAGCACAGTGCTATCCGTATTAGGCGGAAAGTCAATGGGTTGATCGGGTGGTGAAGTTTGATTAAATGAAGAAGGTGCACCAGAAATTGTTGCAGGTGTTGTTCCTGCATTAGGTACTCCTGCCGCTGCTTGTGTTGTACCTGCAGTTGGAGGTACTCTTTCCGATGGCTGTAAGAAAAGTTCATTATATATTTAAGAATATTAGTCGAGAAAATTCTAGGCTGCATAACTTTTTCAAGATATTGATTTGAATATTTAGACATGAATGCGAACATTATGCGTCGCGTTTATGGCAAATAGCGAATGGAAAATGTCACAATATTTTCAGAATAATTCAATGTATATTACCTGAGTGAAATTAGTTAGTACGACAGTATACTGTTTGATGTTACTAATATAGGGCAACTCAACTCGACCTCCTTCATTCAAATCTTTAACAAATATTACGACTCTTCTGTTGTTTGTTCCTGTGGTGTTCCATCCAGCACCACTAGGTCTTATATCCGATGTATTTCCCGTTTGATTCGGTTCGAGTTTGATGTTAGTGTTTGGTATTAATGCCTCATCTTCCATTCCATCCACAAGTTCACATAACGCTGCCAATGCACAATCATATAACATTCATTAGCAGAATATCAATAAGTATTTGGTGATCAAAGTTTCCAAATATATACATACATGAGTGTCGGATCATTGAATAAAAATGATATTATAGTTCTGAATTTATACAGAGATTAGCAAAATTATTTGAATATAGTCTATGAAAAATTCAACAGCTAGAACCTAAATGATCCAATTGATTGAAACATTGGCGTCTCATGAAATTAATCATTAGTACTGATTATAATATCAGTTTAAATGACATATATCAAGCAAAAATAATCACTCACCGGGAGTAGTGACAGTAGTAACTACTTGTGTAGTGGACACAGATGGGGTTGGTGTTGTCGGCACAGTTGATACCGAAGGAGTTACAGATGTTGTTGGCGGTGGTGTCGTTGCTGCAGCACAATGAATAGAAATCTCTCATCAGTGAAGAACAGGAATATTTTCTATATAATGTACATATGGTGTAAAAGAAGAAATACAGGCAATGGAGTGGAATGGAAACATACTTGTATGATTAGTGTGAAGCCAAATGGATGAAATTTCAGTGAATGGATTAAAACCGAAAAGTCAATTACCCGTACTTCATATGAATTTTTTGGTACGGTTTTAAATGACAAGTTAATTATTGTCCTGAATCGCATTCTTAATGAGGCAAGTACACGCATGCGGATATGTAGAATGGCCACATTTTCTCTAGGATCACTGATATGTCTTATACGTCTATGCTTTTTCCCGCCCAACTGTGTTTTGATACAATTACGTAACTGCCAACGTGAATGCTAATCCGAATGTTTCACAATTACAGATCTTTTGCACATTATACTAATATCATATAATCTCTAGTTTTTGCTATTCAACAGACTATAGATTACTGAACCTGTTTTCTTACTGAAACTTTTATTTGGGTTTACCGTGTAGGTTTATGTAATGTAGCTCCTTGACCTATACTTGATTGTTTGTATAATACGAAATCACTTCTTTTTTTTTGTTAAGTTTCCGAAAGTTTTATTCGTTTGATGTATTTTTTAACCTTTGAACTGTTGCGTTTTTCCATGTTTCTATTTTAAGAATGCCTGTGTATTTGAAATGCCTATTTGAATAAGGATCGCTATCATGTAATAATACTGTAGTAGGTTTCTACTCATTGTTTGTACTCTTTGTTATCGTCCTATGTGCCGTGTATGAAGGCCTAGTTACGTGATCCGAAACATTTATAACTGCAGATAATGGATTAGATGTACTTTTTCACGCAAGAAATATTTTCATTCTAAACTTCATGTTTTTTCTTTGTTTTAATATATTTTACTCTGCAACGATAATTTGCTGCTTCTCCGTGAGAAATCTTATTCCGGGCGCATTAATAAAACATCTTTTTGCTCATTTTGCTGTCAATTTAATTTTGAATGAAATCACGTCATGCGGATATTGAACGCGTTACTTTTCAATCTGAGTCTGAATTGATGTGTTTCTGAAGGTTCGAGAATATATAAGCTATTGGAGATACTAAGAAATATCTAGAATATTGATATAAAATTTTACCATTTCTGTATTCACAATCTTCTTTAGAAAATTGTAAAATGCGTAACGGTTCCTTTTACCAAAATTCAGTCAGACAGGTAAAAATTCTGTATGATTTTTTGTCACCAAATTCAGAATAGCCATTGTTGCGAAATCCGAGTATCTCGGTTATTGTGAAAATTTGAGCACCATTGATAAAATGACAGCTATGAAACAGAATCGTTTTCCTTGGATGAAAATTGTTGAAAGAATTTTATGACCCATACAGTCAGGCCACCTTTGGCCAAAAAGTGAGACGGAATTCTCAGAAATAATTTTGTTTAATGTTTTAGGGAATTTCGAGCCGCTGATAATTAAAAAAAAGAAATACATGATGTTTTCTTTCGAACAAGGTTAGATAATTTCTAGCACGGTTGTATACAAAACGAGAAAGCTTTGATAATTAAAAACGTCTCAGGTCGAGAGATTGAAATGATAAAACAGAAATGTGAAAAACGACCACACACCAAAGGTTTAAAAGGAAAGATATTTTGGAGCGATAATCAAAATTTGGCCTTTTGGGTTGATACATGGTGAGGCATCCACAAAAATCAGGAAGAAGATGCGGCTGATCAGATGACTAATGAGGAAAATGCGCCGGTGGGATTTCGGGAAAATTGGAGAAACGTACTATGCCCCTCTTGCAGCACTAAGAGACACTCACACAGGAGAGAAAGAGACGAGATTGATCAGGTGACCAAAAGTAATATACCTGACTGGAAAATTGTAATTGCTTGCGTACCCAGAGTGCGTCAAACCCACCCCTGCTGGATGCAAAGCCTCAATATAAGAAAGTGTATTCAGCCAGTCAAGTAGCTGAGCTTAATTTCGACTGGCTACATTGAAAGGTTAAGCGCGGGCTTGGATAACAATAAATCTCAGACAGACAGACAGACAGACAGACAGACAGACAGAGCGAGAGAGAGAGAGATATATAAAGAGAGAGAGAGAGAGAGAGAGAGAGAGAGAGAGACAGAGATGAGGGAGAGAGAGACCAGAAGATAGTGTGGGCAGACCGGAGAGATCCAGACGAGACATTACACAAGAGAAAGATTCGATACACACAGTTGAGTTAGTATTTGGTAAGTATTTGGTGATCAATGTTTCCAAATATATCCATACATGTGTGTCGGACCATTGAATATATATGATATTATAGTTTTGAATTTATACAGAGATTAGAAAAATTATTTGAATATAGTCTATGAAAATTTCAACACCTAGAACCTAAATGATCCAATTGCTTGAATCATTGGCATATCATGAAATTAGTCATTGGTGCTTATTATAATATCAGTTTGAATGACGTATGTCAAGCAAAAATAATCACTCACCGGGCGTAGTAACAGTAGTAACTAGTTGTGTAGTGGGCACAGATGTCGTTGGTGGTGCCGACTCAGTTGATACCGAAGGAGTTACAGATGTTGTTGGCGGTTGTATCGTTGCTGAAGCACAATGAAATGATATCTCTCATCAGTAAAGAACAGGAATATTTTCTATATAATGTACATATGGTGTAAAAGGAGAAATACAGGCAATGGAGTGGAATTGAAAATAATTGAAGCCTAAGAGATTAAAGTTCATTGAATAGATGTAAATAGATTGAAACCGAAAAGAAAATTTGCATGTATTTCTCATGAATTCTTTGGTACGGTTTCAAATGATAAGTTAATTAATGTCTGCAATCGCATTTTTAATGAAGAAAGTACAAGCAAGACCTACTGAAGAATGACAACATCGTCTCCAAAGATTCTTTCATTTTCTATAAGTAAATGCTTCTTCGTGGACATTTGAGCATCTATGTAATTATTTGACAACCTTACTTTTATCTGCATGAGTTTATAATTTTGGAAATAACGTCATTGTCCATTTTTCATGATGCTTTCATTTCATACAATTTGAAAAAAATTGTCGTGTTCATATCTGTTGTGGGCACGTACCCACTGACACTTATGGACTCTTCCAGTCATTATTTAAACCATAAGTTTTATACTCTCCGGGCAGGAGTTCCGAATGCAGACCGCCAGTTAGGCGTGGCTTACTGCCAATCTTGTAATTACATTTTTCGTTGTTAAATACAATATGTTAAAATTATTATCCGTTGTCGGAGTTATATTTTCGCGGCCCCACTATCGGATCCTCATAAAATTGGCGACGAAGATCCACTCTCAAGTCTGGAAAATTCATCAAAAGAATATACGGCGTCGAGTCAAAATATATATTACATAGTCTGTTATCTAAATGCGGAAAAGTTCATATGACAACTTTTATAATCGAGTTCACATAACGTTCACATAAAGTTCACATAAAGTTCACATAACGCTGCCAATGCACAATCATATAACATTCATTAGCAGAATATCAATAAGTATTTGGTGATCAAAGTTTCCAAATATATACATACATGAGTGTCGGATCATTGAATAAAAATGATATTATAGTTCTGAATTTATACAGAGATTAGCAAAATTATTTGAATATAGTCTATGAAAAATTCAACAGCTAGAACCTAAATGATCCAATTGATTGAAACATTGGCGTCTCATGAAATTAATCATTAGTACTGATTATAATATCAGTTTAAATGACATATATCAAGCAAAAATAATCACTCACCGGGAGTAGTGACAGTAGTAACTACTTGTGTAGTGGACACAGATGGGGTTGGTGTTGTCGGCACAGTTGATACCGAAGGAGTTACAGATGTTGTTGGCGGTGGTGTCGTTGCTGCAGCACAATGAATAGAAATCTCTCATCAGTGAAGAACAGGAATATTTTCTATATAATGTACATATGGTGTAAAAGAAGAAATACAGGCAATGGAGTGGAATGGAAACATACTTGTATGATTAGTGTGAAGCCAAATGGATGAAATTTCAGTGAATGGATTAAAACCGAAAAGTCAATTACCCGTACTTCATATGAATTTTTTGGTACGGTTTTAAATGACAAGTTAATTATTGTCCTGAATCGCATTCTTAATGAGGCAAGTACACGCATGCGGATATGTAGAATGGCCACATTTTCTCTAGGATCACTGATATGTCTTATACGTCTATGCTTTTTCCCGCCCAACTGTGTTTTGATACAATTACGTAACTGCCAACGTGAATGCTAATCCGAATGTTTCACAATTACAGATCTTTTGCACATTATACTAATATCATATAATCTCTAGTTTTTGCTATTCAACAGACTATAGATTACTGAACCTGTTTTCTTACTGAAACTTTTATTTGGGTTTACCGTGTAGGTTTATGTAATGTAGCTCCTTGACCTATACTTGATTGTTTGTATAATACGAAATCACTTCTTTTTTTTTGTTAAGTTTCCGAAAGTTTTATTCGTTTGATGTATTTTTTAACCTTTGAACTGTTGCGTTTTTCCATGTTTCTATTTTAAGAATGCCTGTGTATTTGAAATGCCTATTTGAATAAGGATCGCTATCATGTAATAATACTGTAGTAGGTTTCTACTCATTGTTTGTACTCTTTGTTATCGTCCTATGTGCCGTGTATGAAGGCCTAGTTACGTGATCCGAAACATTTATAACTGCAGATAATGGATTAGATGTACTTTTTCACGCAAGAAATATTTTCATTCTAAACTTCATGTTTTTTCTTTGTTTTAATATATTTTACTCTGCAACGATAATTTGCTGCTTCTCCGTGAGAAATCTTATTCCGGGCGCATTAATAAAACATCTTTTTGCTCATTTTGCTGTCAATTTAATTTTGAATGAAATCACGTCATGCGGATATTGAACGCGTTACTTTTCAATCTGAGTCTGAATTGATGTGTTTCTGAAGGTTCGAGAATATATAAGCTATTGGAGATACTAAGAAATATCTAGAATATTGATATAAAATTTTACCATTTCTGTATTCACAATCTTCTTTAGAAAATTGTAAAATGCGTAACGGTTCCTTTTACCAAAATTCAGTCAGACAGGTAAAAATTCTGTATGATTTTTTGTCACCAAATTCAGAATAGCCATTGTTGCGAAATCCGAGTATCTCGGTTATTGTGAAAATTTGAGCACCATTGATAAAATGACAGCTATGAAACAGAATCGTTTTCCTTGGATGAAAATTGTTGAAAGAATTTTATGACCCATACAGTCAGGCCACCTTTGGCCAAAAAGTGAGACGGAATTCTCAGAAATAATTTTGTTTAATGTTTTAGGGAATTTCGAGCCGCTGATAATTAAAAAAAAGAAATACATGATGTTTTCTTTCGAACAAGGTTAGATAATTTCTAGCACGGTTGTATACAAAACGAGAAAGCTTTGATAATTAAAAACGTCTCAGGTCGAGAGATTGAAATGATAAAACAGAAATGTGAAAAACGACCACACACCAAAGGTTTAAAAGGAAAGATATTTTGGAGCGATAATCAAAATTTGGCCTTTTGGGTTGATACATGGTGAGGCATCCACAAAAATCAGGAAGAAGATGCGGCTGATCAGATGACTAATGAGGAAAATGCGCCGGTGGGATTTCGGGAAAATTGGAGAAACGTACTATGCCCCTCTTGCAGCACTAAGAGACACTCACACAGGAGAGAAAGAGACGAGATTGATCAGGTGACCAAAAGTAATATACCTGACTGGAAAATTGTAATTGCTTGCGTACCCAGAGTGCGTCAAACCCACCCCTGCTGGATGCAAAGCCTCAATATAAGAAAGTGTATTCAGCCAGTCAAGTAGCTGAGCTTAATTTCGACTGGCTACATTGAAAGGTTAAGCGCGGGCTTGGATAACAATAAATCTCAGACAGACAGACAGACAGACAGACAGACAGACAGAGCGAGAGAGAGAGAGATATATAAAGAGAGAGAGAGAGAGAGAGAGAGAGAGAGAGAGAGAGAGAGACAGAGAGACAGAGATGAGGGAGAGAGAGACCAGAAGATAGTGTGGGCAGACCGGAGAGATCTAGACGAGACATTACACAAGAGATAGATTCGATACACACAGTTGAGTTAGTATTTGGTAAGTATTTGGTGATCAATGTTTCCAAATATATCCATACATGTGTGTCGGACCATTGAATATATATGATATTATAGTTTTGAATTTATACAGAGATTAGAAAAATTATTTGAATATAGTCTATGAAAATTTCAACACCTAGAACCTAAATGATCCAATTGATTGAATCATTGGCATATCATGAAATTAGTCATTGGTGCTTATTATAATATCAGTTTGAATGACGTATGTCAAGCAAAAATAATCACTCACCGGGCGTAGTAACAGTAGTAACTAGTTGTGTAGTGGGCACAGATGTCGTTGGTGGTGCCGACTCAGTTGATACCGAAGGAGTTACAGATGTTGTTGGCGGTTGTATCGTTGCTGAAGCACAATGAAATGATATCTCTCATCAGTAAAGAACAGGAATATTTTCTATATAATGTACATATGGTGTAAAAGGAGAAATACAGGCAATGGAGTGGAATTGAAAATAATTGAAGCCTAAGAGATTAAATTTCATTGAATAGATGTAAATAGATTGAAACCGAAAAGAAAATTTGCATGTATTTCTCATGAATTCTTTGGTACGGTTTCAAATGATAAGTTAATTAATGTCTGCAATCGCATTTTTAATGAAGAAAGTACAAGCAAGACCTACTGAAGAATGACAACATCGTCTCCAAAGATTCTTTCATTTTCTATAAGTAAATGCTTCTTCGTGGACATTTGAGCATCTATGTAATTATTTGACAACCTTACTTTTATCTGCATGAGTTTATAATTTTGGAAATAACGTCATTGTCCATTTTTCATGATGCTTTCATTTCATACAATTTGAAAAAAATTGTCGTGTTCATATCTGTTGTGGGCACGTACCCACTGACACTTATGGACTCTTCCAGTCATTATTTAAACCATAAGTTTTATACTCTCCGGGCAGGAGTTCCGAATGCAGACCGCCAGTTAGGCGTGGCTTACTGCCAATCTTGTAATTACATTTTTCGTTGTTAAATACAATATGTTAAAATTATTATCCGTTGTCGGAGTTATATTTTCGCGGCCCCACTATCGGATCCTCATAAAATTGGCGACGAAGATCCACTCTCAAGTCTGGAAAATTCATCAAAAGAATATACGGCGTCGAGTCAAAATATATATTACATAGTCTGTTATCTAAATGCGGAAAAGTTCATATGACAACTTTTATAATCGAGTTCACATAACGTTCACATAAAGTTCACATAAAGTTCACATAACGCTGCCAATGCACAATCATATAACATTCATTAGCAGAATATCAATAAGTATTTGGTGATCAAAGTTTCCAAATATATACATACATGAGTGTCGGATCATTGAATAAAAATGATATTATAGTTCTGAATTTATACAGAGATTAGCAAAATTATTTGAATATAGTCTATGAAAAATTCAACAGCTAGAACCTAAATGATCCAATTGATTGAAACATTGGCGTCTCATGAAATTAATCATTAGTACTGATTATAATATCAGTTTAAATGACATATATCAAGCAAAAATAATCACTCACCGGGAGTAGTGACAGTAGTAACTACTTGTGTAGTGGACACAGATGGGGTTGGTGTTGTCGGCACAGTTGATACCGAAGGAGTTACAGATGTTGTTGGCGGTGGTGTCGTTGCTGCAGCACAATGAATAGAAATCTCTCATCAGTGAAGAACAGGAATATTTTCTATATAATGTACATATGGTGTAAAAGAAGAAATACAGGCAATGGAGTGGAATGGAAACATACTTGTATGATTAGTGTGAAGCCAAATGGATGAAATTTCAGTGAATGGATTAAAACCGAAAAGTCAATTACCCGTACTTCATATGAATTTTTTGGTACGGTTTTAAATGACAAGTTAATTATTGTCCTGAATCGCATTCTTAATGAGGCAAGTACACGCATGCGGATATGTAGAATGGCCACATTTTCTCTAGGATCACTGATATGTCTTATACGTCTATGCTTTTTCCCGCCCAACTGTGTTTTGATACAATTACGTAACTGCCAACGTGAATGCTAATCCGAATGTTTCACAATTACAGATCTTTTGCACATTATACTAATATCATATAATCTCTAGTTTTTGCTATTCAACAGACTATAGATTACTGAACCTGTTTTCTTACTGAAACTTTTATTTGGGTTTACCGTGTAGGTTTATGTAATGTAGCTCCTTGACCTATACTTGATTGTTTGTATAATACGAAATCACTTCTTTTTTTTTGTTAAGTTTCCGAAAGTTTTATTCGTTTGATGTATTTTTTAACCTTTGAACTGTTGCGTTTTTCCATGTTTCTATTTTAAGAATGCCTGTGTATTTGAAATGCCTATTTGAATAAGGATCGCTATCATGTAATAATACTGTAGTAGGTTTCTACTCATTGTTTGTACTCTTTGTTATCGTCCTATGTGCCGTGTATGAAGGCCTAGTTACGTGATCCGAAACATTTATAACTGCAGATAATGGATTAGATGTACTTTTTCACGCAAGAAATATTTTCATTCTAAACTTCATGTTTTTTCTTTGTTTTAATATATTTTACTCTGCAACGATAATTTGCTGCTTCTCCGTGAGAAATCTTATTCCGGGCGCATTAATAAAACATCATTTTGCTCATTTTGCTGTCAATTTAATTTTGAATGAAATCACGTCATGCGGATATTGAACGCGTTACTTTTCAATCTGAGTCTGAATTGATGTGTTTCTGAAGGTTCGAGAATATATAAGCTATTGGAGATACTAAGAAATATCTAAAATATTGATATAAAATTTTACCATTTCTGTATTCACAATCTTCTTTAGAAAATTGTAAAATGCGTAACGGTTCCTTTTACCAAAATTCAGTCAGACAGGTAAAAATTCTGTATGATTTTTTGTCACCAAATTCAGAATAGCCATTGTTGCGAAATCCGAGTATCTCGGTTATTGTGAAAATTTGAGCACCATTGATAAAATGACAGCTATGAAACAGAATCGTTTTCCTTGGATGAAAATTGTTGAAAGAATTTTATGACCCATACAGTCAGGCCACCTTTGGCCAAAAAGTGAGACGGAATTCTCAGAAATAATTTTGTTTAATGTTTTAGGGAATTTCGAGCCGCTGATAATTAAAAAAAAAGAAATACATGATGTTTTCTTTCGAACAAGGTTAGATAATTTCTAGCACGGTTGTATACAAAACGAGAAAGGTTTGATAATTAAAAACGTCTCAGGTCGAGAGATTGAAATGATAAAACAGAAATGTGAAAAACGACCACACACCAAAGGTTTAAAAGGAAAGATATTTTGGAGCGATAATCAAAATTTGGCCTTTTGGGTTGATACATGGTGAGGCATCCACAAAAATCAGGAAGAAGATGCGGCTGATCAGATGACTAATGAGGAAAATGCGCCGGTGGGATTTCGGGAAAATTGGAGAAACGTACTATGCCCCTCTTGCAGCACTAAGAGACACTCACACAGGAGAGAAAGAGACGAGATTGATCAGGTGACCAAAAGTAATATACCTGACTGGAAAATTGTAATTGCTTGCGTACCCAGAGTGCGTCAAACCCACCCCTGCTGGATGCAAAGCCTCAATATAAGAAAGTGTATTCAGCCAGTCAAGTAGCTGAGCTTAATTTCGACTGGCTACATTGAAAGGTTAAGCGCGGGCTTGGATAACAATAAATCTCAGACAGACAGACAGACAGACAGACAGAGCGAGAGAGAGAGAGAGAGAGAGAGAGAGAGAGAGAGAGAGAGAGAGAGAGAGAGAGAGAGAGACAGAGATGAGGGAGAGAGAGACCAGAAGATAGTGTGGGCAGACCGGAGAGATCCAGACGAGACATTACACAAGAGATAGATTCGATACACACAGTTGAGTTAGTATTTGGTAAGTATTTGGTGATCAATGTTTCCAAATATATCCATACATGTGTGTCGGACCATTGAATATATATGATATTATAGTTTTGAATTTATACAGAGATTAGAAAAATTATTTGAATATAGTCTATGAAAATTTCAACACCTAGAACCTAAATGATCCAATTGCTTGAATCATTGGCATATCATGAAATTAGTCATTGGTGCTTATTATAATATCAGTTTGAATGACGTATGTTAAGCAAATATAATCACTCACCGGGCGTAGTAACAGTAGTAACTAGTTGTGTAGTGGGCACAGATGTCGTTGGTGGTGCCGACTCAGTTGATACCGAAGGAGTTACAGATGTTGTTGGCGGTTGTATCGTTGCTGAAGCACAATGAAATGATATCTCTCATCAGTAAAGAACAGGAATATTTTCTATATAATGTACATATGGTGTAAAAGGAGAAATACAGGCAATGGAGTGGAATTGAAAATAATTGAAGCCTAAGAGATTAAATTTCATTGAATAGATGTAAATAGATTGAAACCGAAAAGAAAATTTGCATGTATTTCTCATGAATTCTTTGGTACGGTTTCAAATGATAAGTTAATTAATGTCTGCAATCGCATTTTTAATGAAGAAAGTACAAGCAAGACCTACTGAAGAATGACAACATCGTCTCCAAAGATTCTTTCATTTTCTATAAGTAAATGCTTCTTCGTGGACATTTGAGCATCTATGTAATTATTTGACAACCTTACTTTTATCTGCATGAGTTTATAATTTTGGAAATAACGTCATTGTCCATTTTTCATGATGCTTTCATTTCATACAATTTGAAAAAAATTGTCGTGTTCATATCTGTTGTGGGCACGTACCCACTGACACTTATGGACTCTTCCAGTCATTATTTAAACCATAAGTTTTATACTCTCCGGGCAGGAGTTCCGAATGCAGACCGCCAGTTAGGCGTGGCTTACTGCCAATCTTGTAATTACATTTTTCGTTGTTAAATACAATATGTTAAAATTATTATCCGTTGTCGGAGTTATATTTTCGCGGCCCCACTATCGGATCCTCATAAAATTGGCGACGAAG
Source organism: Ascarosepion bandense (assembly GCA_037127315.1). Taxonomy (NCBI): domain Eukaryota; kingdom Metazoa; phylum Mollusca; class Cephalopoda; order Sepiida; family Sepiidae; genus Ascarosepion; species Ascarosepion bandense. The sequence continues at coordinate 1,670,768 of JBBBDQ010001776.1, forward strand.
ATCCACTCTCAAGTCTGGAAAATTCATCAAAAGAATATACGGCGTCGAGTCAAAATATATATTACATAGTCTGTTATCTAAATGCGGAAAAGTTCATATGACAACTTTTATAATCGAGTTTCGAACAACAAAAAAACGCACCATAAAAGCATTCGGACATTTAAAATAACAAAAAAGGAAAAAAGGCTGTTCTTTAAATAATGACTAAAAAGAATATTCTGTTCTCTAAATAATGACTTTCTCAAATAGTATGTATATGCGGCCTTGAAGAAACAGTATTAGAAGGTCAAGTTGTTGTGTTTAGTTATGTCTGAGATATTGATCAATGGAGAAAATATCGAAAGGAATAATGTACACAATCGACGCGGAGAAAGATGTATAGAAATAGATTAGGAAATGCAACAACTCACTTGACTTCTTGACACAGATTTTGATGGACGTTTTCACAACAACTGGCTTTGTATCATCCAAAGGTACAAATATAATTATGAGCACAGTGCTATCCGTATTAGGCGGAAAGTCAATGGGTTGATCGGGTGGTGAAGTTTGATTAAATGAAGAAGGTGCACCAGAAATTGTTGCAGGTGTTGTTCCTGCATTAGGTACTCCTGCCGCTGCTTGTGTTGTACCTGCAGTTGGAGGTACTCCTTCCGATGGCTGTAAGAAAAGTTCATTATATATTTAAGAATATTAGTCGAGAAAATTCTAGGCTGCATAACTTTTTCAAGATATTGATTTGAATATTTAGACATGAATGCGAACATTATGCGTCGCGTTTATGGCAAATAGCGAATGGAAAATGTCACAATATTTTCAGAATAATTCAATGTATATTACCTGAGTGAAATTAGTTAGTACGACAGTATACTGTTTGATGTTACTAATATAGGGCAACTCAACTCGACCTCCTTCATTCAAATCTTTAACAAATATTACGACTCTTCTGTTGTTTGTTCCTGTGGTGTTCCATCCAGCACCACTAGGTCTTATATCCGATGTATTTCCCGTTTGATTCGGTTCGAGTTTGATGTTAGTGTTTGGTATTAATGCCTCATCTTCCATTCCATCCACAAGTTCACATAACGCTGCCAATGCACAATCATATAGCATTCATTAGCAGAATATCAATAAGTATTTGGTGATCAAAGTTTCCAAATATATACATACATGAGTGTCGGATCATTGAATAAAAATGATATTATAGTTCTGAATTTATACAGAGATTAGCAAAATTATTTGAATATAGTCTATGAAAAATTCAACAGCTAGAACCTAAATGATCCAATTGATTGAAACATTGGCGTCTCATGAAATTAATCATTAGTACTGATTATAATATCAGTTTAAATGACATATATCAAGCAAAAATAATCACTCACCGGGAGTAGTGACAGTAGTAACTACTTGTGTAGTGGACACAGATGGGGTTGGTGTTGTCGGCACAGTTGATACCGAAGGAGTTACAGATGTTGTTGGCGGTGGTGTCGTTGCTGCAGCACAATGAATAGAAATCTCTCATCAGTGAAGAACAGGAATATTTTCTATATAATGTACATATGGTGTAAAAGAAGAAATACAGGCAATGGAGTGGAATGGAAACATACTTGTATGATTAGTGTGAAGCCAAATGGATGAAATTTCAGTGAATGGATTAAAACCGAAAAGTCAATTACCCGTACTTCATATGAATTTTTTGGTACGGTTTTAAATGACAAGTTAATTATTGTCCTGAATCGCATTCTTAATGAGGCAAGTACACGCATGCGGATATGTAGAATGGCCACATTTTCTCTAGGATCACTGATATGTCTTATACGTCTATGCTTTTTCCCGCCCAACTGTGTTTTGATACAATTACGTAACTGCCAACGTGAATGCTAATCCGAATGTTTCACAATTACAGATCTTTTGCACATTATACTAATATCATATAATCTCTAGTTTTTGCTATTCAACAGACTATAGATTACTGAACCTGTTTTCTTACTGAAACTTTTATTTGGGTTTACCGTGTAGGTTTATGTAATGTAGCTCCTTGACCTATACTTGATTGTTTGTATAATACGAAATCACTTCTTTTTTTTTGTTAAGTTTCCGAGAGTTTTATTCGTTTGATGTATTTTTTAACCTTTGAACTGTTGCGTTTTTCCATGTTTCTATTTTAAGAATGCCTGTGTATTTGAAATGCCTATTTGAATAAGGATCGCTATCATGTAATAATACTGTAGTAGGTTTCTACTCATTGTTTGTACTCTTTGTTATCGTCCTATGTGCCGTGTATGAAGGCCTAGTTACGTGATCCGAAACATTTATAACTGCAGATAATGGATTAGATGTACTTTTTCACGCAAGAAATATTTTCATTCTAAACTTCATGTTTTTTCTTTGTTTTAATATATTTTACTCTGCAACGATAATTTGCTGCTTCTCCGTGAGAAATCTTATTCCGGGCGCATTAATAAAACATCTTTTTGCTCATTTTGCTGTCAATTTAATTTTGAATGAAATCACGTCATGCGGATATTGAACGCGTTACTTTTCAATCTGAGTCTGAATTGATGTGTTTCTGAAGGTTCGAGAATATATAAGCTATTGGAGATACTAAGAAATATCTAGAATATTGATATAAAATTTTACCATTTCTGTATTCACAATCTTCTTTAGAAAATTGTAAAATGCGTAACGGTTCCTTTTACCAAAATTCAGTCAGACAGGTAAAAATTCTGTATGATTTTTTGTCACCAAATTCAGAATAGCCATTGTTGCGAAATCCGAGTATCTCGGTTATTGTGAAAATTTGAGCACCATTGATAAAATGACAGCTATGAAACAGAATCGTTTTCCTTGGATGAAAATTGTTGAAAGAATTTTATGACCCATACAGTCAGGCCACCTTTGGCCAAAAAGTGAGACGGAATTCTCAGAAATAATTTTGTTTAATGTTTTAGGGAATTTCGAGCCGCTGATAATTAAAAAAAAGAAATACATGATGTTTTCTTTCGAACAAGGTTAGATAATTTCTAGCACGGTTGTATACAAAACGAGAAAGCTTTGATAATTAAAAACGTCTCAGGTCGAGAGATTGAAATGATAAAACAGAAATGTGAAAAACGACCACACACCAAAGGTTTAAAAGGAAAGATATTTTGGAGCGATAATCAAAATTTGGCCTTTTGGGTTGATACATGGTGAGGCATCCACAAAAATCAGGAAGAAGATGCGGCTGATCAGATGACTAATGAGGAAAATGCGCCGGTGGGATTTCGGGAAAATTGGAGAAACGTACTATGCCCCTCTTGCAGCACTAAGAGACACTCACACAGGAGAGAAAGAGACGAGATTGATCAGGTGACCAAAAGTAATATACCTGACTGGAAAATTGTAATTGCTTGCGTACCCAGAGTGCGTCAAACCCACCCCTGCTGGATGCAAAGCCTCAATATAAGAAAGTGTATTCAGCCAGTCAAGTAGCTGAGCTTAATTTCGACTGGCTACATTGAAAGGTTAAGCGCGGGCTTGGATAACAATAAATCTCAGACAGACAGACAGACAGACAGACAGACAGAGCGAGAGAGAGATATATATATAAAGAGAGAGAGAGAGAGAGAGAGAGAGAGAGAGAGACAGAGATGAGGGAGAGAGAAACCAGAAGATAGTGTGGGCAGACCGGAGAGATCCAGACGAGACATTACACAAGAGATAGATTCGATACACACAGTTGAGTTAGTATTTGGTAAGTATTTGGTGATCAATGTTTCCAAATATATCCATACATGTGTGTCGGACCATTGAATATATATGATATTATAGTTTTGAATTTATACAGAGATTAGAAAAATTATTTGAATATAGTCTATGAAAATTTCAACACCTAGAACCTAAATGATCCAATTGATTGAATCATTGGCATATCATGAAATTAGTCATTGGTGCTTATTATAATATCAGTTTGAATGACGTATGTCAAGCAAAAATAATCACTCACCGGGCGTAGTAACAGTAGTAACTAGTTGTGTAGTGGGCACAGATGTCGTTGGTGGTGCCGACTCAGTTGATACCGAAGGAGTTACAGATGTTGTTGGCGGTTGTATCGTTGCTGAAGCACAATGAAATGATATCTCTCATCAGTAAAGAACAGGAATATTTTCTATATAATGTACATATGGTGTAAAAGGAGAAATACAGGCAATGGAGTGGAATTGAAAATAATTGAAGCCTAAGAGATTAAATTTCATTGAATAGATGTAAATAGATTGAAACCGAAAAGAAAATTTGCATGTATTTCTCATGAATTCTTTGGTACGGTTTCAAATGTTAAGTTAATTAATGTCTGCAATCGCATTTTTAATGAAGAAAGTACAAGCAAGACCTACTGAAGAATGACAACATCGTCTCCAAAGATTCTTTCATTTTCTATAAGTAAATGCTTCTTCGTGGACATTTGAGCATCTATGTAATTATTTGACAACCTTACTTTTATCTGCATGAGTTTATAATTTTGGAAATAACGTCATTGTCCATTTTTCATGATGCTTTCATTTCATACAATTTGAAAAAAATTGTCGTGTTCATATCTGTTGTGGGCACGTACCCACTGACACTTATGGACTCTTCCAGTCATTATTTAAACCATAAGTTTTATACTCTCCGGGCAGGAGTTCCGAATGCAGACCGCCAGTTAGGCGTGGCTTACTGCCAATCTTGTAATTACATTTTTCGTTGTTAAATACAATATGTTAAAATTATTATCCGTTGTCGGAGTTATATTTTCGCGGCCCCACTATCGGATCCTCATAAAATTGGCGACGAAGATCCACTCTCAAGTCTGGAAAATTCATCAAAAGAATATACGGCGTCGAGTCAAAATATATATTACATAGTCTGTTATCTAAATGCGGAAAAGTTCATATGACAACTTTTATAATCGAGTTTCGAACAACAAAAAAACGCACCATAAAAGCATTCGGACATTTAAAATAACAAAAAAGGAAAAAAGGCTGTTCTTTAAATAATGACTAAAAAGAATATTCTGTTCTCTAAATAATGACTTTCTCAAATAGTATGTATATGCGGCCTTGAAGAAACAGTATTAGAAGGTCAAGTTGTTGTGTTTAGTTATGTCTGAGATATTGATCAATGGAGAAAATATCGAAAGGAATAATGTACACAATCGACGCGGAGAAAGATGTATAGAAATAGATTAGGAAATGCAACAACTCACTTGACTTCTTGACACAGATTTTGATGGACGTTTTCACAACAACTGGCTTTGTATCATCCAAAGGTACAAATATAATTATGAGCACAGTGCTATCCGTATTAGGCGGAAAGTCAATGGGTTGATCGGGTGGTGAAGTTTGATTAAATGAAGAAGGTGCACCAGAAATTGTTGCAGGTGTTGTTCCTGCATTAGGTACTCCTGCCGCTGCTTGTGTTGTACCTGCAGTTGGAGGTACTCCTTCCGATGGCTGTAAGAAAAGTTCATTATATATTTAAGAATATTAGTCGAGAAAATTCTAGGCTGCATAACTTTTTCAAGATATTGATTTGAATATTTAGACATGAATGCGAACATTATGCGTCGCGTTTATGGCAAATAGCGAATGGAAAATGTCACAATATTTTCAGAATAATTCAATGTATATTACCTGAGTGAAATTAGTTAGTACGACAGTATACTGTTTGATGTTACTAATATAGGGCAACTCAACTCGACCTCCTTCATTCAAATCTTTAACAAATATTACGACTCTTCTGTTGTTTGTTCCTGTGGTGTTCCATCCAGCACCACTAGGTCTTATATCCGATGTATTTCCCGTTTGATTCGGTTCGAGTTTGATGTTAGTGTTTGGTATTAATGCCTCATCTTCCATTCCATCCACAAGTTCACATAACGCTGCCAATGCACAATCATATAACATTCATTAGCAGAATATCAATAAGTATTTGGTGATCAAAGTTTCCAAATATATACATACATGAGTGTCGGATCATTGAATAAAAATGATATTATAGTTCTGAATTTATACAGAGATTAGCAAAATTATTTGAATATAGTCTATGAAAAATTCAACAGCTAGAACCTAAATGATCCAATTGATTGAAACATTGGCGTCTCATGAAATTAATCATTAGTACTGATTATAATATCAGTTTAAATGACATATATCAAGCAAAAATAATCACTCACCGGGAGTAGTGACAGTAGTAACTACTTGTGTAGTGGACACAGATGGGGTTGGTGTTGTCGGCACAGTTGATACCGAAGGAGTTACAGATGTTGTTGGCGGTGGTGTCGTTGCTGCAGCACAATGAATAGAAATCTCTCATCAGTGAAGAACAGGAATATTTTCTATATAATGTACATATGGTGTAAAAGAAGAAATACAGGCAATGGAGTGGAATGGAAACATACTTGTATGATTAGTGTGAAGCCAAATGGATGAAATTTCAGTGAATGGATTAAAACCGAAAAGTCAATTACCCGTACTTCATATGAATTTTTTGGTACGGTTTTAAATGACAAGTTAATTATTGTCCTGAATCGCATTCTTAATGAGGCAAGTACACGCATGCGGATATGTAGAATGGCCACATTTTCTCTAGGATCACTGATATGTCTTATACGTCTATGCTTTTTCCCGCCCAACTGTGTTTTGATACAATTACGTAACTGCCAACGTGAATGCTAATCCGAATGTTTCACAATTACAGATCTTTTGCACATTATACTAATATCATATAATCTCTAGTTTTTGCTATTCAACAGACTATAGATTACTGAACCTGTTTTCTTACTGAAACTTTTATTTGGGTTTACCGTGTAGGTTTATGTAATGTAGCTCCTTGACCTATACTTGATTGTTTGTATAATACGAAATCACTTCTATTTTTGTTAAGTTTCCGAAAGTTTTATTCGTTTGATGCATTTTTTAACCTTTGAACTGTTGCGTTTTTCCATGTTTCTATTTTAAGAATGCCTGTGTATTTGAAATGCCTATTTGAATAAGGATCGCTATACTGTAGTAGGTTTCTACTCATTGTTTGTACTCTTTGTTATCGTCCTATGTGCCGTGTATGAAGGCCTAGTTACGTGATCCGAAACATTTATAACTGCAGATAATGGATTAGATGTACTTTTTCACGCAAGAAATATTTTCATTCTAAACTTCATGTTTTTTCTTTGTTTTAATATATTTTACTCTGCAACGATAATTTGCTGCTTCTCCGTGAGAAATCTTATTCCGGGCGCATTAATAAAACATCTTTTTGCTCATTTTGCTGTCAATTTAATTTTGAATGAAATCACGTCATGCGGATATTGAACGCGTTACTTTTCAATCTGAGTCTGAATTGATGTGTTTCTGAAGGTTCGAGAATATATAAGCTATTGGAGATACTAAGAAATATCTAGAATATTGATATAAAATTTTACCATTTCTGTATTCACAATCTTCTTTAGAAAATTGTAAAATGCGTAACGGTTCCTTTTACCAAAATTCAGTCAGACAGGTAAAAATTCTGTATGATTTTTTGTCACCAAATTCAGAATAGCCATTGTTGCGAAATCCGAGTATCTCGGTTATTGTGAAAATTTGAGCACCATTGATAAAATGACAGCTATGAAACAGAATCGTTTTCCTTGGATGAAAATTGTTGAAAGAATTTTATGACCCATACAGTCAGGCCACCTTTGGCCAAAAAGTGAGACGGAATTCTCAGAAATAATTTTGTTTAATGTTTTAGGGAATTTCGAGCCGCTGATAATTAAAAAAAAGAAATACATGATGTTTTCTTTCGAACAAGGTTAGATAATTTCTAGCACGGTTGTATACAAAACGAGAAAGCTTTGATAATTAAAAACGTCTCAGGTCGAGAGATTGAAATGATAAAACAGAAATGTGAAAAACGACCACACACCAAAGGTTTAAAAGGAAAGATATTTTGGAGCGATAATCAAAATTTGGCCTTTTGGGTTGATACATGGTGAGGCATCCACAAAAATCAGGAAGAAGATGCGGCTGATCAGATGACTAATGAGGAAAATGCGCCGGTGGGATTTCGGGAAAATTGGAGAAACGTACTATGCCCCTCTTGCAGCACTAAGAGACACTCACACAGGAGAGAAAGAGACGAGATTGATCAGGTGACCAAAAGTAATATACCTGACTGGAAAATTGTAATTGCTTGCGTACCCAGAGTGCGTCAAACCCACCCCTGCTGGATGCAAAGCCTCAATATAAGAAAGTGTATTCAGCCAGTCAAGTAGCTGAGCTTAATTTCGACTGGCTACATTGAAAGGTTAAGCGCGGGCTTGGATAACAATAAATCTCAGACAGACAGACAGACAGACAGACAGACAGACAGAGCGAGAGAGAGAGAGATATATAAAGAGAGAGAGAGAGAGAGAGAGAGAGAGAGAGAGAGAGAGAGACAGAGATGAGGGAGAGAGAGACCAGAAGATAGTGTGGGCAGACCGGAGAGATCCAGACGAGACATTACACAAGAGAAAGATTCGATACACACAGTTGAGTTAGTATTTGGTAAGTATTTGGTGATCAATGTTTCCAAATATATCCATACATGTGTGTCGGACCATTGAATATATATGATATTATAGTTTTGAATTTATACAGAGATTAGAAAAATTATTTGAATATAGTCTATGAAAATTTCAACACCTAGAACCTAAATGATCCAATTGCTTGAATCATTGGCATATCATGAAATTAGTCATTGGTGCTTATTATAATATCAGTTTGAATGACGTATGTCAAGCAAAAATAATCACTCACCGGGCGTAGTAACAGTAGTAACTAGTTGTGTAGTGGGCACAGATGTCGTTGGTGGTGCCGACTCAGTTGATACCGAAGGAGTTACAGATGTTGTTGGCGGTTGTATCGTTGCTGAAGCACAATGAAATGATATCTCTCATCAGTAAAGAACAGGAATATTTTCTATATAATGTACATATGGTGTAAAAGGAGAAATACAGGCAATGGAGTGGAATTGAAAATAATTGAAGCCTAAGAGATTAAAGTTCATTGAATAGATGTAAATAGATTGAAACCGAAAAGAAAATTTGCATGTATTTCTCATGAATTCTTTGGTACGGTTTCAAATGATAAGTTAATTAATGTCTGCAATCGCATTTTTAATGAAGAAAGTACAAGCAAGACCTACTGAAGAATGACAACATCGTCTCCAAAGATTCTTTCATTTTCTATAAGTAAATGCTTCTTCGTGGACATTTGAGCATCTATGTAATTATTTGACAACCTTACTTTTATCTGCATGAGTTTATAATTTTGGAAATAACGTCATTGTCCATTTTTCATGATGCTTTCATTTCATACAATTTGAAAAAAATTGTCGTGTTCATATCTGTTGTGGGCACGTACCCACTGACACTTATGGACTCTTCCAGTCATTATTTAAACCATAAGTTTTATACTCTCCGGGCAGGAGTTCCGAATGCAGACCGCCAGTTAGGCGTGGCTTACTGCCAATCTTGTAATTACATTTTTCGTTGTTAAATACAATATGTTAAAATTATTATCCGTTGTCGGAGTTATATTTTCGCGGCCCCACTATCGGATCCTCATAAAATTGGCGACGAAGATCCACTCTCAAGTCTGGAAAATTCATCAAAAGAATATACGGCGTCGAGTCAAAATATATATTACATAGTCTGTTATCTAAATGCGGAAAAGTTCATATGACAACTTTTATAATCGAGTTCACATAACGTTCACATAAAGTTCACATAAAGTTCACATAACGCTGCCAATGCACAATCATATAACATTCATTAGCAGAATATCAATAAGTATTTGGTGATCAAAGTTTCCAAATATATACATACATGAGTGTCGGATCATTGAATAAAAATGATATTATAGTTCTGAATTTATACAGAGATTAGCAAAATTATTTGAATATAGTCTATGAAAAATTCAACAGCTAGAACCTAAATGATCCAATTGATTGAAACATTGGCGTCTCATGAAATTAATCATTAGTACTGATTATAATATCAGTTTAAATGACATATATCAAGCAAAAATAATCACTCACCGGGAGTAGTGACAGTAGTAACTACTTGTGTAGTGGACACAGATGGGGTTGGTGTTGTCGGCACAGTTGATACCGAAGGAGTTACAGATGTTGTTGGCGGTGGTGTCGTTGCTGCAGCACAATGAATAGAAATCTCTCATCAGTGAAGAACAGGAATATTTTCTATATAATGTACATATGGTGTAAAAGAAGAAATACAGGCAATGGAGTGGAATGGAAACATACTTGTATGATTAGTGTGAAGCCAAATGGATGAAATTTCAGTGAATGGATTAAAACCGAAAAGTCAATTACCCGTACTTCATATGAATTTTTTGGTACGGTTTTAAATGACAAGTTAATTATTGTCCTGAATCGCATTCTTAATGAGGCAAGTACACGCATGCGGATATGTAGAATGGCCACATTTTCTCTAGGATCACTGATATGTCTTATACGTCTATGCTTTTTCCCGCCCAACTGTGTTTTGATACAATTACGTAACTGCCAACGTGAATGCTAATCCGAATGTTTCACAATTACAGATCTTTTGCACATTATACTAATATCATATAATCTCTAGTTTTTGCTATTCAACAGACTATAGATTACTGAACCTGTTTTCTTACTGAAACTTTTATTTGGGTTTACCGTGTAGGTTTATGTAATGTAGCTCCTTGACCTATACTTGATTGTTTGTATAATACGAAATCACTTCTTTTTTTTTGTTAAGTTTCCGAAAGTTTTATTCGTTTGATGTATTTTTTAACCTTTGAACTGTTGCGTTTTTCCATGTTTCTATTTTAAGAATGCCTGTGTATTTGAAATGCCTATTTGAATAAGGATCGCTATCATGTAATAATACTGTAGTAGGTTTCTACTCATTGTTTGTACTCTTTGTTATCGTCCTATGTGCCGTGTATGAAGGCCTAGTTACGTGATCCGAAACATTTATAACTGCAGATAATGGATTAGATGTACTTTTTCACGCAAGAAATATTTTCATTCTAAACTTCATGTTTTTTCTTTGTTTTAATATATTTTACTCTGCAACGATAATTTGCTGCTTCTCCGTGAGAAATCTTATTCCGGGCGCATTAATAAAACATCTTTTTGCTCATTTTGCTGTCAATTTAATTTTGAATGAAATCACGTCATGCGGATATTGAACGCGTTACTTTTCAATCTGAGTCTGAATTGATGTGTTTCTGAAGGTTCGAGAATATATAAGTTATTGGAGATACTAAGAAATATCTAAAATATTGATATAAAATTTTACCATTTCTGTATTCACAATCTTCTTTAGAAAATTGTAAAATGCGTAACGGTTCCTTTTACCAAAATTCAGTCAGACAGGTAAAAATTCTGTATGATTTTTTGTCACCAAATTCAGAATAGCCATTGTTGCGAAATCCGAGTATCTCGGTTATTGTGAAAATTTGAGCACCATTGATAAAATGACAGCTATGAAACAGAATCGTTTTCCTTGGATGAAAATTGTTGAAAGAATTTTATGACCCATACAGTCAGGCCACCTTTGGCCAAAAAGTGAGACGGAATTCTCAGAAATAATTTTGTTTAATGTTTTAGGGAATTTCGAGCCGCTGATAATTAAAAAAAAGAAATACATGATGTTTTCTTTCGAACAAGGTTAGATAATTTCTAGCACGGTTGTATACAAAACGAGAAAGCTTTGATAATTAAAAACGTCTCAGGTCGAGAGATTGAAATGATAAAACAGAAATGTGAAAAACGACCACACACCAAAGGTTTAAAAGGAAAGATATTTTGGAGCGATAATCAAAATTTGGCCTTTTGGGTTGATACATGGTGAGGCATCCACAAAAATCAGGAAGAAGATGCGGCTGATCAGATGACTAATGAGGAAAATGCGCCGGTGGGATTTCGGGAAAATTGGAGAAACGTACTATGCCCCTCTTGCAGCACTAAGAGACACTCACACAGGAGAGAAAGAGACGAGATTGATCAGGTGACCAAAAGTAATATACCTGACTGGAAAATTGTAATTGCTTGCGTACCCAGAGTGCGTCAAACCCACCCCTGCTGGATGCAAAGCCTCAATATAAGAAAGTGTATTCAGCCAGTCAAGTAGCTGAGCTTAATTTCGACTGGCTACATTGAAAGGTTAAGCGCGGGCTTGGATAACAATAAATCTCAGACAGACAGACAGACAGACAGACAGACAGAGCGAGAGAGAGAGAGATATATAAAGAGAGAGAGAGAGAGAGAGAGAGAGAGAGAGAGAGAGACAGAGAGACAGAGAGACAGAGATGAGGGAGAGAGAGACCAGAAGATAGTGTGGGCAGACCGGAGAGATCTAGACGAGACATTACACAAGAGATAGATTCGATACACACAGTTGAGTTAGTATTTGGTAAGTATTTGGTGATCAATGTTTCCAAATATATCCATACATGTGTGTCGGACCATTGAATATATATGATATTATAGTTTTGAATTTATACAGAGATTAGAAAAATTATTTGAATATAGTCTATGAAAATTTCAACACCTAGAACCTAAATGATCCAATTGATTGAATCATTGGCATATCATGAAATTAGTCATTGGTGCTTATTATAATATCAGTTTGAATGACGTATGTCAAGCAAAAATAATCACTCACCGGGCGTAGTAACAGTAGTAACTAGTTGTGTAGTGGGCACAGATGTCGTTGGTGGTGCCGACTCAGTTGATACCGAAGGAGTTACAGATGTTGTTGGCGGTTGTATCGTTGCTGAAGCACAATGAAATGATATCTCTCATCAGTAAAGAACAGGAATATTTTCTATATAATGTACATATGGTGTAAAAGGAGAAATACAGGCAATGGAGTGGAATTGAAAATAATTGAAGCCTAAGAGATTAAATTTCATTGAATAGATGTAAATAGATTGAAACCGAAAAGAAAATTTGCATGTATTTCTCATGAATTCTTTGGTACGGTTTCAAATGATAAGTTAATTAATGTCTGCAATCGCATTTTTAATGAAGAAAGTACAAGCAAGACCTACTGAAGAATGACAACATCGTCTCCAAAGATTCTTTCATTTTCTATAAGTAAATGCTTCTTCGTGGACATTTGAGCATCTATGTAATTATTTGACAACCTTACTTTTATCTGCATGAGTTTATAATTTTGGAAATAACGTCATTGTCCATTTTTCATGATGCTTTCATTTCATACAATTTGAAAAAAATTGTCGTGTTCATATCTGTTGTGGGCACGTACCCACTGACACTTATGGACTCTTCCAGTCATTATTTAAACCATAAGTTTTATACTCTCCGGGCAGGAGTTCCGAATGCAGACCGCCAGTTAGGCGTGGCTTACTGCCAATCTTGTAATTACATTTTTCGTTGTTAAATACAATATGTTAAAATTATTATCCGTTGTCGGAGTTATATTTTCGCGGCCCCACTATCGGATCCTCATAAAATTGGCGACGAAGATCCACTCTCAAGTCTGGAAAATTCATCAAAAGAATATACGGCGTCGAGTCAAAATATATATTACATAGTCTGTTATCTAAATGCGGAAAAGTTCATATGACAACTTTTATAATCGAGTTCACATAACGTTCACATAAAGTTCACATAAAGTTCACATAACGCTGCCAATGCACAATCATATAACATTCATTAGCAGAATATCAATAAGTATTTGGTGATCAAAGTTTCCAAATATATACATACATGAGTGTCGGATCATTGAATAAAAATGATATTATAGTTCTGAATTTATACAGAGATTAGCAAAATTATTTGAATATAGTCTATGAAAAATTCAACAGCTAGAACCTAAATGATCCAATTGATTGAAACATTGGCGTCTCATGAAATTAATCATTAGTACTGATTATAATATCAGTTTAAATGACATATATCAAGCAAAAATAATCACTCACCGGGAGTAGTGACAGTAGTAACTACTTGTGTAGTGGACACAGATGGGGTTGGTGTTGTCGGCACAGTTGATACCGAAGGAGTTACAGATGTTGTTGGCGGTGGTGTCGTTGCTGCAGCACAATGAATAGAAATCTCTCATCAGTGAAGAACAGGAATATTTTCTATATAATGTACATATGGTGTAAAAGAAGAAATACAGGCAATGGAGTGGAATGGAAACATACTTGTATGATTAGTGTGAAGCCAAATGGATGAAATTTCAGTGAATGGATTAAAACCGAAAAGTCAATTACCCGTACTTCATATGAATTTTTTGGTACGGTTTTAAATGACAAGTTAATTATTGTCCTGAATCGCATTCTTAATGAGGCAAGTACACGCATGCGGATATGTAGAATGGCCACATTTTCTCTAGGATCACTGATATGTCTTATACGTCTATGCTTTTTCCCGCCCAACTGTGTTTTGATACAATTACGTAACTGCCAACGTGAATGCTAATCCGAATGTTTCACAATTACAGATCTTTTGCACATTATACTAATATCATATAATCTCTAGTTTTTGCTATTCAACAGACTATAGATTACTGAACCTGTTTTCTTACTGAAACTTTTATTTGGGTTTACCGTGTAGGTTTATGTAATGTAGCTCCTTGACCTATACTTGATTGTTTGTATAATACGAAATCACTTCTTTTTTTTTGTTAAGTTTCCGAAAGTTTTATTCGTTTGATGTATTTTTTAACCTTTGAACTGTTGCGTTTTTCCATGTTTCTATTTTAAGAATGCCTGTGTATTTGAAATGCCTATTTGAATAAGGATCGCTATCATGTAATAATACTGTAGTAGGTTTCTACTCATTGTTTGTACTCTTTGTTATCGTCCTATGTGCCGTGTATGAAGGCCTAGTTACGTGATCCGAAACATTTATAACTGCAGATAATGGATTAGATGTACTTTTTCACGCAAGAAATATTTTCATTCTAAACTTCATGTTTTTTCTTTGTTTTAATATATTTTACTCTGCAACGATAAATTGCTGCTTCTCCGTGAGAAATCTTATTCCGGGCGCATTAATAAAACATCATTTTGCTCATTTTGCTGTCAATTTAATTTTGAATGAAATCACGTCATGCGGATATTGAACGCGTTACTTTTCAATCTGAGTCTGAATTGATGTGTTTCTGAAGGTTCGAGAATATATAAGCTATTGGAGATACTAAGAAATATCTAAAATATTGATATAAAATTTTACCATTTCTGTATTCACAATCTTCTTTAGAAAATTGTAAAATGCGTAACGGTTCCTTTTACCAAAATTCAGTCAGACAGGTAAAAATTCTGTATGATTTTTTGTCACCAAATTCAGAATAGCCATTGTTGCGAAATCCGAGTATCTCGGTTATTGTGAAAATTTGAGCACCATTGATAAAATGACAGCTATGAAACAGAATCGTTTTCCTTGGATGAAAATTGTTGAAAGAATTTTATGACCCATACAGTCAGGCCACCTTTGGCCAAAAAGTGAGACGGAATTCTCAGAAATAATTTTGTTTAATGTTTTAGGGAATTTCGAGCCGCTGATAATTAAAAAAAAAGAAATACATGATGTTTTCTTTCGAACAAGGTTAGATAATTTCTAGCACGGTTGTATACAAAACGAGAAAGGTTTGATAATTAAAAACGTCTCAGGTCGAGAGATTGAAATGATAAAACAGAAATGTGAAAAACGACCACACACCAAAGGTTTAAAAGGAAAGATATTTTGGAGCGATAATCAAAATTTGGCCTTTTGGGTTGATACATGGTGAGGCATCCACAAAAATCAGGAAGAAGATGCGGCTGATCAGATGACTAATGAGGAAAATGCGCCGGTGGGATTTCGGGAAAATTGGAGAAACGTACTATGCCCCTCTTGCAGCACTAAGAGACACTCACACAGGAGAGAAAGAGACGAGATTGATCAGGTGACCAAAAGTAATATACCTGACTGGAAAATTGTAATTGCTTGCGTACCCAGAGTGCGTCAAACCCACCCCTGCTGGATGCAAAGCCTCAATATAAGAAAGTGTATTCAGCCAGTCAAGTAGCTGAGCTTAATTTCGACTGGCTACATTGAAAGGTTAAGCGCGGGCTTGGATAACAATAAATCTCAGACAGACAGACAGACAGACAGACAGAGCGAGAGAGAGAGAGAGATATAAAGAGAGAGAGAGAGAGAGAGAGAGAGAGAGAGAGAGAGAGAGAGAGAGAGACAGAGATGAGGGAGAGAGAGACCAGAAGATAGTGTGGGCAGACCGGAGAGATCCAGACGAGACATTACACAAGAGATAGATTCGATACACACAGTTGAGTTAGTATTTGGTAAGTATTTGGTGATCAATGTTTCCAAATATATCCATACATGTGTGTCGGACCATTGAATATATATGATATTATAGTTTTGAATTTATACAGAGATTAGAAAAATTATTTGAATATAGTCTATGAAAATTTCAACACCTAGAACCTAAATGATCCAATTGCTTGAATCATTGGCATATCATGAAATTAGTCATTGGTGCTTATTATAATATCAGTTTGAATGACGTATGTTAAGCAAATATAATCACTCACCGGGCGTAGTAACAGTAGTAACTAGTTGTGTAGTGGGCACAGATGTCGTTGGTGGTGCCGACTCAGTTGATACCGAAGGAGTTACAGATGTTGTTGGCGGTTGTATCGTTGCTGGGAGCACAATGAAATGATATCTCTCATCAGTAAAGAACAGGAATATTTTCTATATAATGTACATATGGTGTAAAAGGAGAAATACAGGCAATGGAGTGGAATTGAAAATAATTGAAGCCTAAGAGATTAAATTTCATTGAATAGATGTAAATAGATTGAAACCGAAAAGAAAATTTGCATGTATTTCTCATGAATTCTTTGGTACGGTTTCAAATGATAAGTTAATTAATGTCTGCAATCGCATTTTTAATGAAGAAAGTACAAGCAAGACCTACTGAAGAATGACAACATCGTCTCCAAAGATTCTTTCATTTTCTATAAGTAAATGCTTCTTCGTGGACATTTGAGCATCTATGTAATTATTTGACAACCTTACTTTTATCTGCATGAGTTTATAATTTTGGAAATAACGTCATTGTCCATTTTTCATGATGCTTTCATTTCATACAATTTGAAAAAAATTGTCGTGTTCATATCTGTTGTGGGCACGTACCCACTGACACTTATGGACTCTTCCAGTCATTATTTAAACCATAAGTTTTATACTCTCCGGGCAGGAGTTCCGAATGCAGACCGCCAGTTAGGCGTGGCTTACTGCCAATCTTGTAATTACATTTTTCGTTGTTAAATACAATATGTTAAAATTATTATCCGTTGTCGGAGTTATATTTTCGCGGCCCCACTATCGGATCCTCATAAAATTGGCGACGAAGATCCACTCTCAAGTCTGGAAAATTCATCAAAAGAATATACGGCGTCGAGTCAAAATATATATTACATAGTCTGTTATCTAAATGCGGAAAAGTTCATATGACAACTTTTATAATCGAGTTTCGAACAACAAAAAAACGCACCATAAAAGCATTCGGACATTTAAAATAACAAAAAAGGAAAAAAGGCTGTTCTTTAAATAATGACTAAAAAGAATATTCTGTTCTCTAAATAATGACTTTCTCAAATAGTATGTATATGCGGCCTTGAAGAAACAGTATTAGAAGGTCAAGTTGTTGTGTTTAGTTATGTCTGAGATATTGATCAATGGAGAAAATATCGAAAGGAATAATGTACACAATCGACGCGGAGAAAGATGTATAGAAATAGATTAGGAAATGCAACAACTCACTTGACTTCTTGACACAGATTTTGATGGACGTTTTCACAACAACTGGCTTTGTATCATCCAAAGGTACAAATATAATTATGAGCACAGTGCTATCCGTATTAGGCGGAAAGTCAATGGGTTGATCGGGTGGTGAAGTTTGATTAAATGAAGAAGGTGCACCAGAAATTGTTGCAGGTGTTGTTCCTGCATTAGGTACTCCTGCCGCTGCTTGTGTTGTACCTGCAGTTGGAGGTACTCCTTCCGATGGCTGTAAGAAAAGTTCATTATATATTTAAGAATATTAGTCGAGAAAATTCTAGGCTGCATAACTTTTTCAAGATATTGATTTGAATATTTAGACATGAATGCGAACATTATGCGTCGCGTTTATGGCAAATAGCGAATGGAAAATGTCACAATATTTTCAGAATAATTCAATGTATATTACCTGAGTGAAATTAGTTAGTACGACAGTATACTGTTTGATGTTACTAATATAGGGCAACTCAACTCGACCTCCTTCATTCAAATCTTTAACAAATATTACGACTCTTCTGTTGTTTGTTCCTGTGGTGTTCCATCCAGCACCACTAGGTCTTATATCCGATGTATTTCCCGTTTGATTCGGTTCGAGTTTGATGTTAGTGTTTGGTATTAATGCCTCATCTTCCATTCCATCCACAAGTTCACATAACGCTGCCAATGCACAATCATATAGCATTCATTAGCAGAATATCAATAAGTATTTGGTGATCAAAGTTTCCAAATATATACATACATGAGTGTCGGATCATTGAATAAAAATGATATTATAGTTCTGAATTTATACAGAGATTAGCAAAATTATTTGAATATAGTCTATGAAAAATTCAACAGCTAGAACCTAAATGATCCAATTGATTGAAACATTGGCGTCTCATGAAATTAATCATTAGTACTGATTATAATATCAGTTTAAATGACATATATCAAGCAAAAATAATCACTCACCGGGAGTAGTGACAGTAGTAACTACTTGTGTAGTGGACACAGATGGGGTTGGTGTTGTCGGCACAGTTGATACCGAAGGAGTTACAGATGTTGTTGGCGGTGGTGTCGTTGCTGCAGCACAATGAATAGAAATCTCTCATCAGTGAAGAACAGGAATATTTTCTATATAATGTACATATGGTGTAAAAGAAGAAATACAGGCAATGGAGTGGAATGGAAACATACTTGTATGATTAGTGTGAAGCCAAATGGATGAAATTTCAGTGAATGGATTAAAACCGAAAAGTCAATTACCCGTACTTCATATGAATTTTTTGGTACGGTTTTAAATGACAAGTTAATTATTGTCCTGAATCGCATTCTTAATGAGGCAAGTACACGCATGCGGATATGTAGAATGGCCACATTTTCTCTAGGATCACTGATATGTCTTATACGTCTATGCTTTTTCCCGCCCAACTGTGTTTTGATACAATTACGTAACTGCCAACGTGAATGCTAATCCGAATGTTTCACAATTACAGATCTTTTGCACATTATACTAATATCATATAATCTCTAGTTTTTGCTATTCAACAGACTATAGATTACTGAACCTGTTTTCTTACTGAAACTTTTATTTGGGTTTACCGTGTAGGTTTATGTAATGTAGCTCCTTGACCTATACTTGATTGTTTGTATAATACGAAATCACTTCTTTTTTTTTGTTAAGTTTCCGAAAGAGTTTTATTCGTTTGATGTATTTTTTAACCTTTGAACTGTTGCGTTTTTCCATGTTTCTATTTTAAGAATGCCTGTGTATTTGAAATGCCTATTTGAATAAGGATCGCTATCATGTAATAATACTGTAGTAGGTTTCTACTCATTGTTTGTACTCTTTGTTATCGTCCTATGTGCCGTGTATGAAGGCCTAGTTACGTGATCCGAAACATTTATAACTGCAGATAATGGATTAGATGTACTTTTTCACGCAAGAAATATTTTCATTCTAAACTTCATGTTTTTTCTTTGTTTTAATATATTTTACTCTGCAACGATAAATTTGCTGCTTCTCCGTGAGAAATCTTATTCCGGGCGCATTAATAAAACATCTTTTTGCTCATTTTGCTGTCAATTTAATTTTGAATGAAATCACGTCATGCGGATATTGAACGCGTTACTTTTCAATCTGAGTCTGAATTGATGTGTTTCTGAAGGTTCGAGAATATATAAGCTATTGGAGATACTAAGAAATATCTAAAATATTGATATAAAATTTTACCATTTCTGTATTCACAATCTTCTTTAGAAAATTGTAAAATGCGTAACGGTTCCTTTTACCAAAATTCAGTCAGACAGGTAAAAATTCTGTATGATTTTTTGTCACCAAATTCAGAATAGCCATTGTTGCGAAATCCGAGTATCTCGGTTATTGTGAAAATTTGAGCACCATTGATAAAATGACAGCTATGAAACAGAATCGTTTTCCTTGGATGAAAATTGTTGAAAGAATTTTATGACCCATACAGTCAGGCCACCTTTGGCCAAAAAGTGAGACGGAATTCTCAGAAATAATTTTGTTTAATGTTTTAGGGAATTTCGAGCCGCTGATAATTAAAAAAAAGAAATACATGATGTTTTCTTTCGAACAAGGTTAGATAATTTCTAGCACGGTTGTATACAAAACGAGAAAGCTTTGATAATTAAAAACGTCTCAGGTCGAGAGATTGAAATGATAAAACAGAAATGTGAAAAACGACCACACACCAAAGGTTTAAAAGGAAAGATATTTTGGAGCGATAATCAAAATTTGGCCTTTTGGGTTGATACATGGTGAGGCATCCACAAAAATCAGGAAGAAGATGCGGCTGATCAGATGACTAATGAGGAAAATGCGCCGGTGGGATTTCGGGAAAATTGGAGAAACGTACTATGCCCCTCTTGCAGCACTAAGAGACACTCACACAGGAGAGAAAGAGACGAGATTGATCAGGTGACCAAAAGTAATATACCTGACTGGAAAATTGTAATTGCTTGCGTACCCAGAGTGCGTCAAACCCACCCCTGCTGGATGCAAAGCCTCAATATAAGAAAGTGTATTCAGCCAGTCAAGTAGCTGAGCTTAATTTCGACTGGCTACATTGAAAGGTTAAGCGCGGGCTTGGATAACAATAAATCTCAGACAGACAGACAGACAGACAGACAGACAGAGCGAGAGAGAGAGAGATATATAAAGAGAGAGAGAGAGAGAGAGAGAGAGAGAGAGAGAGAGAGAGAGAGAAGAGAGACAGAGATGAGGGAGAGAGAGACCAGAAGATAGTGTGGGCAGACCGGAGAGATCTAGACGAGACATTACACAAGAGATAGATTCGATACACACAGTTGAGTTAGTATTTGGTAAGTATTTGGTGATCAATGTTTCCAAATATATCCATACATGTGTGTCGGACCATTGAATATATATGATATTATAGTTTTGAATTTATACAGAGATTAGAAAAATTATTTGAATATAGTCTATGAAAATTTCAACACCTAGAACCTAAATGATCCAATTGATTGAATCATTGGCATATCATGAAATTAGTCATTGGTGCTTATTATAATATCAGTTTGAATGACGTATGTCAAGCAAAAATAATCACTCACCGGGCGTAGTAACAGTAGTAACTAGTTGTGTAGTGGGCACAGATGTCGTTGGTGGTGCCGACTCAGTTGATACCGAAGGAGTTACAGATGTTGTTGGCGGTTGTATCGTTGCTGGGAGCACAATGAAATGATATCTCTCATCAGTAAAGAACAGGAATATTTTCTATATAATGTACATATGGTGTAAAAGGAGAAATACAGGCAATGGAGTGGAATTGAAAATAATTGAAGCCTAAGAGATTAAATTTCATTGAATAGATGTAAATAGATTGAAACCGAAAAGAAAATTTGCATGTATTTCTCATGAATTCTTTGGTACGGTTTCAAATGATAAGTTAATTAATGTCTGCAATCGCATTTTTAATGAAGAAAGTACAAGCAAGACCTACTGAAGAATGACAACATCGTCTCCAAAGATTCTTTCATTTTCTATAAGTAAATGCTTCTTCGTGGACATTTGAGCATCTATGTAATTATTTGACAACCTTACTTTTATCTGCATGAGTTTATAATTTTGGAAATAACGTCATTGTCCATTTTTCATGATGCTTTCATTTCATACAATTTGAAAAAAATTGTCGTGTTCATATCTGTTGTGGGCACGTACCCACTGACACTTATGGACTCTTCCAGTCATTATTTAAACCATAAGTTTTATACTCTCCGGGCAGGAGTTCCGAATGCAGACCGCCAGTTAGGCGTGGCTTACTGCCAATCTTGTAATTACATTTTTCGTTGTTAAATACAATATGTTAAAATTATTATCCGTTGTCGGAGTTATATTTTCGCGGCCCCACTATCGGATCCTCATAAAATTGGCGACGAAGATCCACTCTCAAGTCTGGAAAATTCATCAAAAGAATATACGGCGTCGAGTCAAAATATATATTACATAGTCTGTTATCTAAATGCGGAAAAGTTCATATGACAACTTTTATAATCGAGTTTCGAACAACAAAAAAACGCACCATAAAAGCATTCGGACATTTAAAATAACAAAAAAGGAAAAAAGGCTGTTCTTTAAATAATGACTAAAAAGAATATTCTGTTCTCTAAATAATGACTTTCTCAAATAGTATGTATATGCGGCCTTGAAGAAACAGTATTAGAAGGTCAAGTTGTTGTGTTTAGTTATGTCTGAGATATTGATCAATGGAGAAAATATCGAAAGGAATAATGTACACAATCGACGCGGAGAAAGATGTATAGAAATAGATTAGGAAATGCAACAACTCACTTGACTTCTTGACACAGATTTTGATGGACGTTTTCACAACAACTGGCTTTGTATCATCCAAAGGTACAAATATAATTATGAGCACAGTGCTATCCGTATTAGGCGGAAAGTCAATGGGTTGATCGGGTGGTGAAGTTTGATTAAATGAAGAAGGTGCACCAGAAATTGTTGCAGGTGTTGTTCCTGCATTAGGTACTCCTGCCGCTGCTTGTGTTGTACCTGCAGTTGGAGGTACTCCTTCCGATGGCTGTAAGAAAAGTTCATTATATATTTAAGAATATTAGTCGAGAAAATTCTAGGCTGCATAACTTTTTCAAGATATTGATTTGAATATTTAGACATGAATGCGAACATTATGCGTCGCGTTTATGGCAAATAGCGAATGGAAAATGTCACAATATTTTCAGAATAATTCAATGTATATTACCTGAGTGAAATTAGTTAGTACGACAGTATACTGTTTGATGTTACTAATATAGGGCAACTCAACTCGACCTCCTTCATTCAAATCTTTAACAAATATTACGACTCTTCTGTTGTTTGTTCCTGTGGTGTTCCATCCAGCACCACTAGGTCTTATATCCGATGTATTTCCCGTTTGATTCGGTTCGAGTTTGATGTTAGTGTTTGGTATTAATGCCTCATCTTCCATTCCATCCACAAGTTCACATAACGCTGCCAATGCACAATCATATAACATTCATTAGCAGAATATCAATAAGTATTTGGTGATCAAAGTTTCCAAATATATACATACATGAGTGTCGGATCATTGAATAAAAATGATATTATAGTTCTGAATTTATACAGAGATTAGCAAAATTATTTGAATATAGTCTATGAAAAATTCAACAGCTAGAACCTAAATGATCCAATTGATTGAAACATTGGCGTCTCATGAAATTAATCATTAGTACTGATTATAATATCAGTTTAAATGACATATATCAAGCAAAAATAATCACTCACCGGGAGTAGTGACAGTAGTAACTACTTGTGTAGTGGACACAGATGGGGTTGGTGTTGTCGGCACAGTTGATACCGAAGGAGTTACAGATGTTGTTGGCGGTGGTGTCGTTGCTGCAGCACAATGAATAGAAATCTCTCATCAGTGAAGAACAGGAATATTTTCTATATAATGTACATATGGTGTAAAAGAAGAAATACAGGCAATGGAGTGGAATGGAAACATACTTGTATGATTAGTGTGAAGCCAAATGGATGAAATTTCAGTGAATGGATTAAAACCGAAAAGTCAATTACCCGTACTTCATATGAATTTTTTGGTACGGTTTTAAATGACAAGTTAATTATTGTCCTGAATCGCATTCTTAATGAGGCAAGTACACGCATGCGGATATGTAGAATGGCCACATTTTCTCTAGGATCACTGATATGTCTTATACGTCTATGCTTTTTCCCGCCCAACTGTGTTTTGATACAATTACGTAACTGCCAACGTGAATGCTAATCCGAATGTTTCACAATTACAGATCTTTTGCACATTATACTAATATCATATAATCTCTAGTTTTTGCTATTCAACAGACTATAGATTACTGAACCTGTTTTCTTACTGAAACTTTTATTTGGGTTTACCGTGTAGGTTTATGTAATGTAGCTCCTTGACCTATACTTGATTGTTTGTATAATACGAAATCACTTCTTTTTTTTTGTTAAGTTTCCGAAAGTTTTATTCGTTTGATGTATTTTTTAACCTTTGAACTGTTGCGTTTTTCCATGTTTCTATTTTAAGAATGCCTGTGTATTTGAAATGCCTATTTGAATAAGGATCGCTATCATGTAATAATACTGTAGTAGGTTTCTACTCATTGTTTGTACTCTTTGTTATCGTCCTATGTGCCGTGTATGAAGGCCTAGTTACGTGATCCGAAACATTTATAACTGCAGATAATGGATTAGATGTACTTTTTCACGCAAGAAATATTTTCATTCTAAACTTCATGTTTTTTCTTTGTTTTAATATATTTTACTCTGCAACGATAATTTGCTGCTTCTCCGTGAGAAATCTTATTCCGGGCGCATTAATAAAACATCTTTTTGCTCATTTTGCTGTCAATTTAATTTTGAATGAAATCACGTCATGCGGATATTGAACGCGTTACTTTTCAATCTGAGTCTGAATTGATGTGTTTCTGAAGGTTCGAGAATATATAAGCTATTGGAGATACTAAGAAATATCTAAAATATTGATATAAAATTTTACCATTTCTGTATTCACAATCTTCTTTAGAAAATTGTAAAATGCGTAACGGTTCCTTTTACCAAAATTCAGTCAGACAGGTAAAAATTCTGTATGATTTTTTGTCACCAAATTCAGAATAGCCATTGTTGCGAAATCCGAGTATCTCGGTTATTGTGAAAATTTGAGCACCATTGATAAAATGACAGCTATGAAACAGAATCGTTTTCCTTGGATGAAAATTGTTGAAAGAATTTTATGACCCATACAGTCAGGCCACCTTTGGCCAAAAAGTGAGACGGAATTCTCAGAAATAATTTTGTTTAATGTTTTAGGGAATTTCGAGCCGCTGATAATTAAAAAAAAGAAATACATGATGTTTTCTTTCGAACAAGGTTAGATAATTTCTAGCACGGTTGTATACAAAACGAGAAAGCTTTGATAATTAAAAACGTCTCAGGTCGAGAGATTGAAATGATAAAACAGAAATGTGAAAAACGACCACACACCAAAGGTTTAAAAGGAAAGATATTTTGGAGCGATAATCAAAATTTGGCCTTTTGGGTTGATACATGGTGAGGCATCCACAAAAATCAGGAAGAAGATGCGGCTGATCAGATGACTAATGAGGAAAATGCGCCGGTGGGATTTCGGGAAAATTGGAGAAACGTACTATGCCCCTCTTGCAGCACTAAGAGACACTCACACAGGAGAGAAAGAGACGAGATTGATCAGGTGACCAAAAGTAATATACCTGACTGGAAAATTGTAATTGCTTGCGTACCCAGAGTGCGTCAAACCCACCCCTGCTGGATGCAAAGCCTCAATATAAGAAAGTGTATTCAGCCAGTCAAGTAGCTGAGCTTAATTTCGACTGGCTACATTGAAAGGTTAAGCGCGGGCTTGGATAACAATAAATCTCAGACAGACAGACAGACAGACAGAGCGAGAGAGAGAGATATATATAAAGAGAGAGAGAGAGAGAGAGAGAGAGAGAGAGAGAGAGACAGAGATGAGGGAGAGAGAGACCAGAAGATAGTGTGGGCAGACCGGAGAGATCCAGACGAGACATTACACAAGAGATAGATTCGATACACACAGTTGAGTTAGTATTTGGTAAGTATTTGGTGATCAATGTTTCCAAATATATCCATACATGTGTGTCGGACCATTGAATATATATGATATTATAGTTTTGAATTTATACAGAGATTAGAAAAATTATTTGAATATAGTCTATGAAAATTTCAACACCTAGAACCTAAATGATCCAATTGCTTGAATCATTGGCATATCATGAAATTAGTCATTGGTGCTTATTATAATATCAGTTTGAATGACGTATGTCAAGCAAAAATAATCACTCACCGGGCGTAGTAACAGTAGTAACTAGTTGTGTAGTGGGCACAGATGTCGTTGGTGGTGCCGACTCAGTTGATACCGAAGGAGTTACAGATGTTGTTGGCGGTTGTATCGTTGCTGAAGCACAATGAAATGATATCTCTCATCAGTAAAGAACAGGAATATTTTCTATATAATGTACATATGGTGTAAAAGGAGAAATACAGGCAATGGAGTGGAATTGAAAATAATTGAAGCCTAAGAGATTAAATTTCATTGAATAGATGTAAATAGATTGAAACCGAAAAGAAAATTTGCATGTATTTCTCATGAATTCTTTGGTACGGTTTCAAATGATAAGTTAATTAATGTCTGCAATCGCATTTTTAATGAAGAAAGTACAAGCAAGACCTACTGAAGAATGACAACATCGTCTCCAAAGATTCTTTCATTTTCTATAAGTAAATGCTTCTTCGTGGACATTTGAGCATCTATGTAATTATTTGACAACCTTACTTTTATCTGCATGAGTTTATAATTTTGGAAATAACGTCATTGTCCATTTTTCATGATGCTTTCATTTCATACAATTTGAAAAAAATTGTCGTGTTCATATCTGTTGTGGGCACGTACCCACTGACACTTATGGACTCTTCCAGTCATTATTTAAACCATAAGTTTTATACTCTCCGGGCAGGAGTTCCGAATGCAGACCGCCAGTTAGGCGTGGCTTACTGCCAATCTTGTAATTACATTTTTCGTTGTTAAATACAATATGTTAAAATTATTATCCGTTGTCGGAGTTATATTTTCGCGGCCCCACTATCGGATCCTCATAAAATTGGCGACGAAGATCCACTCTCAAGTCTGGAAAATTCATCAAAAGAATATACGGCGTCGAGTCAAAATATATATTACATAGTCTGTTATCTAAATGCGGAAAAGTTCATATGACAACTTTTATAATCGAGTTTCGAACAACAAAAAAACGCACCATAAAAGCATTCGGACATTTAAAATAACAAAAAAGGAAAAAAGGCTGTTCTTTAAATAATGACTAAAAAGAATATTCTGTTCTCTAAATAATGACTTTCTCAAATAGTATGTATATGCGGCCTTGAAGAAACAGTATTAGAAGGTCAAGTTGTTGTGTTTAGTTATGTCTGAGATATTGATCAATGGAGAAAATATCGAAAGGAATAATGTACACAATCGACGCGGAGAAAGATGTATAGAAATAGATTAGGAAATGCAACAACTCACTTGACTTCTTGACACAGATTTTGATGGACGTTTTCACAACAACTGGCTTTGTATCATCCAAAGGTACAAATATAATTATGAGCACAGTGCTATCCGTATTAGGCGGAAAGTCAATGGGTTGATCGGGTGGTGAAGTTTGATTAAATGAAGAAGGTGCACCAGAAATTGTTGCAGGTGTTGTTCCTGCATTAGGTACTCCTGCCGCTGCTTGTGTTGTACCTGCAGTTGGAGGTACTCCTTCCGATGGCTGTAAGAAAAGTTCATTATATATTTAAGAATATTAGTCGAGAAAATTCTAGGCTGCATAACTTTTTCAAGATATTGATTTGAATATTTAGACATGAATGCGAACATTATGCGTCGCGTTTATGGCAAATAGCGAATGGAAAATGTCACAATATTTTCAGAATAATTCAATGTATATTACCTGAGTGAAATTAGTTAGTACGACAGTATACTGTTTGATGTTACTAATATAGGGCAACTCAACTCGACCTCCTTCATTCAAATCTTTAACAAATATTACGACTCTTCTGTTGTTTGTTCCTGTGGTGTTCCATCCAGCACCACTAGGTCTTATATCCGATGTATTTCCCGTTTGATTCGGTTCGAGTTTGATGTTAGTGTTTGGTATTAATGCCTCATCTTCCATTCCATCCACAAGTTCACATAACGCTGCCAATGCACAATCATATAACATTCATTAGCAGAATATCAATAAGTATTTGGTGATCAAAGTTTCCAAATATATACATACATGAGTGTCGGATCATTGAATAAAAATGATATTATAGTTCTGAATTTATACAGAGATTAGCAAAATTATTTGAATATAGTCTATGAAAAATTCAACAGCTAGAACCTAAATGATCCAATTGATTGAAACATTGGCGTCTCATGAAATTAATCATTAGTACTGATTATAATATCAGTTTAAATGACATATATCAAGCAAAAATAATCACTCACCGGGAGTAGTGACAGTAGTAACTACTTGTGTAGTGGACACAGATGGGGTTGGTGTTGTCGGCACAGTTGATACCGAAGGAGTTACAGATGTTGTTGGCGGTGGTGTCGTTGCTGCAGCACAATGAATAGAAATCTCTCATCAGTGAAGAACAGGAATATTTTCTATATAATGTACATATGGTGTAAAAGAAGAAATACAGGCAATGGAGTGGAATGGAAACATACTTGTATGATTAGTGTGAAGCCAAATGGATGAAATTTCAGTGAATGGATTAAAACCGAAAAGTCAATTACCCGTACTTCATATGAATTTTTTGGTACGGTTTTAAATGACAAGTTAATTATTGTCCTGAATCGCATTCTTAATGAGGCAAGTACACGCATGCGGATATGTAGAATGGCGTACATTTTCTCTAGGATCACTGATATGTCTTATACGTCTATGCTTTTTCCCGCCCAACTGTGTTTAGATACATTTACGTAACTGCCAACGTACCCAGCATATCCAGCATATACAACGTACCCAGCATATCCATACAACGTATCCAGTAGGGGTGGGTCACCCCTGCTGGATGCGAGGCTCAATATAAGAAAGTGTTGGTGGGTTTTCAGCCTCCGAAGTAGCTGAGTTTAATTTCGACTGGCTACATTGAAAGAGAGAGAGAGAGAGAGAGAGAGAGAGAGAGAGGGAGATATAGAGAGTGTGTGTGTGTATGTGTGTCAGAGAGAGAGAGAGAGAGAGAGAGAGAGAGACGGTTTGCGTTAACTCGAGAGACGTGTTATCACGTGACGCCTGCCTCAGAAGACCGTCCAACTTTAACCCGGTGACAGGCCAATCAATTTAGATAAAGTGTTGCGTCCTATACAAGCCGTGGGTTGGAACTATAATTGTCTACATGCAAGAGTGATAAACTCCAACCAAATACTGCACCAACCAGAACGTGTATATATATATATATATATATATATATATATATATATATAGATAAACACATTATTGTTAATTTCACAAAGATTTATTTTTCTTATTGTGGCTCTCAGTTCTGTCTGGATCATCGATGCGCCGAATTTCGGCGACTTACAACCCAAACCGGCTTTGTGATCAATCAAACACAACATGGGACAGGGCCGAGTTGAGAATGAAGTGAACAACAATTGATCGGATGCGAAGATGCGAAGGATCAGTGGAATTTTCACAGATCCAATGATTACTTTGCCTCATTTCCTCCGGATAAATTTGAAAACGCTACCTCTTTTAACTACGGACTGTCGATAGGTTAAAATGTACCGTGTTGTCTTCTGAGTATATATGATCGAATACATTCGTATCATTTTAAACAATATATCTAATTATTAGATATATACAGGGTGTATCAAAAATTATTTTTACAAATTTTGGGAGCGTGTTCTTTGCATTAAAAGAAGGACAAAAGTTAATATAAACATATATCTGTAAATCCTACGCCTAGCCACAAAGAACACATTCTGCAGGCTGTCGGAGATGGTCTAAATATCAGCACACGTCAAGTGGCCGCAGCATGTTGCACATATCATAGTACTATATGAAGGGTGCTTCAACAACAGCTTCCGTATTCGTATAATTTGCAACGTGTGCAGGTTAATTCAACTTTTGATCATTCACCACGGAAGAACTTTTGGTGATCCGTTGTTTTTCTCTTCAGTCTTCTTTACAGATGAAACAACGTTTGGAAGCGATGGAATAACAAATTTACATGACCAACATTTGTGGAAGGATTGAAATCTCTATGGTATAATACAGGCTAGGCATCAGCATCTGTTTACGATTCATATGTAAGCTAGAATTTTAGGTGACTATCTTGTAGGTTTCTAGCACGTTGTACAAGAACTATCCACAGGGACTTTATTTCCAGTACACTTTCAGACATGTTAGAAAATGAATCTTTGATAATACGATGACGCATGTGGTTCATGCATGATGGGGCTCCAGTACCTTTTACCCAAATCATTCTCGAAGAACTGACTGACATTTACCATGAAAGGTTACAAGTAGGAAAACGACTGGTTCCATGGCCTGCACGTTCCTACGACCTCAATCTTTTCAATTCTTATCTTTAGAGGGCACCTAAATTAAGAGGTTTATGCATGAGACGTTAATAATCTAGAGGCGCTTCATAAACGTATCATGAAGGCGTGCGAAAGCATTCAACATCGTGTGGGAATATTTGAAATGGCCCGCCAGTCACTGATTCCGACAGGTGCATGCGTGTGTAGAAATAAGTGAAGGATATTTTCAACATTTATTATGAGTTGCTGTGTTGGAGCACAGCAATGACTTTTTGAACATATGTTTATACAAACATTTTACCTTGTTTTGGTGTCAGGAAGCAACTATATATATATAGACTAGAAAATGTTTTAGATTTTCTACAATTTGATGGGCAATACGTATTTCGTAGCACAAAAAAAAAAACTGCTGCTCGTCAGACCCGAATGATACAACAGTTAATATTCAAAATCACCCAGAAAAAAATTACATACAGACACTCACGTGCCCATATCGAAAATAGACATTTGTAATGGTAATCTACAAAAACATTTCCCCGCTCATTCAAAAAACAATCAAAAAAAGAAATAAAAATAAAAATATAGAAAAATCATAAACGGAAAGAAGAGAAAGAAAAAGAAAAGGAAAGGAGAACGAACAGTATAAGGAGAAAAGAATTTAAATCGATCGATACCAGCGTCTATTGCAATTCATCTGCTTTTTAAAAAAATATGACATGGAAATTTAACATTAAATTTAGTTTTAAAGATAATGGGATGTACCTACGATATAAAAATAAATTGTAAATCATACTAGTATTATGTTATAAATACAATAAGCAAAAATAAGTTAAGAAAATAATAAATAAAATAATGAAAGACAAATTTTTAAAAAATGGTTCAACCCTCCTTTCTGCAAGTTGTCCAATGTAAACATAAGTAAATATTTTTTAAATTTAGTTAGCCAACATTTCCACTAAAATAGCCCCTAAGTAAATTATTCAACAGAAGAGCTCTTCAAATTAGTTATTCAACTACCAATAGCATGCAAAACATAATTAATTCTCATAATAATAAATTACACAAAAACGTCCATAACGAACCTCTGGAAAATAAGCTTTCCTGCAACTGCATCAATAAAACAAATTACTGTTTATGAAGCCATTATTTTATGTTTGGGTTTCTCTGTGTATCTCAGATACTCAGAGAAACCCAATCATAAAACAACGAATTTGTTCGCCTGAAGAGAGTCAATTTTAGACTCGAAACACGTGTAGCGCAAATCATACGCAGTTCCGGCGCTAAGTACTATTATACTCTATTTCCTCTGTACACTGTTCCTCTTTTGTAATATAATATTGTTTCCAAACGTATACCGTGTCCGAGTCTTTTTCTCAGGGCACATCAATTGGCAAGGAAGAAATTCGAATTACCTAAGACCCTCAACAAATCATCGTCCACATCAATTTAAGACAAAGAATTCGAACTTACCTAGGACCCGCAACACTTCTTCACCACAAAAATTGTCGACAAGAATTTCAAAGTCACAAAGTTTAACAATTACCTACAAAGAACTCGTAAATAAGCGACTGACAAGTTGTTCAAGCCTACGTGAAACCTTAACTGCGGCAGTAATAAACCGTCCCATAACTCAAAGGAAACAAATATTTTTACTATAAAAATATCGACAGCAAATCCTACAAAATACAAGACAAAAAATTGTTATCGGACACCGGTCAATGATTAACAAACTGTCTGTAAACTGTGCCCCAAAACATACTGTAAGTAAATTTTCTTCCAGCTAATAATTTTTTCTTCCCCCCAAGTATTAAGAATTGTTTCTTCCTCGTTTTAAGTAAAAGTCCATAATGGAGGATTTTAAAGCCATCATCATCCAGATGATGAAAGCTCAACTGGACCACCAACAGAAAACAGAAGAACGTCCAATAGAACAACAACAACAACAACAACAACAACAACAATAACAACAAAAAGAACAACAGCAACTCTAGAAACACTTCTAGTAAACGAAAACAGACAACAACGAGTCGAGGAATTGCTTCTCGAAGCTTTGAATACCCCCACCCCCGCCGAGAACAAAATCGACTCAAGTGACGCCTACCTCCAGATCCGAGTGAAAGAGGAGAGCTCAAGACTCTTGTGTATTAATGCCCATAGAGGACTGTACATGTTCAACAGATTACCCTTTGGGATCAAGGTCGCGCCTGCGATTTTCCAGCAGGTCATGGATACCATACTGGGCGGCCTTGACTTTGCAATGACGTATGTGGACGATATAATAATTACCAGTCAGTCCATAGAACAGCATAGGGAGCATGTACATAGGCTTTTTGAGAAAATTCGTGAGTATGGGTTCAAAATTAAAGAATCCAAATTCGATTTTTGTTTAAACGAGATAAAATATCTCGGACACATCATCAACGAAAGCGGTAGGTGTCCTGATCCCGAAAGGTCTACAGCGATCAAAGACATACCAGCCCCAACAATATACAAGTTCTGCAAACTTTTGGCGATTGGCTAATTACTACCAAGTCTTTATCAGAAATATGCATGATCTGCGAGCCCCACTGAACGAACTACTGAAGAAAGACAAAGCCTGGGAATAGACACCCCAATGCCAGGCGGCGTTTGAAAAAATTAAAAAAACACACTTACATCTGATCTCTTCTTAACCCATTACGACCCGAAACGGGACATTATCGTAGCAAGTGATGCCAGTTCATACGGCGTTGGAACCTGCATCTTACACCAAATGCCTGACGGCACATGAACACCAATCGCACACTCTTCCAGAACATTGCTACCCACGGAAAAGTTATACACACAGATAGAAAAAGTGGCTCTAGCCATAATATTTGCAATAACTAAGTTCCATAGGTATGTGCATGGTAGACCTTTCACTCTTCCGACGGACCACAAACCTCTAATCTCAATCTTTGGGTCAAAAAAGGGGTTACCGCGCCATACGGCAAATAGACTACTTAGATGAGGTACCATCTTGCTGAATTACAATTTTAACTTGGTATACTTAACGTCGAAGCAAATTTATCATTCAGACAGCCTATCGAGGCTGATACCAAAGAAAAACAACTCCTTCGACGACACAATCATCGCGGCACCCGCACAAATTGCGAGGTCAAAACAATGATCGCGAATACGGTCAGAGAACTCCCGGAAACTCTAGCTGAAATAATGAGGGAGGCACTAAAAGACGATTTCATTCGCAATATGAAAAACAATTTAGCTACTGACAAAAACGCATCAGATGTGTTCTCGCTGTGCGATGAAGTATTACTATACAGCGAAAGAGTTGTAATATCGAAGAACTTACAAAAAAATGATTCTACGAGATTTTCATTCGGGACATCCAGGAAAAAATCGGATGAAGAGTCTAATGCGTAGTTTTGTATTTTAGTAAAATATGGAAAGAGACATCGCGGAAATGACAGACGCCTGTAAGGGGTGCGCTTTAGCGGCCAAAGCGCCACAAACTACATTCATGCCTTGGTCAAGGACTAATCAACCTTGGTCGAGGGTTCATGTTGAATTCACGGGCTCTTTCAAGGACCACTACTATCTGGTTGTAATCGATAGTTACAGCAAGTGGTCCGAAGTGCTGAAGTGTAGAAGACCCACCACAGGAACAAAAATTAACTTTTTGCACGAACTGTTTGCGCAATTTACCGAGTTTAGGGAGTACTGTGTTTCAAATAAAACACATCAACACTCCCCAGTACCACCCCAGGTCCAACGGGCAGTCGGAGCGTTTCGTGGACACCTTAAAAAGAGCTTTGAAGAAGGCTTAAGGAACACCTACGAACGAAGCGCTTCAACGGTTCTTACAGGTGTATAGGATTACACCAAACCCTAACACTCCGACAGCTGTCTCTCCAGCTGAAATCATGTTCGCGCGAAAGATAAGATCGGCAATCGATAAACTCCTGCCAAAACAAACTAAACTACGAAAAGCTGTGTACGCTCCCAGGAAACGTTTCATTCTTGGAGAAAAAGTTTCCTTTAAAAACTACAAAAATAATATGTCGTTCTGGGAAATGGACACTATTGACAAGCGAATAGGCGATATAGTGTATAAAGGCCCACGACACACACATAAGCGCCACCAGAACCAACTATGACGTCACACCGCGTGAGATACCGAAATGTTAACAGAACTATATGTCTAATTTATGAACTGCGTCTGCTATTTGGTAACTTTTATCGTTGCTTGGCAATGTTTTATGTCAACACAAGATAAAATCATCTTTGATGGCGGATGTCTTTATGTTAACGTTCCTGTTACATCTCTGAAGATGACTCATGTGAGCCGAAAGCTTAGAAACAACATAATAAAACATATCCAAATGTTAGAAATTTTTGTCTTTATTTTCAACTGAAATTAATGCTAAAATACTATGTTCAGAACGGCTCATGATTTAACATAATAGACATTCATTGTATATTATATTTAAAAGTACATGTTTAGAATATACATATATATATATATATATATATATATATATATATATAAGCATGTACAACTCTCAAAATGCATATATATATATATATATATATATACGCATTTTGAGAGTTGTACTGTCAGAAGATTCTATAGTTATTCTGCCCTCAGATAAAGATGCTTCTCATCAACTTATGGGTTTTCTTAAAATCTTTTGTAATTTTTATGAAGATTACAAAAGCATGTAAAAGAAAAGAAAATCTATTTTGAAAAATAAATACCTGTCGTCGTATTTGGTTTTGTAACAAGTGTTGTTGGGAAAGTTGTTGTTGGAAATGTAGAAACTGCAAAATTAATAATTGTTGAAAAATTCTTAAGTGAAAATAAATCTTCATTTTCTTTTTATGTAGACATTAAGGATATTTATGTAAATACATTGAAAATTACTTCTGGTTATTTCAGCAATTTGTTTTCAATTTAGAATGATTTTTTTTTTTATAGGAAATGAAGAAAAAAGAAATAAAATATCACAAACATATTATTTAGACTAATTTTGTGATATGATATCAATTACAACAAAGGCCAAAAATAATAAACATGGCTAAAAAAGAAAACGTGACTTGCCATATGCAGTTGAAGAAAATGTCGTCGTTGTTTTAGCTATTGTTGGAGTTAAAGTAAATGCTGTAGTCGACAATATTGCCGTTGTCAGTGGTGTAGTTATTTCGGAAGGCTGGGTCGGGTAGGGTGAAGTTTTCCATGTGGTTGCTGTTTGTTCCATTGTTGTTGGACTCACAGTTGTACTAATAACTGTAGAATATGTTGTTGGTGGTGTAGCTGGAACAAATTTGGTGAATTTTGAGTAATATAGTAATATTTTTTATATAAAATTCAAAATATATTAAACAATTTTTTAAACTATGAGATGCTACTCCAAAATCAGGAGATTTTAACAGAGCACATAAACTGAATGTAGTAAAAACTTTTGTTGCTACCCTTTGCGAGCAGTTTCCTAACATAGAGTTTCAACAACTTCCTTCAAAGTACCATTATAAAAGATATATCAGAAAATGGATATTATATTTAGTCATTAATGTCATGGTTAGATTCCTTGAACGTTTATTTTAAAAGCCAAATAAACATCACCTAATACCTCAACTAATTTGTACTTAATATAAATGAAGTACTTAAAAATATAATAAAGTAACAATGGTCTCATTTTGGCTAAGTCATTCTTTGATGTGGGTCTTTGCCAAGGATCATTTAGCTCTGTAAAAACTTGTAAAATCTAAAATAATAAGTTGGGTTATAACTTGTTATAACTTGTAAAATCTAAAAAAATATATATATTTTGGCTAAGTCATTCTTTGACGTGGGTCTTTGCCAAGGATCATTTAGCTCTGTAAAAATATTAATGATAAAGAAACTTGATTTGTCTTCATCCTTTAATATAACAACATATCTTTTTCGTCTTTGATTTCTTCATTTAAGGAAAAATTATTAATGAAGAACTATAATAATTAATGAAGAAATGTTTCTTACGGCAATCGTATTCATCAATTCCTGAATAGCAGTCATAATGACCATCACACAGCTTTGTTTTATTGATGCAATGTCCACCGTCACATTGAAATTGCTCATCACTGCATGGACACGTTACACAGGTCAAAACTCCAGATTTGCAAGTGCTAAATAGAATAAATAAATAATTAATGAATATAAATTTATATCTATTCTATTAATGCTTTAATCTCTTCTAGAATTCATTAACAGATACAAATTTAATAAAAATATTTTATTTTAAATGTGAAAACGAATTTTAATTACAAAACAATATTTTGATAAAGAATAATCATAAAATAACAGATACTCATCATGTATCTGTTTATAATGCAATATTTTGAACGACACATTCTCTAGCTTTACTCAAATTGGTATATATATTTTGTTGACAGTTATTTATTCCTGATTTAGTGGCAAGACAGATCGGTTTGATGAGATTATATTGGCAGCTGATCTAAAAAAAAATGGCCTACAATCTGTTGTTAACTAAATTAAAAAATGACTTGTTATACCTGTCCATTGGCTAAATAAATATTTTAATGACACAAATAAAAAAAAGATTTGATTGAGAACTTTAATTTTACTAAGTTTATCTCAAAGACAACTGAGATTTATGAAAATTTGGGAGAAGGATTTCTTGTTTGGAAAATCAGCATTCAAAATTCTGTTTTTTTATTTGAACTTTGAAATATTTCTACCTCCAGCACTAATTACTGAAACTCATTAATCAGTTTTAAAATAAAAAACCGTAGTAAATTTATTGAAGCGAATCATAAAACTATTTACCTTAATCTTGCTTATAAAATTCAAGTAATAATGGACATAGTAAGAATCTGAAAATTTTTGTAAAATATTTTGCAAAATAAATTTTTGTGAGCCTAGAGATCATTTAATAAAGCAAGCTGACGTAGATGATAGGACTTATAAGGTTAGCGCTATTAATTGAAATAACTCTGAGCCCCGACACTGATATTTACAAAGAGAAGCTAGACACCCCCTAAGAAAAAGACCTATATTTCCTGACGTATATATAATTAAGAATCAGGTATCAGGTAGATATATTTTAAAGATCAAACGTAGAATTCAAAGGATTAAGGCTAGTAAGTTAGAGAACAAAAATACATTCTGGTTGACGAAGCTGTGTATTATTTATCTCAATCCAATGACGAACCGATAGTTAGGCTTTATATCCCAACGTATATTAGGAAGTTTGTCCTTGTGCAGTACTATGATGATAATGGCCACATGGGAAAGAAGCAAACATTCAAAGCGATCAAATTGAAATATGTCTGTTTCGAGATGTTGTAGAACTTGTAGGGAAACGAGAAATTTGCGGAAGCTCCAACTCTCTATACAGGAAGACAATATGTCGCCGTTTCCTTTCGCCGTGATAGCCTTAGATATATTTTGTCCTTAATTGCAGAGCCTATCAGAAAACCAGTATATAGTAACTTTCATTAATATGTAATCAAGCTGCAATGAAGTCTTTGCTGTATCAAACAAGAAGACTCAGACGATTGCTCACTTAGTAGATGGAATATTCGATAGATTTGGCGCCAATCTTCAGTTAGTAACAAATAACGGTACAGAGAATGTTAATAAAATTATGAAAGAAATTCTAAAAGGTTTGAATTTACACCACGTAAGAGACAGGGGAAAGCAACGGATAACATATTTGAAGAACCTAATCAGGTTGATGATGGAACGAGGGTTGCATGGTGTAACAGGAAAAGGCGTGCTAAGAGCAACCAGGGATAGGAAGACGTGGAAAACCGTGATCGCCTACGTCCTGAAGGGACAGGGTACATAGAAGAAGAATATGTCAACTTTTTATAAGAAATTATAATGTGGATATAAAATGGGGGATCAGTTCTATATTATAATCAGTATATAAACTGATCCCTCATTTTGTGGCCATGCTAGTTTCTATACATTTATATTCTAGATTTATGGGCTTGAGCTAGTGACTAGCAGAGCTGGGTTTGGGCCGTGTAACAGGAGATGGTGTGCTAAGAACCACCAGGGATAGGGAGACGTGGAAAGCCATGAATGATCGCCTACGTCCTAAAGGGACAGGGCACATAGAAGAAGAAGAAGAAGAAGAAGAAGAAGAAGAAGAAGAAGAAGAAGAAGAAGAAGACTAGGCTTAACGTTAGCGAGTTGACAAACATTTCATCGTACTACTTTATAACAGAGATGTCGTTCTAGATAATATCTTAAAACCACATTGCCTTTATGATGAAGACGAACACCATAACATTATGTCATAAGGAGAATATCACTCATTTACAATAGTTAGAAATAATTTAAAGAAAGCTAGAAAACTGCAGATAGAAAGATCTTACATTTCAACTAAAGACGTAGACTTTAAAGTGGAAGACTTTGTCTATTATAGAAATCATCATAAACCGTGCAAATTAGACATGAGGCCGGTCAGTTAAGTGCAATTGATAGGTTTGCTTCTAATAAACTCTGTTCAATGTGTTGTGATAGTTTCAGGAGAAAAACATTGTCTATCTTACATATCTATAAGTCTACCATTTGAATATTGTTGCAACATATGGTCTAGTGCTCATGTTTTATATTTAAAGATTTTTGATAAAATTCAATGAAGAATCAACAATATTAATGGTCCTAACCCAATATCTCGGTTTCAGTCACATTCCCACCACCATAAGGTTGTTTCTCTTTGCATTTTCTATAAAGACTTTCAAGATAATTGCTTGAATGAGCTCTTTGCTATGATGCCTGGTCTTTATGAATTAAGTGCAGTACTAGATTAGCAACAAGGTCCCATCTATTTACAGTTGAGTTGGCTAGAGGTAACCTGAGGTTCTAACATTTCCTTTTCTCACACTTCTCACGTGTGAAACTTTTATCTGGTTTCTGGCTTTCTAGTTACATTTGATTGTCAGTAATTTAAATGCTAGGTCAATCAATATCTACTACCTTCCTGAATACTCTTTTATTGTTCTCTTTAATGCTACTGTTTCTTAATTCACTCCTGCACAGTAACTCCTTGCGTCTATGTGGCTTTACTGCTTTTTACATGGAAGGAATTTGATTAAAAAAGTCTTTAGAATAATTTCAAATGTAGTTGTCTATGCCATTCTCGATAACCGTTAGGATAACACAATAAACTGCAAATCCCTGACCATGATACCCATAATGTTCCATTGACCATCATAAATCATTATTCAAGCTACCAGCCAATAGACATGGCCTGAAGATTTCAACCATGAAATAGACTGTCACTAGTATCCACTAGAAAGTAGTTTTATATATAAATATATATATATATATATTGACATTTTTTACATTTTTTTTATAGAAACACATGAATTTTCATTAGGAACAATAAGAGAACATATGAAGATTATCATGGAAAGGAGAGTGTTGCCAATTTTTTGCTTTGGATGGACAACTAAAATGGATGAATAACTGACCAGTTTTTACAGTTATGAATAATTATTACAGTTCCTGACGGGTAAACTTTGCCATTGTCTAAACATGGACATTCCTCTTTGGGTATGCACTTTCCACCTGATTAAGAAAAAAAAAAGAATTTTTTAATACCGCGTTTGACAATTATTCAAAATCAATATCACACAAGTATTCATAACACACGATATGATAAAAATATACTTTATATGCCGCTATTGAATTATATATATACACATTCAACAATGAATTAGAACACTCTCAGCTATTGGCCGTGTGTATAATGATAATGTACACACTAAAACGTCTGCCTCCTTCTACCGAGCGCCAATAGCTCAGAAGTAGAATAGCCGACTGACGAGCTGTGATGCAGCGAAACAGATCTGTCTGCGGATGACTATATATATATATATATATATATATATATATATAAATTCAGAAAATTACATATCGCTGAATATCTATTTCAGCGAAAAAATTCTCTCTTCATCAGCAATGATCCAAACTGGTGTTGGGGATTTTACCTATTTACACTTCCTTTTTGGGATTTAAAAATATATAGATGCATAAACGTGTATGCTTAGAAATCTATATTTGAAGAAATATAAGGGGAAAAGTATTCTAGACAAATAGATGTAATTTTTTAACAATTCTAAAACATTTGTTTTGTTACAGAAAAATGAAATTTCAAAGTTTTCTTGAAGTCATTTTTTATTCATATTTGTAAAAATAATATTATTGGCAGAACTTTCACTTGAGATTTCTTTTTTAAATTTTAATATGCACAACTAAAATGAAATTTTCTGCTTGCTGTAATTCTAAAATATTTTCATTTACATGAAATATAAATTATTATTATTAATATAATTATAATTATTATTTCCAAAGTTAATAACAGATATTTATAATCATTTACGCATTTTTTAAATTAAGTAATGTTATTTACAAGGGAGTGATGACAAGTTCTTGACCTAAGAAGAAAGGGTTTCTAAAAACTATTTTTGTGTTTATTTAATAAAAAATAAATATTTTTTTTTGTGTTTATTTAATAAAAAATGAAAAGTATATTAGTTTGAGGGTTTTTAGCAACTCCATACGCATTTACGATTGCAAAGTCTAGACAGAGAAAAATGTTTTATTGTCCTCATTTACATTTATTGATGAGATTATATTTAGAAATACCTTCTGTATTATAACAGCTAAGTTGGCATTTAAACGAAGAGAAACAAATAAGTTATTTGTAAAAATCATGGTTCGTACCATCATCTACAAGACCAGGGGGACAAAAGCAGCCTTCAGAACATTGTGTAGTATTGTCAGCATCGTGTGAGGAATCTATATCACGGCATGTCTTTGGATTTGCTGGGCCACACGGAAGATAGACCCGTGGTTCTTCACACATTACAGCTACAATCATAAAAAAAACAAGTATATTATTTTATGGAAAATTTGAAAGGTTAAAGTAACTCTTTATCAAAAGAAAATAACAAATATGACAATATACATCAATGCAATCCTGAAATCCAAAATGTATTTGATTCATGTATTAAAAATCATCTACATTTTCAGACACAGATATATGACATAATTTGAGAAATAGCGATTGCTAAAAAGTGGGGTTTTATATGCCATCAAATAAAGTTCTCGTTGAAACTTCTCAATTGGAAAATATAAAGCAAATGATTGCTGAATCATTTCACATTGGAGAGCAAAAAAGGAATCAATTTCTAGAAGAAATATTTTGTTGGTCAGTCCAAAGGAATTATCCAGTGATAAACAGAATTGAAATTAGAAATTTATTTTTTAGTTTTGGTCTAAAATAAGAATGTGTTTGGTTGTTTTGGAATATCAGAAACATATCTTTGTGTGATGAAATAGAAAACTGAAAGAATTCCTTATTACAAGGCAGCAGACAAAGCACAATAACATCTTTTGTAATGCATCTTCATTTGCTGTCTTTGAACAAAATGGGTCAGTATTAGGTTTTGAGATAATCAAGGTAAGAATTTGGTTCAAAAACCTGCATCCCATTATCAAATAAATGTTGGTTAGGATGCAAGAATCAGTTTGAATTGTTGGTCATTCAAACATTTTGGAGTGGAAACATATTCATTTTACAGGAGAGGCTTCTTCCAATCTTGACCGATAGTTATTTACACAAAAACGACGCCCTTTTCAGGGAGTCCATATGTACAAAACAAAAGATCAAGTAGAGCAGGTTCATAAATTTTTTGTAGGTTTCATCCAAAATTTAATTCTAAACTCAGTTGATATCAATTCTTTTGAATATGTTTGTGATTATAAAATAAAGAAAATTTCCAGAAAAACTACAAAAATATGCTTTGCATTTTTAATTCAAACTGGTTAGATATTCTGATAAAGATATATATCACTGATTTTTCATTTCATATTTCTTTTTCTATTGTGCATATTATAGTCTCTTTTTTTTAATGAAGAATTTTCAATGCCATATATTTTTTATGTCATAAGTGAACCACACATACAAAAATCATAAATTGTTTTTCTACACATTTTTCAGATTATAAATTCGTTTTTATTGCATTTAACATTTCAGTTCAAATATTGTCCTTTCTTAGGTGTCAGTAAATGTAACAGGAAATATCAAAAACTATACGAAAAGTTGTCTACTTTTATCATAAGACTAGCTGTATAGCCCGGAGTTGCTCGTGTTTTTTTAGTGATTATGTTGAAATAGTAAGGTCAAGTGCTTATTCAAAAAGCTCGAGTATGAAGTTGCCGTGACGCGTAAGTTAAAAAAATGCGAAGTAAGTATTGGTTTTTGTTGTATTTGAGAAACGGGATTCATGTTTGGTCAATTTTGACAATAAACGGGAACGATGTATGTACAGTTGGAAGAACGGGAGCGGGCGTTACAGGAGCCTGTAATGTGATGCGATGACATTGTGACGCAGAAGTGGTTGCATTGTCCTTGCAACGTAGTGGGGTGGCACCTCGTAGAAAACTTGAAACTGTTACGGCATATGATAAGATATGTTACAAAAATGACCCGATTTTTGTTGGAATACTACCAAGCATTTCGGAGAAATAAACGATCGCAAAAAGCAATATTTTTCATGAATCTTTACCGCACCGTGTGAGTCAATTGAAACCGTTCTTCGCATATCAAGGCATCATACCTTGATCTAACAGTGAATCAATTTTGGTTGAGTTTGAGTAAAAGGTCTTGGAGAAATGCATAAAAGTGCACAAAAGACCATTTGAAATTATGTTTGTCATTGATTTTTGACAAAACTTATACATTGATTCAGAAAAGTTTTGTGTACATCAAAAGTTCGAACCTTGATCTACAAGTTACCCAGGTTTGGTTGAATTCGCATAAGGCGTCTCGGAAGAGAAGAGTTCGTAAATTCTAAGCGTTTCGGTGATTTCTGCCGTACCCTGTAAATCGATTCGAAAAAGATTTGCGCAAGGTATTTTGTTCATCGATTACCTTGTAACCCGTAATTGTCCTGCTTAAGATACTTATGTAACACGTAATTGCCTTGTTTAAGATTGCCTTGTAATATGTGAAAGAAAAAAATGTAATCCTAAGTTTAATTCAATAGAGCGAAAGAAATTATTACTAGTGGTATCGTTGATTTTGCAGTTTATTGTCAATCGCGATATGAGTCGAGTTAAGAATACTTATTACAAACTTGTAAAATCTAAAAAAAGAAAGAAAAACTAGTTGGAAATCGAAGAAAATAGAAAGGGAAAATATATTTTTGCATTGATTATTCAAAAGTTGATTGGAAGCTTTGGGTTTTGTCGGCCGGTGGAAGTGAGAAATAGTGGTAGTCAAAACAAGACTGTCAAAATTTTTGATGAGGTTAAAAAGGTTAAAGCTTTAATTTTGGAAATAAATCTCACTGGAATTAAAATTTCCAAGCTTAAAGCTAGATTTGCTGACGTAATCAGTTGAATCAAGAAGAAGATGACAAGATATTACGTCAGAGAAAATAGTGTTACCTCATTGGTTGAACCAAGGAAGTGATATAACCCCCCCCCCCATCTCGAAATGTGGAGGCGGAAGTAATTTCATTGGTCAAAGATTTAATTTGCATAAACACCCCGGGTCGATCACGCACCTCACAAGAGAATTTGGGACAAGTATAAAAATCGAGACTCGGGCAGCCAAATC
This sequence comes from Ascarosepion bandense, assembly GCA_037127315.1. Classification (NCBI taxonomy): domain Eukaryota; kingdom Metazoa; phylum Mollusca; class Cephalopoda; order Sepiida; family Sepiidae; genus Ascarosepion; species Ascarosepion bandense. The sequence goes on from JBBBDQ010001776.1 coordinate 1,714,887, forward strand.
AGTTCAGTTGAGTTGCAGTCGACGTCCAGTCGGTTTTCGGCCCAGAGATGTAACGACTGAGGGAAAAGTGTCCCCAGATGGGGACCACGACCAAGAAGACTGGTCGCCACCATAAAGCTCCTGACTAAAAGATGTTCAAAGAGCCAAGCGTAGTCGCAGTTGGAGTTGCAGTCGAGATGTAATGACTGAGGGAAAAGTGTTTTCAACAGGGGGCCACGACCGAAAAATTAGTCGGTCTCTATAGAGCTCCTGGCTGAAGATGTAAAGAAACGTAGAAAAGCCTGCCGCCAACCGACTTAAAAGCGTTAAAGTCGAAAAATGCGCTTCCGATAGAGTCCTGGCTGAAGATGTATAGAAAGAGAATGAGCCGAGAAAGAGTTAAACTAGCTGAAAGCTCTGATTATTCTAAACGAAAACTTATGCTTCGTCGAGAAAATTGAATTCGACGACTGTATATTCTACTTCTGTTGCTAATTACATATATATATATATATATATATATATATATATATATATATATATAAAGACTTTTCCGCGACTTATCCAGGTGTCTTCGAAATTATTTATTTATTTATTTATTTCTGTCTGAAAATAAGTTAACATTATTAAAGAGCACACATTAATTATTATGTATACCAAAATTCATCTAATATATACCATGAATACTATGTTAAAATGGCTTTTAAACATACAACACTTTGAGCGGCCGTTATTTTTGTAATAACCTAATAGCAAAAACTTGATCACATTTTATATCTTCTTTTTTAAATGAACTGTGATGGGTGATGAAAAATAAATACTTTACAACAATGTGGAATGCAAGAGATCATGTAGTGGGATTGGAAGTAAGTTTTTACATTTCTTAAAAGTTCAAACTTTTCAAGTATTGATTGAACTGGTTCTTCTCTATGGTTCACAGACTGACTTTGCTCATTTAGAGAAACGACTTGACGGAACTTATACCAACATGCTGAGAAAAATCCAAAACATCAGCAGGAGATCCCACCCAACATTGGCCTGCATCTATGGAGATATTGTGCAATTATCTCTTAAGCTTAAGCAAAAATGGCTGCAATTTGCTGATCACTGTTATCAAGTACAGAATGTGGTGGTATTATCCTTGCTTTTTTTTGCATCTCTCTGGAAGTGTTTTATCAAGGAAACTGGCATATCAACGCAGAGTTGTCTGAGTCTCAGGGCTGGATAGAAGAAATCTGAGTACAGCAATGCTTGACCATGTTGTCTGGGGCAGAATTCTTGATGAATTTTTGACCAACTGATCATTGGTCGAAGGATAATGAAGAAGTTTTCTACTATGAATCATTTTTAAAGAATAAAATAACTGATTTCAGCATGTACTGTTTTCAATTAAACCACATGAAAGCAACAGTTGATAAAAAGCATAAAAATTCATTTTGCAAAAGAACACAAATTCCATTGTATTCTCTTGAGCTTTTGGTTTACCATATCTTTCTGGTATATACAAAATTTTTAATGAAATATTCAGATTACCCAGAGGAATACTCCCCACTACAAAAAACAAAAAAAACAAAAAAACAAAAAAAAACTAGATTCTTTTTTTACTGCTAAAAAAGAGATATATTCTATGATGATGAAGTATTTAAAATCTCGAAGATGACAGAACAAAATATTTCATTGGATAAAAATATTTTATTTAATAAAAAAATTATTTTCACTTAACTGAAGAAGCTTTTAGCATTATTTTTTATTTATTTCAGAATCTTGTAAATTAATTTATAAATTATTGTTTACCAGAATTGACTCTAAGCGAAAACTAAAATCAATATTTGTAATCCAAACTGACAACATGATCAACAAATGTTACTTACCACATCGGTCCTTATTTCTCCAATTTACTGGATATCCATTGTTAGAACACATTGCAGCAAAATTAGCAATAGCTGTACATAAACATTCACAATCTCCTCCTAGGTTACAACTGATGATAGCAAAATAATAGAAAAAGAAAAGAAATAAATATATATTCATAATTTCAAAGAAGTGAAAACAATTTGACTGTGTTTCACTGCATTAAATAACAAAAGAAATTTAATCTAAATGCACAAATTAAACTGCACACTTTTGTCTATTAATCTCCAAGTGCAATAATATATTTTACTTATACTTACAATGTAAAGTTAACGTTTTATTTATTTTATTTACATGAAAGTTATTAAAAAGTTTTGCAGCCAATAAAAAAAACATTTTATAAACCCTTTAATACTAAGAAATCTTATGAATAAAATACAAAGCCTGGTTTATATATTTTCTTCAAATTCAGTTGTCTGAAAAATCCTGTGTTTCATTGAATTACAAGTAACTGAAATTATCTGTTAATGTGTTTAAGTAAAAAACAATTGAAGAAAGAAATCCAGGACTGATGTAAAAGTAACTACATCATTGTTAAAATAGTTTTGTAACCTTGTTTAGTTTAACAAATCACGTCGTTAGTTCCTTTTGTAACCTTATTAAGTTCAATGAAACTCGATGTTAGTTTTATAACTTCTACTTTGTAAAGTCACAAATACAACTATAATCATACCTTTAAACAATAATAACTCTATACTTATATATATATATATATATATATATATATATATATATATATATATAGGCGTGACTCTTCAGAAATGAGTTCTTTCGGTGACTGGCGTGTGTATACACTGCTTATATACAACACGCTAAAATTTCCCTTCTGCGTCGATGGCTTAGGGAGTAGCGACTCCGACTGACACCAAATCGGTCGAGTTTGATCTCGGCCAGAAGCAAGTGGATGTGTCTATCCACACTGATGACCTGCGAAACAGGCTTGTATGTGGATGACTAATATATATATATATATATATATATATATATCTGTTACATGATCCCAGCAGCGCAGTACCATTAATTATTTGAGAACAAGGTGAACTGTGTTTACTCCCTGGTGATCCATGTTCAAACACAAGTGTCGACAGTGACACATTATTTGTTTATGACAAATAGAAAAATACACTGAAAAGCAAATGAGATCAGACAATAAATATGACAGGATATAAATGGTAATGCACTAAGAGTTGTACAAATCTTGACAAAATAGTTATAGCGGATTATCAGTGATAGTGATACATGTCGAAACGGATTAGTTTGATTTGGCCTTGTTAGTTAGACAGCCCACCATAAGGAGAATATAAAACAAGAAAATCAAGATTATAAATTGAAACAACAATTTATATATATATAAATTAATTCAGGTTTTACAAATAAAATTAATATGCATTTTGGTTAATAAGGATTGTTAAAAAGTTCATAGTAGTCCTTGTAAGAATGAGTTTATGTGTACGTAGGCAAGAACGTATGTGTGGACGTCTGTATCTATGTATGTATGAGCGTTTATTTTTGGGTCGGAATGTCTTTGAAGTAATTGCTCAGTGTTAAAATGTTCTGTTTATTTATCAAATATAAAAGGAAACAGATGACTTGGCAGAGAGTAGGTGAAAGAGAAGAAAAGAAAGAGGTGAGAGAAAGTGAAAGAAAGAGACAATAATGATCGCTTGACGTTTGTTAAAGGACGGATTAAGACGATCGCTTTTCTTTTTCTCTCTGGTACCAGGCAAACTTACCCGTCTTTTTATTCAGTTTTTGGGGCTTTATAATATCATTTGGAATCCACTCCCTGACATGATTCCTGTCTTTCCAGTGGACCATGAACAAACTTAGGTGTCAGCTCTCGAAAAGGTCCATGAAAAATGTTTCTTAGAATTGAAGATTATTTGAATTTTTGCTTTTACATGTTTCCTGGATTTCTATTGACCGAAAAACATTTCACATCAAGGTGTGAAATATAGGAGAAATTTATTGAGTTTTGCTTTTTTATCTGCTTTTGCATGTGTGCTAAGCAAAGTTTGTAAATTCGAGTCTTTTTCATTTTTAACAAAAATCAACCAATTAGTGCTTAGCATTTGATGTTTAAATTTGGATCTTGTTTTGTTCGCTACATAGTTAATGTCACCAATGCAGAAACAGAAATGAATTTAATAAATGAATGTGACAAAATGATGTCAAATGAATAAGGATTGACATCACTGGGTAGGAAAGGCAATTAATAGTGAAGCAGAAAATTTTTAAAATAGTAAAATAATTTACCTGCAAGAATCATATAAACAGTTATCATAAAATATTTTGACGACATTATCAGGGATTTTACTTCGGCAATCTTTAAAAGGTTCTCCATATTTTATCACTGAACAGCTCTCCATTGACCACAGTTTTCGACCAGGATTTATCTGACATAAAGATAATAATTAATTGTGTTAAATCACATAATTTAGATATTTAATAAGTTTAGCTTAGTCTAACACAAGTTCACAGGAATGAGCAAGCTTTGAGATTACATGAAGACATGATCTAGGAAAACCAGTATGTTAAAATTTACTACATATCAGCTGTAATAACAATTTAGAAATATTATTATTAAATTTTCTCTTAACTATGAAAGGTTGCATGATGATCTTCAGAATAGAAAAAATACCAAACGGCTTAGATTGAATACTGGTTGATATTTTTTCTTTGCATTTAAATCCATCTCCTGGAGAATGGCATAACATTACTTCTTGCCATCTGTCCCATTGCCATTTATCTTGACATACCATAATAGCTAACAGCAATTAAAATAGGTGATCTGCATTGTGGTGCAGTGATATCAACCCATTACTTTCCTCCAGCTATGAGTTGAATAACAGAACAGATTAGTGTCTATGGCCTTGATTGGCAACCAGTCTACTGCAGAAAGTAATGGCAACCTACTGCGGGAAAATCTTCTGCTCAGTCAATCATATATCACGTATTGCACTTCACTGACTGACTGAATATAATAGTTAGAAACATAAGTAAAACTTCTACGGGGCATAAAGTGGGGGATCGGTTTTCTATCTGATATATCCTGGAAAGGAATATCAGTATAAACATTAGTGGAAGAATAGTACTCGACACAGGAATACGATATAACGGATTTATTGTACTAAGGTACAATTAACAATAAGATACAGAATAGCAATCAACGAGTAGGAGTGGAATAAACTATCAAATAGAGAATGCCTTCGCCTAAGACGTTTGCTTCGGTATTTACCAGCCTTCCCACGCAAGGCTAGATGTGACACATGGTCATTTTATAGTGGGTATTCCCGGCCATATAGCCGGGCCAAAAAATGTCTTTCTATTTTTACCGAGGCGTGCTTCTACCCTTCGGCGGAGCCACGACTGGGTTTGTGTTCTCTGCTCGGAAGCAGAGAGCGCCCCCTACCCGAAGGCAGAGAGCTGACAGTGTTATAGAGCAGTCATCCTAAGACGGTTGCTGTATTTACTAGCCTTCCCACGCAAGGCCAGATGTGACACATGGTCATTTTATAGTGGGTATTCCCGGCCATATAGCCGGGCCAAAAAAAATGTCTGTCTATTTTTACCGAGTCGTGACTCTACCCTTCGGCGGAGCCACGACTGGGTTTGTGCTCTCTGCTCGGAAGCAGAGAGCGCCCCCTACCCGAAGGCAGAGAGCTGACAGTGTTATAGAGCAGTTATCCTAAGACGGCTGCTTCTACCTCGTACCGCTTGTCACCCTCCTTTATAGACTAGAGCATTCCAATATGGCAGGATATTCCACTATAACACCTTCCCTCGAGCTAAATTCTTCCTAGAATTTTGCTCAATATTTTTTTCCTTTTAGTATCTGGGCATAGCCGTTTCGTTTTCTTTCTTTTTCTATTACTTCTTCTCCTTGGGTCCTCACTTTCAGGAGAATCAACAGTTACTTCCATCGGTGCTCTAACGTTAGTGGGTGGTTTTATTTGGAATGTATCATACAATACCTCCATCGGTATATCTTGATCATTTTTAACGGTGTCAACGTATCGGGGTCTTAATTGATTTACGCGTCTTTTACAGACAAATTTCTGTTCTTGAATTATATAGATCACTCTCCCGATTCTTCGACTTACTACACCGTCTTCTCAAAAACACTTTCCAGATCGATAGTTTTTAAAGAAAACCTTATCACCTTCTTTGAAATATTTCATACCCGAGTTTTTTTTATCAAGGTCTTCTTTTTCTTTTCCTTTGGTAATAACCTATCAAAGATTGATCTAATCTTTCTTGCATACATGACCTCCGCAGGCGACAAATTTCCATTAACGTTCTAATTTGGCGTAATTTTGTAAACCATCAGAAAAGTTTGGATATTTTTATCTTCGGTGTCGATCCCATCAGCTTTTCTCATTGCTCTTTTGAACGTATCGACAAACCTTTCTGCCTGACCATTCGATCTCGGATTATATGCAGGTGTTGTTAGGTGTTCGATTGCTAACGAATCACAATAACGTTTAAAATCAGATCCTGTAAACATGGTACCGTTGTCACTCACAATTGTGTTTGGTACCCCCAGACGGCTAAATACTTCATTTAACACCTTTATTGTATTTGCCGCTGTCGGGTGCTTAAATCTATACACTTCAGGCCATTTAGAATAACTATCCACAATGATTAGGTAATATTCTCCCTTTAATGATCCTGCATAGACCACATGTATCCGTGACCACGGCACATCCGTTTTTTATGGGTGGTGATTTTGCTGCTAACTGACAGCCTTTACACTGCTTCACCATCTGGTCCATCCTAGGCCAGTATACATAACTCCTCATTAATGATTTCATTCTGGATATACCCGGATGACCCAAATGAAATTCTTTTAATATCTTTCTACGTAGAACACGTGAAATTACCACTCTTTGAGCAGACATCAGTGCCTCATTACACATTGAAAATGGTGAAACTTTACATCCTTTGTTTTTCTCAATCCCTTTCACTTGTTTAATCATTTTTGCAAAGTACTCATCCGTTTTCGTCATTTTATTAATTTCCTCCAGCGTTACCGGTAATTCACTAACGGTGTTCACCAGTACATTCGCAAGTTCTTTTAACGCTGCTCTCGCCGTTTCTCCAACAACTCAGGGCTTTTCGAAATTAATCTTGAAAGACAATCCGCGTGTGCAATTTCATTAGACGGAATAAATCTTAAAATTGTAATTTAACAAAATTACACTTCATCTTTGCACCCTGTTTGCGGAATGAGTAGGTACTCCTTTTTTCGACCCAAAAATCGACAATAAAGGTTTATGGTCGGTTTGTAGCACGAACGATCCCCCATAAATGAATCTGTGAAATTTCTTCACAGCATAAATTATAGCTAGCGGTTTCTTTTCTATCTGGCGATAATTTCTTTTCGCTGGAAGTAACGATCTCGATGCATGAACGATAGGTTTTGATACGCCATCCTCGAATTTGTGTAATAGAACAGCTGCTACGCCGTATTCACTTGCATCCATCGCTGCAATTAACTCTTTGTTTGGATCAAAATGTACTAACGCTAAATCCGACAATAAGCACTTTTTATTTTTTTTAAATGTTTCGTCGCATTCCCTTGTCCAACATCACGTTTTATTTTTTTCTAATAATTTGTTCAATGGTGCTCTCAAGTCATGAGGAGTATATATATTGTAATAATTTTCAAATCCCAGAAATGACTGTAACTTAGTCACGTTATCCGGAGTAGGCATATTTTTATTGTTTCAGTTCTGTTTGGGTTAGGTTTCCTTCTCTTATGATCGATTATTTGGCCTAAATATTCAATCTTATCCATACAGAACTCGCACATTTCAAGTTCTACCTTGAATCTATAATTCCTAATTATTTTTAAAACTTCCCGGACATGCGTTTTATGTTCTTCCATATTTTCACTTTTCATAAAAATGTCGTCCAAGTATGCCATTGCATAATCTGGACCCGACAACATCGTATCCATAATTTGTTGAAATGCACTTGGTGCTACCTTCAAACCAAACGGCAGACGTTTCAACCTATACAATCCTCTATGACTTTTGATTGTTAAATACTTAGAACATTCTTCCTCGACCTTGACTTGTAGATAGGATTCTGACAAATCAATCTTCGAAAAGATTTTACCCCCATCCAACCTTGAAAATATCTCCTCCGGTGTGGGGAGTGGATACGTGTCATCCTTTAAACATTCGTTCAGTCCGGTTGAGAAATCCGCACAAACATTTATTTTATTGTTCCTCTTTTTTACGTAGACTGTAGGTGATGCCTACTCAGAATAATCTACTTTCTTAATTACTTCGTTCTTCACTAATCTCTGTAACTCGTTGTCTATCGTCTCTAACGATGCAAAGGGAACTTTTCTTTTTGGTTTGAACACTGGTTTGACATTCTCCTTTATTTCAAAGTCCACTTCAGTCTGCGTACAACAACCAAGTTCATCCGCAAAGACTTCGGTAAACTCCTTCTTTCATAAATTCTTCTGTCTGTTTAGACTTTCCTACATTTGACGCATTTATTCTTCTACAAAACATATTCATGGGCTTCTCCCATAAATTAAATAACACAATCAAATCAATGCCAAATAAGTTTGCATTTTTTTCTAAAATCACATAGATTTTAGTTTTGTAGATGTTGCCGTCAAATGCTACTTTTGCGAAAAATTCACCCTTGAATTTCAATTTGTTACCCGAAATGCCTCTTGCAATTTTCTTAGTATTCTGCAACTCCTGTTGGCCTATTTTTCTCCAGGTATATTCATCAATTGTAGAAATGTCACTTCCGGTATCTAGCAAACAAGTGATATTTCGACCATTTGATTTGATGTCGAAGCACTTTCTTGTACCGAAATCCTTGTAACTTTCTTAGATACTGTGGGGGATTTGGTATTTGCTGGGTTGTATGTTGATTATTTCCCCCACAAATACAACACTCTATTTTGCAATCGCGCAAAGTGAAGGAATAATTTACAACGGACATTCAACAACAAACAATTTATTATGTGACAAATAAAATGGTATGTAGAAACCAACAAAATACATGATTCGAAAATTGCCCTTTTGAGAAATATAAACTTGGCAAGAAGTTAATTTTTGTTCAAAGACGTGTATAAGTTTACATTAGCAGAGTCCGTAAATTAGACTTTCCTACTCACATTTAGTGCGTTTCAGTTGGCGACAACGTGTCGCGTTGCTGAAAGAAAGTTCGTCGGTTTATTCTTTTTTAAGGTCCTTGGAGCGAGGTCACGAACTTTTGGCATGGAAGAAATGACATGGCCGGCAAAGTATACGGTGGCATACGGACTTAATGGCCTGCTTGGTGACTGACCTTTTTTTCTAACTGTGTGTATTATATACATTAATAGGGGATCAACGAATCTTCCTAACATTAGGGTGTGAAAACATTTACTGACCAATCAGATTTATTATTTTACATTTTTGTTTTGGGGCCTAAATATTTTTGTGTTAATTTACTTCCAAGCCTATTTTTCTAGAATGTTCTTATTCTAAGTTTTTAGCTGATTGGTTGAGAAATATAAAAATGTAATCTAAATTCTACTGCCGTTTTGATCCAATTTTTCTAGAATGTTCTATTGTGATTTCCTGTTGCTTATTTTAATAGAAAAAAATATGTATCCCATAATACAACTGTATTTATTCTATTGGACTTTCGATACCTTTTCTTCTTACACATTACTGCCTTGTGTCCTTTTTGCGCACATTCAAAGCATATTTTATTTTTAAAATAGCACTTGTGACATGATTAGTGTTGCCACATGATGGTCTTTCTTCTTTGTAGGCACGTTGCTTAACTTTATGTATTCGGGCAATACTCTTTTTTTCAATACATAAATTTTCCCTTTTGATGTTTATTAATTTTTGGCATTCCTCCGATACTTTCTGTAAAATTATGTCCGTATCATGCTCCAACATTGCTAAAATCTTTGAACGAACCTCCTTGTCCTTAGGCGCCGTTAAACCTTGCACAAAAATTAGGTATTTGAACATATCTTCCTTGATCTCTTTAATTTTGAAACGTTCACATTGGAAGTTAATTTTCCCAGCGTACGCAACAAAGTCTTCGTCCTCTTCTTTCACAATATTTACGCATTTATACCGTGTATGAAACAAACTGTCCCGTTCGCCAAACATTTTAAATAATATTTCCACCGTTTCGTCAAACGAAATCTCCTCTGGTTTCTTTGACAAAATGAAGTTCGTAAATTTCGTATTTTCCTGAGCACCGATGTTTTGTAACAAAAGCATAATTTTTTCTTCATCGGTCCATGATTTACACCTTTTTGAAAAAATTTGTTTCGTACCTTTTAAAGTACGCAGAAAAAGTTATTCCCTCCTCAGGTTTGTACAAAAATTCTGAAAGAGAGTTTGATATACCCTCCGCAGAGAAAATTCTGGAACCTTCCCTTGGTTCGTCTTGCTTTAATAATATTTTTTGCAAAACCTCTTGTTGTTTTAATATGTGTTGCTGAAAGTCTGTTTATTGTTTCTGTTGACTTTGCTGTTGTTGTATTAATTGTTGAACCGCTACGCCTAGTGTCTTCGTAAATTCTGCTTATTGTTCCATATTTCGTACACCAAAAATATGTATATGGAAAAATATTCAATCATACAGTTGACCAATAAGTTAACTCTTTGGCAAGAAACTACCTCTTAGCTTTTACTCATTTTTTTTATATGGTCGTCACTGTTGAAGGTTCTTAGCTGAAATTTCCGTGTGAATTTTCTTTTTTCTGTTGCCAATTGATCTTAATTTTCCTACTTCGCCAAACTGGTATCAGGCGACAGTCACCCTCGTCGTCAATCTGATATTTGGCGAGAATGTATTTTTTCTCCGCGTAAACTTCTTCGAATCCTCGTCGCCAATCTGATATATCCCGGAAAGGAATATCAGTATAAAGATTAGTGGAAGAATGGTACTCGACACAGGAATACTATATAACAAATTTATTGTACTAAGGTACAATTAACAATAAGATACAGAATAGCAATCAATGAGTAGGAGTGGAATAAACTATCAAGTAGAGAATGCCTTCGCCTAAGACGTTTGCTGTATTTACTAGCCTTCCCACGCAAGGCCAGATGTGACACATGGTCATTTTATAGTGGGTATTCCCGGCCATATAGCCGGGCCAAAAAAATGTCTGTCTATTTTTACTGAGTCGTGGTTCTACCCTTCGGCGGAACCACGACTGGGTTTGTGCTCTCTGCTCGGAAGCAGAGAGCGCCCTCTACCCTAAGGCAGAGAGCTGACAGTGTTATAGAGCAGTCATCCTAAGACGATTGCTGTATTTACTAGCCTTCCCACGCAAGGCCAGATGTGACACATGGTCATTTTATAGTGGGTATTCCCGGCCATATAGCCGGGCCAAAAAAAATGTCTGTCTATTTTTACCGAGTCGTGGTTCTACCCTTCGGCGGAACCACGACTGGGTTAGTGCTCTCTGCTCGGAAGCAGAGAGCGCCCTCTACCCGAAGACAGAGGGCTGACAGTGTCGTAGCGTCGTCAGGCGAGTGCCTAAGACGTTCGCTTCTCCTCGCACCGCTTGTCACCGTCCTTTATAGACGAGAGCATTTCATTATGGGGTATGGCAGGATGTTCCACTATAACACTATTATTATTAAGTAATAAACTAATCCCCAACTAATTACTACTTGTTAACATAATATAATATAATCCATCTGTTCTCCCTCCAGCTATGGATTAAATAACAGGACAGATTGTGTTCTATAGCCTTGGTTGGCAACCAGTCTATCACATAAAGTAATGGCAAACTGCAACCGGAAAATCTTCTGCCCAGTCAATCATGTCTCTTTGGAGAGGTAATTGCCCAGGCATGTATCATGTATGGCACTTAACTGACTGACTGAGTATCTAAATAAACCCCTGTACCATAACTCGGAAAGTAAAAACAAAAAGCCTTAATGGTTATTGTAAACCTTTATGTGAAATAATTGTATGAAATCAGTTGCAAATTTAGTTTCCTTTATAAATAAATTGTAATTGTTTGATTATTTAGACAAAACATTTAATTCTGAAATTTCATTCTTTATTTTAAATTTTCATTTTATTTAATTAATTCATTTCAAATTTTCTTTTTTGCACATTTAGAGTTGAAAAATAAATCAACTATTCCATTTGCAATTGAATCTTAAATTCCATTTATATTCCAATAAACAAGTGGAATTTTTGGTAAATGCACAAATTTGAATTACAAAACTAAATTACTTACTATGCAAGGATGAATACTGAACCCAGTTTTATCTTCGGAAATCATTGGGCAGTCATACATTCTCCAGGTGTGAGCAAATGCAGAAGGAACATTTTCAATTGAATTTGACCTTGAAATAAAATCATTAGTTGAATCTTTATCATAATTTCCACAGAGACCTCTGACTTTTCTTTTCCCATCCATTTTTCTGTCAAATGGACATACACTTGGGTACCTACAAGCAAAAGTAATGATCAGGATCTATTTTCTATAATGGATTAAATAGATTCTTTAACAGAAATGTGAATTTGAATTTTGAAAATATGATAAGCTGAAATGGCCTCCATTACTTTTTTATTCACATGCATTCATTCATTTCATTTAGTTTTCTTATGCTTATTGTTTCTTTTTTTATCAAAATTTTTCAATTAGAGAGAACAGCACTATTCTCAGAGACCAAATGACACAATGTATAAATTGTGATAAAGCATAGCATGATGATGATGATGATGATGATGAATCTATCTATAATAGTAACAATGCTTCTTCTTAGAAATTCAACCAATAAATATGAATATTTAACATATTGTCTTGTACAACTTATCAAATGTTGTCTTTAGTTAAGATTTGATATTTAAAGAACATTTATGGAAACAGAATGCAAAATAATTTTGTAGATTTAATGACTTAACCACAGTGAAAATACACAAAATTCTATGAAGAGAATTGTATTTACCTTTGTCCCATTGTACAGTCAAACCCATATTAGTAAACAAAGAATAAAAAAATTCATTTTGTTTAATTGAAAAGCCAGAGGAGGTGAACCCACGATCAGAAATCTGTTTGTCATCAATTGTGGGTATTTTGTCTCTTATAAAATGAACTTTATGACCCAAAAGATGAATGACAAGATCTTTTGTACATGTCAAAGCAGGAAAACCGCATTTGACATTTTTCACAGTGATAGAAAATGAGTTATCATTTGCTTCTGACAACAGATATTCACAATCTCCTTCAAAAGTATAATGAACACCATCATAAGTGTAATAATGTGGATCTCCAGAGGCCCAACAAGTAGCTGCAAATAAGAAAAAACATGAATGTTTAAAAAATAAGCAGATATCAAACTAGGTGATTAGTAATGGAATAAAAAGCATTAAAGGGTTAGAATTCTAAATAGCAAAATACAATTTTAAATATAATATATATATGTAGTGGAAGCAAAATTCTAGTTAGAAACCTATTCCTTAAAATGTGCTAATCAGAGAAACTTTTAACATTCAACCTATAAGAAAATAAATCTGCACATGCACAGATTTTCAAATATGTAAGAAGGCATTAAATATAAAAATACCTAATATTCTTCTTGAAAAAAAAATTTTATCTGACTTTAAAAAAACTGAACTCTTAAAACACATATTCAAAAGAAAAACTTTATGCAGAACTGTCCTATATATGTGTTACTTCAAAACAACAAAATTGGTATAATTCTTCTCTTTAAACAAATTTACACTTATTACAAACGAGATCCTTTTATTTTTGGGCCACCTTCTGATAATTTAAAATGTGGTAGGGTTGGTTTAGTTTGACACAAGATCATCTGACAAACATAGCTGATGCTCTCTACAAGGGATGAACAAAGTAAAGAAATATGAGTCTTTAATGAAAATGTTCTTGAATCAGGATACATTTGGTTTTGTAGCAGCAATGAATTGTTGATGTATTCTTTGGAAGGTGGCATGGAAAAAGAAAATAAAAAGGAAAAATAAAGAGAGGACTTCTGGTGTCCAAAAGAGAGAAGTGGTGTGAATAATTGCAGTTGTAATTGAGAGTTTAATCTATTTAAGTTTGCTTTTTGACATATTAAAATAATGGGATCTTCCTAAACCATTTTTATTTTACCTTTAGAAATGTGTCATGATTAACTGATACTGTAGTATTGAGAGCTGGTTGATGTTTCTTTGATTTGGCTTTGTGTCAGACATAACCAAACTCCCTACAGCTTACAAGTTTTATGCAGAATTATCATCAGAAGAATTATTAGGTTTTCATCATTATCAGAAGGTTGGTTACAGGTTGGACTATGTGCAATAGTGTGGAATAGTGTAAGAATAAAATATACATTTTGTTGTAGTAATCTATTAAAAGGAAATAATAACAAGAATTCATAGAAATTAATGTTCAATGAGAAAATTATGGGTATCAAGAGTTCGTACAAAATGTTTGTAGTAGTAATTGTTGAAAGAGATAAGGCGAAAGAGAAAGAGGACAATGTCTGAGTCACTTGAAGTTGAAGTTACATTTTAGATGTTTTGTCTGGAGGTTCCCATCTGACTCTGTATCTGACTGACATTGATGAAGTCCTTTTATTGTAATCTAGATTTTTTGCACTTACTTGCAAAGTCTTTTTTGATCTTATAAGTCACTCCAAGTTTCCATTTTAACACCTACCTTCGAATTCTGGGTTCACTTTTTTCTTTAAGCACATGGTCAATCCTTTTTATTTGGGAAAACCCAGGATTTCACACATCATTGTGAATTTTTGTAAAAGCAAGAGAGTTGATTTTAATTCTTTTCTTATCCCTACAATATCTCAAAACTCTAAGAAAGAATAAATCAAGAGAATATGCAATATAAGAACAGAAGAGAATTTGTTTTTCTAAATATTTGCCTAATTTATTTACTATTTTTATTACAATATGAAATAATCCTAATTTTTCTTTCTTAAGTATCTTAAATTATTTAGTTTAAGAACTAAAAGCAAGAAAAATTCATTGACAAAGCAAAAATGTTATAATTTGTGAACTAATAGTTTAGGCTTTTATTGTTTTTATTATGATGCTTATTGATAAGGAGCAACAATTTACCTGGACAACTATTAGATTTCTTTAACTCAGTCCAAGCTGCATGGAAACATTTTCTGTGGGGGGAAAAACAATAGAAACATTTAGCAATTTAGCATTAACAATGATTAAGTTCCAACGAAAAATTATGACTAAAAAGATATTTGAAAATAAAAGATCATGTGATCAGTCAAAAAACATTTTTTCTAGAAAAATTCTTGAAAATAATTGTATAATTCAAAGAGTTGTTTTGAGTATTTGAGTCGTTCTTTTTTGTTTTTCGTTAAGCCATTAGTTTATAAGGAGTTATAAAGGGAGTTAAGCAACACAACCTAGGTAGTGTAAAATTACTTCCCTTGGATAAAATAAAGCAGTTGTCTCTCTTAGCTTATCTTTTTTAAATAAATTTATTATTCTTTAAGTTATTAAATATTTTTCCTTATATTTCAGTACAGTAATTTCAAATGTAACACTCATTTAAATAACATATTTGAAAAACAGCTGAAGTTTCAAATAAATTCAACAGATTTAATGAAATAGGAAAAATTAAAATGTAATATTCGGTTGAAGGTAAAGTGTGAGGGATGGTGAAAAGCTCCTCGATTGACCTACTTCTAATACTGACCAAATGACCAAATATCAAAATTATTCTTAAATCACTTCTTTATTGGATTAATAAATGTATATAAATTTTTAAAGTAAGTTAAACTGTTGTATATTTTATTTTTTCAAACTATAAAAGAACGTGTTCTTGCATGTTTTTAAAAATTACCATAACAATGGAATGCAGACTTTTAAAGCAGTTACAATAAGTTTGTCTTTGTTATTAAACTTGAAGATGATCTTGAAAAAGATTGAAAGTAATTTGGTTAAAAAAACTATGGTACCTTCCTTGAAAAATTTCATCTTAATCTCAAGAAACTGATTAGACAACTGGAAAGAATCAGTATGAAAACAAGTAGACACAATATTTCTGCATTATTCAATGACACACACACACGCACACACACACACACACACACACACACACACACACACACACACACACACAGAGCAAATAAGTTTTGTTAAATTCAACTGAAAGAAATCTGTGTTTTTATTTTTTGTGGTATATTTTCAATTTTAGAATAAGATGTTGAACATAGGTTTAAAAACTAGTTAAATTGTCTGAAGTTGATGCATTTTTTCTTTCCAAGTACTTTTGATAAATTCAGTCATTATCAAGAACTGAGGGTTGTTAGTGTGGTAGACAATATCTTGTTGGCTACATCATAGCATTACTTTTAATTCTGTATTGAAATTAATCCAAAGTAAGGTTGTACAAAATAGTTACATGGAGTTAGACCACACTGGAATAATTTGTATGAAATATTTAAATATATTATTATTATTTTTATGCATATTAAATATATTTTGCACACTTTAAGATATATATAGATATAGATAGTGTAGACATAGAAATCAACACTGTAGGGTGACTACCAGTTTCATACATCATGCAGTCTTTAGCAGAAGTATCAGCAGTTCTTTGTGAGCTCCAAGAGTGATTAAAGAAAATACGGGAAGGAGGAGGAAACTGATTATTGTGTTTGTTTTTGTTTGGGATAAATATTTTCAATTATTTATTTATCTTTTTATTTATTTATTATTGAAAGTTTATTTGTACATTTTATTTGTTTTGTACATTTTATTTGTTTTGTATATTTTATTTGTTTTGTATATTTTTTAAATGTTGGTATTTAAAGCAAAATTTCTTGTTTTTAACTCCTGAAAATTGATTTAGTCTTTTTCATTCATGCTGTGGTTTTTAGGTAGCAAGGTAGGAATTTGTATTTGTATCTGCATTTTAAAACAGTCTGATTTTGTCCATGAATAGTGATTATTGCTATTTACTCTCTAAGATAATACTTACATAATTTTGAAGTGCTAATTCTTTTACTTTTCATAATATTCTTGGTGTCTTTTGGCTTTTGTTTTTGAGTTTTTATATATATTTTGATAGAATTGTGCTATTTGCATGTTTTTTGTTGTTAAATAATACTTTGTGTGGGTAGTTTCTCTGTTTTCAGGTACTTTCTGTCATTCCTATATATATATATTTTCTGGGTTTCTTTTTCAATCTTACTGAAGCTTAGTATATTACATTATGCAGTTACTATTTAGTGGGTGTTTGTATTTTGATCTGCACATAAAGGTGGAAGTTGTAGATATTCTTGGAATACTGGTAATTTTTTGTTGCTTTTTATTAGTAACATGATTTTTGTGATGTTACAATTAAGCTTTAGAGTAATTCTGTTGAGAATATCTTGTGCAGATTGCTTGGTTCAAGGAAGTGTTTGTCAATGAATTTATGAATATTTTTACCCAAATTTCATTTTTTTTACATCTTTATTATATGGTGGGTTGAACCACATGATATAATGTTTTTAGTTCTACTAGATTTTCTTTTATTCTGATAAATGTGACGGCATGTTTAAAAAAAACACTTCTTTAAGTTTCATTTCCAACTTTATTGAAGATAGTTTTGTGTGATGAATTGTTAGATAGTCTGTTGCTGACAGAGAGTGAGACTTGTTGATTATCTTGTAGGGTTGTTGGAGAAAATATATACATAAAGTAGCTTATTGTTTGGTTCCTTGAACCGTTGGTGTTGATATTTGGGGAAGTTTAATGTTACATCTAAGATATCCACCTCTTCATTTTGCTGTAATGTTAATTTCAAATCCTATTTTTGATCAAATCTTTTATCATTTCTTGTTTGATTTTATTTGTTTTTTATATGTAAAGTATTATATTTTTTTTGTTAATAACTTTAGCTAGTTTGTGTATTCCATATATCCTTACCAGGAAGCAAATTTATGCTCCATCATTGCTTCTTAAGATCATATTAAATGCTCCCTCTGATTCCTACTTTAGCCTTAATATTTTAACAGTGATTTTTTGTGGCGTTTTAAAAATTTTAGTTGATCTGAGGTGATATTTGTGTATTTCTGTCTCATGGAGTGGGCCTGATCAAATATATATTCAGTGATGAGTGGGTTGATATCCTTAATATAACAGCACAGTTATGTTATGTGCTAGTCTGTTGCTGATCTTATGTTTTTACCATTAATTTTCATCTAAAATTATTCTTGGTTCAGAATTAATTTCTTTTGTATAATTTCACTTATTTTTCCTAGTTTGTTTTTGTTGGATTTATTTTCCTCCATGTTGGGTTTGGTCTGAAATTTTGTTTGTGTTCTTTTATTGTGATAAATGTTTGAGATTTAGTTAAGCAGTTCATATATGCATCTAGATTGTGTTTTATAGTTATTTCTTCAGCTTGAAGTTTAATTTTGTGTTTTGCTGTTTTAAGTACGTTTATTTTGCTTATATTTACTTAAGTAACTTGTTTTTGAGAGATTTTACCTTCTATATGTTTTTTGGGGTTCTTAACAAGAAAGAGTTAACTGCCAAATAAGTATCTGAATGCATGAGCAATACTTGAGCAATACTTGAGCAATACTTGAGCAATACTTGAGCAATACTTACAGTTCTTTGCAACCAATTTTCAGTGTACTATTAGGAGCTAACCATCCGTCTTCATAAGGACAGGGGCAGGAAGAAGGAAGGATGCAAGTACCCTGGGAAGAAAAGAGATAATTGTACAAAAACATAAAAAAGACTATTTTATTATAGAAATAGTTCTTATAGGAATTTTTACATCATGACAAGCAGTAGTTTTACAAATAGTAGTAGTAGTGGTAACTGTAGCAATATTAATAATTTAATTGAATTTCTCAATTTAGATAAAAAAAAGTTATTCCTTTTTAAAACTATATTACTGCTGTAGAGTTTCCAGATTCAGAAAATGCAACTCATATCTTCTATTGAAGGAATTAATTGACATTATAATTTTCTTGATCTAGCAACAAACCGTTGTCTTGACCCTTTAACATTTTCAGTTGTATAACTAAGTATCTTATCCTGACACCCTAAGGGTTAATGACACATGGCTCTCTTCACCAATCAATACCCAGTCATTCTGGGAATGCCTAGGTTAAATATAAAATCACCACAAACCAATCACTCTCTTTAAATCTGTCATTATGAAGACCCTACAAGGCCTATTCAAGGAGTTGAAATAACTTACAAGCGGGAGTTGAATATTATTGCCTTCATCACATATTGTCACTCTCAGCCTAAATTTCTAGCCCTGTGGGAAGAGTGAACAACTCTGAATTCTAACCCAAGTTATTATCATTGATTTCTGATGCAACAAAGTCACAGATTCTTAAACTGAAGCTCCAATAAACCTTTCATGTTAATACAACAGGTGATATTAGTAAAAAATGAAGTATTGTTTCTTTTATACCATTTCCTAATTTTAGAAGTTTATCGGTAATTATCCTTTTTAAGTAAATTAAGAATATCAAATACAAGTGAATTTGTTTACATGTGTTCAGGAATTTATGCATTTTTTTTACATTCACATGATAATTTTGTTCTCCTTCGAAAGGATGTGACTTGGGATTTATGTTGCATTATTTGTAATGGAAAGGAAAGGTTTTTATTTTTTAAATGCATGAACATTATTGTCTTTTGTATATTTCATCAATCTTTTTTTAAAATTTCATATTTTTGGCACACATTGCACTGACATTGTATATGCCCAGGATAATGTGTAACAATCTTTTTTTTCAATAAACATTTTATAATTCTCTACCCATGTTTCCTTTGTGATGTGTATTACTATTATTGCTCTTCCTTTTTTCCCATAAAGGAGAGCAGCTCAAGTCATGGCAAACAAAGAAAAGGAGACATTCAAACTGTGATAATTAGAGTGATAATTAAAATAAATATGGATTTTGCTAGAAATATAAAAAATGAAATATGATGGTGACAGTATTACTCATAATTATAGAAGCACTGAGAATGTAGCTGTAGGCATTTAGAAAACATTTAGAAGAATTAATGATCTCAGTAAGAAATGAAACTATACAGACAACAGTATTATTAAAATTGGCAAGAATTCAAAGGAAAGCAAAGGGTTATTAAGGAGGTTTGAGGTTAATTGATTTTCATTGAGAGGTGTCACCAGACACAAATGGTGCAAGAATTCAATATAAACAAACCTTATAAGATAAAAACACAGACTAAGAAAATAAAGAGAAATACTTTAATTAAGAAATAAGCAAAATAAAGAGAAATACTTTAATTAAGAAATAAGCAAAATAAAGAGAAATACTTTAATTAAGAAATAAGCAAAATAGAAATACTTTAATTAAGAAATAAGCAAAATAAAGAAGAAATACTTTAATTAAGAAATAAGCAAAATAAAGAGAAATACTTTAATTAAGAAATAAGCAAAATAAAGAGAAATACTTTAATACGTACATTTGGAGATAAGACAAGTCCACTTGGGCATCTACAACTTTCATATTCACTGTCAAATTGTATGCACCTTTCTGGTTTGTTTAATGATTCACAGGAATCTTGGCAGGTTGTAACATTTTCAGCCCATATTTGGTTTTTGGGGCAGATAACATCTTCACGAGATATTGTGCAAATCCATTTTCCACTTTTACAAACACTAAAAAGCAAGTAAAAATAGACATTAGCAACAATAATTAAGTGAATTAACATATTTGTCAACCTAATGACATAATTTACAAGAGTATTTTTAAGATGACTACCCATTGCAAATGGATGTGCGTTGTGGCGCAGTGGATATTGGCTCGGAATGAGAAATCGGGGAACCGAGTTCGAATTCCAGTTGAATTCCTCGCATTCACTTACGCGCAAATACCCTTGGGAAAGGTATTAATCCATCTCTTCCTTCCAGTTATGGGTTAAATAACAGGACAGATTGGGTTCTATAGCCTTGGTCGGCAACCAGTCTACCGCAGAAAGCAATGGCAACCTACTGCGGGATAATGTTCTGCCCAGTCAGTCATGTCTCTTTGGAGACATGATCGCCCAAAGAGTGTATCGCGCATGGTACTTAACTGACTGACCCATTGCAAATTACTGAGATTCTGGTGCTCTTCATTTTGAGCTTTGCATAAACAGTCATCTACACATAATAACTGGGCATTAGATGCAGTAAGATATTTTCAGTTTTTGCTTAATTTAAATGTGTATCCATTATTAAGATTTTTGTTAATAAGTTGATTATTCTCTACTGCTTCTTTGTTTTATGTTGTTGAGAAGACATTATTTTTATTGATGTTTTCTTTCTTTAGTAATTATTTATAATTATTTAATCCCAAGCATTAATGTCAATAAGACACAAAGGGTTACTGGAAGTAGAAGAGAATAAGAAGACTTTAGTAAGGAGAAAAAACAATAAAAGAACAGGTTTCAGGAAAACAGATGATTGACAGTTAAATGTTTGTAGCTTGTAGGTAGCTGGCATACAAGAAATGTGAAAAGAGTTCCACAGATAATAAAATGATAGAAAAGAGACTATGAGAAAAAACTATACAGGTGTGACACTTAGTTGTCCATTTAGTAGAAGATAGCAATTGCCATGAAAACATTAGTAGAAAACACAGTGAGAAAGCATGTTATGCCACTGAGAAAGTGACTGAAGTCGAAATGCCAGGCCAGGATTGATTACATAACACACCTTTCTTTGAATTTTGTCAAGAATCTTGAGATATTTAGTAGTGGCACTAGACAATTTATGATAGCAATATTCAATGACCAGAAGAATGGTAGATTTATAAATGAGTAAGAAGAATTCCAATGAAAAAAGTTTTATGGCACAACACAGGGACCGAACTTTCCTAACGGTTGACATAGTGATTGATTCAATATAGCCACCCATTTCATATCAGTGGAAAATGTGAATGCAAGAAGGTGCATTCAAATTGTTATTCAAAGGTTAGCAACAGTCATACTGATAGTAGGCAGAAAAAGTTCTGTACCGTGGTTAAAAAGCGCTGTTCAGCTTTGAGCATCTTAAAATTTACAAGCCATTCCTTGCTCCAGTTAATCACTAATTAGAGATCCTTTGAAAGCATTTGAAAGTTTTATTTTGTTGTTTTACCTGTTGGACTTGGTAAGACAGGAGTAAATAATTGTCATCAGTGAGGCATTTCAATCCAAATGATATACAGAGCGAGCTTCCTGCTTGGTTGAACAGAGCTCACAAATCAAACCATCTTGAACGGCCTCCTTAACTAATACCTGGTATAATGATTTACGGGACAACGTCTGGATATCGGAGAGGACACACATCGCCCGTAGGAGGTGTTTTAATAGCAATCCGACATTCATGATAGAAGGAACACTCGCCTCGAATTTTACGGTGGACCTCCTCGCACTAGTGCACATTTCTTAGGAATGAGAGGCTCTTACGGGTGTCTTCTTTTCAGAAATCGCCCCCATCATCCGATTGCAGACACATTTGATTTTAAGACTAGGCATACTCAGACCGCCTTTAGAAGGGTGGAGGTAACAGATCTCTCGACATACCCTGGAAGCCTTGCTTTCCGATAAGAACGATAACAAGGCTCCAATTAATTGCATTAATATGATATGCAGAAGAGCTGGTAAAGGTAAATTAGGTAGATGTGAGAAATACATACTTCTATCTTCCCCTTTAAGGAAAGATTCCTTCGTGATCATAGACAAAATGCGCTCACGACCTTCTCCCGCACTTCCGACCAATTTATCCCCAGCAAAAGATCGGGACCCAACTATACGCTGAGTTTTTCCCGTCTGAATCCATCTTGCATATATACAAACCAACCATTCGTCCGTGCATGGAATACTGCTGCCATATATGGGCAGGCGCCCCTGCCGTTCATCTCAGTGTTCTCGACAGGCTCCAAAGGAGAATCAGTAATGTGATAGGTACCAACCTCGCGGCTCGTCTACAGCCACTTCCCCACCGACGAAATGTGGCCTCTCTTCGTCTGTTCTATAAATACTTTCATGGATTCTGCTCCAACGAACTTAAGTCACTGGTGCCTCCTCAACAGGTGTTTACTCGTGCAACCAGATTGGCAACTGGGTCCCACCCATTCACAGTTAGATTAACCAAATGCAGATGACAATTCTACTCCTGCAGCTTCTTCTCTCGCACTTCCCACCTGTAGAACTCACTCCCATATTCTTGCTTTCCTGACGGCTACAACCTCCAGGAATTCAAATGCAATATCAATACTCATCTATTAACCACTTGACTCTAGTTCTTTCCCCACCCCGTATATCCTTTCCTTTCTCTCCACCTTTTGAAACTGTCATCCCACCTGTATTCCCATCCTTCTATTGCTCCTCTCTAACTGGTTCGTCTTCCTCTTCACTCTCTTCTAATTAATCTTTTTACACTTATTTAGCCCCCTGCACATCAGTGGCATTACCGCCTTGCTCGGGGTGATACGATTAAAAAAAATCTTGATCGACCTGTTCGTCCAGAGGAATGGCCTGGGAAGAGAAACTTCCTTTAACACGCCCAACCACAACTAAACAGACTTTTCGCGTTTTGTTATATTACGCCGCCTGGTTCTCCAACAATGACGATCGTCTTGTCCGACAAACGATGAACACAGAACATATAAAAAATATACTTTTATTCTTCGTCGGCGACGGTTGTGTGGAGTGATAGTCAAAAGGAATCACTCATATGTAAAGGAGTTGTCATGAGTCATTAACTTGCAGGTGATGTTTTTTCTTCTCTCTCCTCTGCGTCCTCTCGATCTTATCCCCGTGTTCTACTTTGGGCCCGAAAAACTACGAACTTATATAAGCCAAAATTTCCAAATATTTTTACCTTCTCGAATTTTCGCTTAATTGTATCATCTATGGTTAGACCAAACATTTTCGCTGATTATTGCTTACGAAGCCTTTGATGTAATCACACTTTTGTTGCTCTTCTTTATGTTTTCTGCTTTCAACGTCGACCAAACTTTTGTCGGGTCACAGAAATTAATCACTGTTGGATCTTGACACCTATCAAAGTCTATTCCCGTCTAATCTCTTTGTCGACATAGTCGATTTCAGCTCTGCTCGACGCAAGAACCAAAATGTTGTCTGCATAGGTAGGGTCGAGGTGGTATCAACAGGCTCCAAGTAAAGCAAAGACGAAAGCGGGCAGCCTTGACAAATAGAGCGAGATAACACGGAAGGCTCCGATCCAATCCCATTCGCTTTCACCAGCGCACGGGGAAACGCTTACAGAAGTCAGATTCAGGTGTGAAAGTACGGCCCGAAACTGGTGGCCGAAATGACAGCCTCTAGAAAACGATGGTCAAGCTTATCGAATGTCTTTTGCAAATAAAGTACAGCTTCACTATCGACTTGCTCGATCATCTATCATATCAAATAGTTCTCTCGTTCACACATCCAATCACACTAGACAGGTCGGCCTGTAAACAGCCGATTAAGATCTTGGTTAAAATCTTCAACTTTGTATTTAGTATCGTCAAAGGCGAACGTTACCTACAGCAGCTCCAGCGTCCGTGTTTTTGTAGCAACTTGGTCACACACCTGGTGAAGCGTTGAGGTATAGACCCCTGTTTCACCTAGTTGTTGTAAATCAGTTCCAGCAAGGGAACAAGAACTGGTGACTGCCTCAAATACAGTTCGTAAGAAAGGCCATCTAATTCCAGAGTTTTGTCCCGCCCAACCTATTTCAACGCTTATCTGATCTCAGGATCAGTAACGGGATCCTTGTATCTAGCTGCTTCAGCCACTTTGAAGCGGAGAAAGTTGGCCAAATAGGCATTGAACTAAGCAGGGATCAGAACGGTCACCATAGTAAACCGGTTCTGAAAGTAGTCACGAAACGCAAGACATATACCCGCGTTTGTAGTCGCGGCATCCTTATCTGGCAATGTGAAATATGCGATATGCCTATTGGATGCATTTCTCACTTTCTTTACACACAGTTCAGCGGCCATATTCGTTGTTTCATGAGACATTCTTTTTAACCTAGATTGAACTATGAAATCGTGATCCTTCTTGATAAGTAAGCTATCCTAGCTAAGGCTACTTCCCCAATATCACAGGATTCAATCGCCAGATCAATTTTTGTTTCCCATGCCGTTTGTGCTGCAAACCTATTTAAATTCAGCCGACGACTATAATCAGCAATAAACGACTTAACTTTAGATTTCAATAAATCCTACCACTTATTTCCAAACACAGCCCCGTCAATTCCCGCTGTAGCATTGGAAGCAACTGTTCTTGGAAGTCTAACTCACTCAATAATGATGCGTTCAATTTTCAATAGCCAACCAATCTAACCTTAAGGTTATCTAAGATTTCACGAAAGCGGACAAACCTATGATCGGAGTAATCTACAGAATGGAAATTTGGTAAATTAGAGCCCTACATCGACTCTGTTAACTAGAAACTGATTGTGATAGGTAGAAAGCACCACCGAAGCAGAGCCACCCCTATTAGCCAGCCTCTCGGGTGTGCTCATTTTGATACTTATCGACAAGAGAAATAAAATACCGAAACATCCGGATTTTTAGTACCGATCTATCTCCTATACGATCTATGTCGTGGTTAAGGACGGCATTACGCTAGGCAATCAAAGAAACATTATAGGACCGTTTAGTGTTGCTCTTCTGCATTGAACATGGCTGGGGTGAGAACGCCGAAAGCATATCCCATTGAGTCGAGATACATGTCATTCTTAATGACACCATCATAAGACAGGCAACCAATATCTCAAGGGGATGTTAATTTTATAACATACAAGGAGCGATCAACAAAAGAGGGTCATCCCAGCACAATATTGTTGGAATTTCTTTACACTCCCTTCGTCATAATAGGTCAGCAGGGAGCACGTTGAAACGGTATCGTTTGTCTCCTCTAACATGCCCCATATCTGATGTGCACCTGACCAAAATATAACCAGAACCAAAAATTTTGGGGTTTTAAGAAAATTTCGTGGGGCCTCTGCATCTTTTCCAATTATTTTATTTAAGTTTAAAAGATGTTTTAATTTCTTTGAATGGCTTAACGTCTTTTTGCTTGTTTATTGGATACATGGCAGACATATTCCCCGAGGTTATATGGCCGTTTGAACTTTTTCTCGTTTCCTTAGTGTTGTAAGGAATTCTTTGCCTTTTAGAAATGTCCTCCTTATAAGAAGACGTCGCCCTTAGAGCTGCTAGAGGTAGTGGAGCTGTGGAGCTGTTGGTGAAAATTACCCTCGGAGCATTACCTCTTTCCTTTGCCTCTACCAACAACACACCACTCCCTCTTCGTTTTCCTTATTCACACTTGTAGAAGACTTCAGTTTAGAGGAAAATGTAGTCCGAGACCCAAGTGGAAGGTTTTCACTACCTGTCTGTGTCGCTAACAATCCCAATACAAGCGCCAGGGAAATATCAGGTTTTTATAGCCGCAAAAGTCTAAGCAGTTGCTGATAGAGACGAAGGCCAAACGATCTACCGTTATGCCAAGGCTCCATCTTCCGCTCAAGGTTGTCGGAAGGGGCACCCAGTATTAGTTGTCACATACTGAGGAAGGCACCAAGATTCTCCCCTACTATAGGGAAGGGACCTCATATACTGCTATAAAGCTTCTTCAACACTTGTATTCGGTTCTCAATATGTCTTTCGTTGTCAATTCTCTTTGTGTGACCTCCAAGCAATCTTCGGTGTGGACAGCAGTACGTTCTACATGAAAAACCCGTCCCTTTTATTACTCTTTGAGTTAAGGACATCAGTAATCGGATCACCGTGTCTTTTGTGGAGTGACAAATTTTGCGCGAACGTTTGCCTACCACAAAACCCAATGCTATTTTCTTTTAAAAATTCTGCCATTCTTGTGGATGGCCGTAGCTCTTAGTCCTTTCCAGAAATTTCACAATGTTTATAATACAACCGGGGGCACTTGCTACATGAGAGCGAATCCGCGGCGGTCTTGTTTTTCTGTGCCTTGCTTGTACTGGACACATCCTTACTATTATTATTGTTATCTTTTCTGTCATCTATTTTTCTTATTTTGAAACTTCAGTTTTTGGGTTGATTTCTCCTTTTAGCCATATATTGATTTACTGTTATCTGATAAGTCTGTCTTTGGACCAGGCCCGAAGAGTTTTTTTTCTAACTAATCAACTTTTTGATGGTCATATTAAAAGTATCGCTCAATAACTTCTAGCAGGAACAAACAGGAGCTTTGAAGGTGACATTTTCGCGGTGACATTTTCGCGGTGACGTCTGCATTTGACGTCATTCTATAAGTACTCAAAAATTCTTGTAGTCTGTATCTTCCACTCAAAATCCTATACCTTTTCTTAATCCTCTTTTGAAGGGGCTCAACAAACCTCTCAGTTTGACTATTCCATCTCGGATGATAAACCAGTGTTGTTAAGTGTTCAATCGCGTAGTTTTGCAGAAATTTTAAAACTCACTATAAGTAAAGTTAGTTCTATAATCGGATACCATATGTCAGGTTCTCCAAACCTGGCAAAAAGTTCGTATTAGAATTTGTTGCTGCGGTGATCAGTCGTTTGTACTTTAATATTTCGAGTCATTTTGTGAAACTTTCGACCACAATTAAATAATATGAACCATTTAGTGGTCCAGCAAATTCCATATGTAGTTTTACCCACGATTTATCAGTGCTTGGCTGCCTGATAATTTATATGCTCTGATTTTGCTACTGAATTACAAGTATCACAGTCTCTAACTGTATTTTCAATATCTTTGGCTAACTTTGCCCAATAAAAGTAACTTCTCATCAGTGACTTCGTTCTCACTATTCCCGGATGTTGTTCGTAGAATTGTTTCAAATTCCTATTTTGTAATGATAACTGAATTTCTACTCTTTTCGCGCACAAAAGTACTTCATCACAAACAGAAAATGCTCCATTATCGTTACCCGAGTTAATTCCAGTTTTACTCCATTTCGACTTAACGTCATTTATAATTTCTTGAATAAACGAATTATTTGTAGAATGAATTTCGATATCGTCTATTATGACCGGCAATTGTTTAATAATGTTACACACAAGGATTCTATTTCTCTTTTGGGTTATAGCGAAGCAATCATTATGTTTTCAAAAACTTCTTCATATTTTGCTATCACTCTGGAAAAGCCATTTGCGTGTCTCAATTTTTTGAACGATAAAAATTCCATCTTGAAATCATAGGATTTAGATTTAGTCTGTTTGCAGTATGCGTGGGAATCTCTTTCTTAGAAGGAACATATGTAATAATGAACGATGATCAGTTTGCAATACAAATCTTTCTCACTATCATCCTGCGAAATTTCATTAAAGTAAAATTATAGCAAATCCTTTCTTTTCAATTTGACTCAAGAATTTTTCTGTATTTGTCAAACTTATTGAATCGTGAGCGACTGCTATCACTGTACCGTCTTCGAAATTCTGGCCTATTACCGCTGCAATTCCATATTCATTCGCGTCCGACGCTGCTATTTTCTGTTGTTGCGGGTTGTAATGTGACTCTGAAGTTCGTAGTTTTTTAATTTCTTCAAAAGCTTTTTAATATTCCGCCAACCAATTTCATTTCGTACCCTTAAGTAAATTATTTAAAAGTGCTCGCAACTTGTATATATGTGAGATCTGGTCTGCTTCCTTTTTTGTCGATTATCTGATCTACGTATTTACTTTTGTTCACTAATATTTCTCTTCACTGATTTTGAACCTGTAGTCTCTGACATACTTATTGAATCAGTTTTACGTGCTGTACTTTTGTAGCACTCATAATAAGTATATCATCTATGTAAGCGACAGTACCGTCTAGTCCACCCAACATAGGATCTATTATTTACTGGAAAATAATGGCACTACTTTTACTCCAAACTACTATTTCTCTTTTTGTACTTCACATATTTTGATGTAACTTTTTTCTACTGAACCAAAATTTAAAAGTTTTTTTTTTTCAAAATGTAGCTCAGGAGGTGTCCTATCTAACTTTGTCGTTTTTTTTTTTAAATTTGGTTGAGAACTGAATTAGTGGTGAAGCTTGAAAGCTACCTAGATTCATTCAATGTCGAACTTAAGAATATATTTAATCACTGACGTGGTTGAATGATAGATATATAGGATTAAAAAATATTACAAATATAAAATGTGTCACTTACGCTGAAAGTGAGTAAATTTTTAATCGTGAGCACTTTGTTTACAAATACACATTTTTGGTGGCAGATGTTTCATGCTCTGTTTATTTTTTCTTTACTTGATCATGAATTGAAATGAATGAAAGTATGTCTGAGGATCCAGTTGTAGCTTGATTTTATGATAGTTTACAGTAGATATTTTTGCGAGTGTGATTTGTTTTGTGAATGAAGTAGTTGCGAATTTGTCACTGACTGACATTTAAGTTGATTAAAAGCTAGGATTTAACATGAGGAACATCTCTATAAACACAAACAAGTACCATCAAAAGTTCATAACTGCATACATGTAATAAAATGTATAGATATCACATATTTTTATAAATCGGTGATGAATTTCAATGTCATTCTAAATGAAAATTAATGACTATAGAATTTGAGGCAGCGGAAATCTGGTTTTACAGAAGAATGCTGAGAATACTAGGTGATCATCGATGAGGTGTTCAGATGAGAAGAAAACTAATAAGAAGAGACAGCTGAGGTTCATACTGAGGAAGGAGGGCTTAGAGAATTTAATACTCACAAGACGGATAGACGGAAAGAAAGGCAGGGGAAAGCAGCATGAGACATATTTGATAGGCCTGAGCAAATGGATGGCGGAGTGAGGTTTAGGAGATATACCAAGAGGAAAAATATTGAGAGTGACAAGAAACAGAGCCAAGTGGA
The DNA here is from genome assembly GCA_037127315.1 of Ascarosepion bandense. Lineage (NCBI taxonomy): Eukaryota > Metazoa > Mollusca > Cephalopoda > Sepiida > Sepiidae > Ascarosepion > Ascarosepion bandense. The sequence continues at coordinate 1,744,602 of JBBBDQ010001776.1, forward strand.
AGTTCATGATCTCCTTTCGTCCTGAATGGACATGACCCATGAAAAAGATTGCTCTATGCCCACTAAGACACAGGGATTACAATGAGTGGAAAAATTAGAAACAGAAGCATTAATTATGAGCGGGAAGATGAAAGAGTAATCAAGAGGACAATAGACAGTGATTGACATTGCATTTAAATGATTGAAGATTAAAGTTGGCTGGAAAGTATGAAGCCAGAACGGAGTTCTAAAAGAGAGAAGCTTGAGAAAAGAAACTTATGAATTCGTGGTTATATCTGCCAACTCAAATGTAAATTGATTCCAGTGTAGAACTGTGCTTAAATTTAAAATGTCTAAGTACTATAGCACCTGAACAATTACCATGAAAGTATTCATAGAAAAGAGACAGAGAGGCAACCTTATGGTGGTGGGTAAGTGACTGAAGATGAGCTGCCAGATCAGTACTATCAATATTGCTGATTCTTCTTTGGATTCTCTTAAAGAGCTCAAGGTAAATAGCAGGAGCACCAGACCAAATGTGGCAGCATTATTCAATGCATGGATGAATGGTAGACTTATGGATATGTAAGACAGATTATGGCAAGAAAAATTGTCTTGCATGGCATAGTAAACCAATTTTCTTAGCAGCTGACCGAGCAATGAATTCAATATTGTTCTTTCACATTGTATCAGCTGAGAACGTTAGCCTAAGAAGGTGCCACTTTTCTGAGGCCATGCTGATGAAAGCAGAGATGAGACCCTTAGATGATTAATGGAGAGAAGTTTAGTTTTGTAGGCAGTGAAATAAACAAGCTATCTTTTGCCCATGTTAAAGACATAAATTTAAGATGAGATTTTCCAAATGTCTACTTTACAAATTTTTTTAGTTATTTGTAAATTGTATTATTCATAAACTCATAAATTCTTGATGCCATAAGTTAAAACTTACCAGTGCTTAATTCCTCTGTGAATCGTAACACCATTATTATATGTCTTTTGTCTAATTCGATCAAAGCAGGTGCAGCTTTCAACTGTCACACATTTCTTTTCGTTATTTAATAAAGTTCCATTTGGACAACGACAACCAAATACACATTCAGAATTGCATTCAAGCTCATTTTTGTCCAAATCATGACATGTTGCTTGGCATGAAGATCCACAGTAAGCATATGTCTGGCCAGTTCCTGCTTGACAACTGAAAGCTGTGAATAAAATAAAATAAAACATGGCGGGGTGAATGTATACTCAGTATTTCCAATCTATCTATCTATCTATCTATCTATCTATCTATCTATCTATCTATCTATCTATCTAAACTTATTTATAAATGGAACTTTGTTTGTGTGTGTGTCTGTGCGTGTGTCCATTACCTATAGACTCCGAAACGGCTGAACTGATTTTCTTGAAAATTTACACAGTTGTACTATAAGCGTCTGCGAGTGTTCTTAGCTAGGTTTTGTGTCGAGGTACCCCCGATAAATATCGAAAATCGATAATCGAAAAAATCGGGTTATATGAGTGGTCCGATTTTAATCAAATTTAATACACTCATAGACAAAGTCATAAGAAACGATATTCAGAAGTTTCAAGGTTGCAGTTCTTACAATAGTGCAGAAAATTGATAATATATATATAAATATATATATATATATATATATATATATATATATATATATATATATGGCAAGATGTTTGTGTGTGTGTCTGTTTATTTGTCTGTATGTCTGTATTTTTTTCAGCCCTTTTATTTTAGTTTTTGTTTTGAGTTTGGATCTAAGTAGGTATAATTGTAGTTCTTAGGCTCAGCCATGACACCATTTTCTCAGAGGACTTATTTAGCCTTCAAAATTTAGTTTATGACGAAAAACATTTATTTGATATCGATACCAGGAAATCAAAATTTGACTTACATCCTTTCATTTTTCTTTCAGTCTATGGTTTCGCTTTAACTGGCAACAACTATTGCTTTTTAGTCTTTTGTGCCAACGTCCAAAGAGTCTGAGCTCCAAGACCTTGGATTAGTTTTAAAGCTTTCATTACACCCGAGCAATGCCGGGCTATACTGCTAGTACAAAATAAAATTCAATTTACTCTTTATTTTTTATATACCAATACACTTATCACTAATTCAAACAGAGAAGGAAATATGATATTAGAATATTTACTACTTTAAGAAATAATCTATATATATATATATATATATGATGTAAAGAAAAGCTTGAATAAATACCACATGTACTATCCAATGTTGCATTTGATCTCCAATCAATGAAAATACCATTGTCAGCACATTCTTTTGCATAAGCTTCTAAAGTGGTGCACATTCCTTTTGAACTGGGTATGCTGCTTGCACACATGTCTCTCATACATTGTTCAGAGTACCTTTGAAATGGCACGATGGAAAAACATCTGTTAAAGAGGTTACTTTCTTGAATGTAGGCACAATATCTTTTTGCAGTTTCTTCGTTCTGAAATTAGAAAACAAACATATGGACAAGTTTGAATTAAGCAATTCTTATCTAAGGTCAATGACATATAAAAAGTATCAGTTTATCATCATTTAGAAAACGTAATTAATTCTAACATTTATACAGACTTTAAATATGAAAAATGAAAATTAAAAGACTCACATTGATGTTTATGGAGCAAGGTTCAGTTTCAACGTCATCTCTTTGATCAGTAAAGCAGGATGAAGCCAGAAATTCTTGAGCAAATTTTACCTTACTTAACAGTAAACCATTCCGACCCAAAAACTCATTGTTTATATTTAAATCATAATTTCCACAGAGGCCTTGAACCTGAAAAGAATAAAAATTTTAAAATGATACAAAATGATGTCTGCTGATTTCCATAATAAATTTAGTATTCAATCTCTTCTACCTATGCAAACCAATCTGAAATAACCACAGTCAATAAGATCTGATCAAAGCAGAGAATATAAGAAAACTGCTAGCCTCAAATCTTCAGTAGTTGTGAGTATTCTCTTAATGGCTACATGTAAAGGCAAAATCAAGTGTGTGAATTATGTTATGGAACTGCCAATAAAACTTCAATTACTATCAAAATATAAAAGGAAACATTCTGGAAGATACTTTTGGTAAAAAGTAAAGTTCATCATTGCATGATGGTCATAATCATTGGGGAGTCATAGTTGATGTAGAATATCATTTTGCCTTTCCAGCATTAATAGATTAGCATCTAAATGTGGTTAAGTTAAAATGGGTCCTTTTAGAAAAGAAATCAGGTGGAAAAGTACAAGGTGGAAGATCTGGAAGAAGAATGTTGGAAACAGGTTGAATACATTTACAGTCAATGTGGGAGATTTAAATTATGTTGCTTACACAACTTTGGCATATTTCATTAAATTTAGAATAGCTGTATTGGAATGAAGAAACTGTCAATTGCTACGAACTGGAGATAGCTGTATTTTTATGGAACTGACAGATTTGCATTGTGATAGGGACTCAACAAAAACTGATGATAATATGAGATATTGTTTGGGTGCTTTGGGCCAGGGTAATGATAAATACCCCAAAACCATTCTGATCACATAATCATCATCTAATAAAGTCCTTGTTGGAAGCACTATTTCAGTTTCTCTAGTGGCAGTTGTATGATCTTTTATATCATAAAATAGATTTAAATAAATACTATTACACGTGTTTCAATAAAAACCACTTTAAATTAATGATGACATAAAATTTTTTCAAATCACAAGATTTTGTTTGTTTAGTATATGTGATTGCTTAAAGAATTTTTAGGTCATAGTTTGTGTTCTTCTGTGTATTTATGTTTGTGGGCTTTATGTGTGATTTTTTTTCTGTTTGGTTGATATTATATTATCTTCTGTTTTTTATTATTTTTCTTGTGATTAGGGGTTTATATATTTATATTTATATGTGGTAGTTTTGGGTTTTGTTTGTTTTTGTTGGTATTTGTGTAGTAGCAAAGTAGATATTTTGGCTTTTAAAGATAATTATTGCAAATCTTTCCTTCAAGTATAATTTGCAGTTTCTGCTATTGCTGTTGTGTGGGGATGCCCTTTTTACCGTTTCCCATTTCATTTTGGTGGTAATGTTATTTTCTTTTGATTCCATATGTATTTTGATAGTGTTGTATTGTTTAGTATTTTTCTATGTTGAGTGATGTTTTGTGATTGGTGAATCTTTCTTTGAAAGTTGTTTCTGTTGCTTTTATTTAAATCTTTTTGTTTGTGTTAATGTTATTTGTCATAGTGGCTTTATATATTGTTATTGGTAAGACATTTATTGTTAAGTGGACAATTGTCTTTCTTTCTTTCAATAGTTACATTTGTTGGTATTGTATTGTTGGTTGGTATTTATATATATATATATATATATGGAACTCCCTGAAACATGGATGAAGCAATTGCTGGAAGGTTCATCTATGAAACTTTACAGTTGAGATGCTGAGGGTAACATCAATCAGATAAGTGACAAATTTTGTATTTGTATTATTGCTATATATGTAAATTATTGCTATATATGTACATAAAATATATACACAGATACACACAGATACACACAATAATTTAACTATAATTAAACTTAACTATAATTTATGCACAAGTAAAATAATAACATTGCATATACATATATGCACACATGATTAATATCATTGTAAATACATATAAATACACATTCATCGTATATAAGAGAAATTATAAAATATACATGCTTGTAAAATACATATTAGTAAAAGAATATAAACACATATAAAAGCAAATAGGAATATAGTTATGCATACAATCATACATTTAAATATAAACATAAAAATGGTAAATAAATAAATTTAGACATATATTAATGATATTTTAAATGAGGATATTTGACCTGAATTGAAATTTTAGATTTTATACTGACATGTAACCATTAATTAATTTTTTTAGTAAATTAGAGTTATTTATATTTTTTAGAATGGTCAATTTTTCTGGAAGGCAAAAATGACATGTTTCACCTGTACCATTGAAAGATTTAGTTCTAGCTAGTATTTCTCATGTTAATTTTTGAATGGTGCCACCATCTTTATTTACCAGTAATATTTAGAGGGACACTTAGTTTGTGATTGCATGACCTATATTTCCACCTAGTGTCAGTTGAACCAATGTAATGTTTTCTTTATCAGATTGTATGATAACTCTATAAACAAGATTATTAGTCTAATATTGACCTTTTCAGGGACTGTTCACATTATTCCGACAGTTAAATTTTTATTTGTTCTATTCTTGTTTCCTTATAGTTGTTTTTTTTTGCAAGTTATATATATTTAATAATATGAGGGGATATAGATTTTTCAATCTTTTTAAAGCAATTGTAGCAGGTCATTATGTTATTTTTCTTAAATACCTTTGTCATTGAAAATTCTAAATGTTTATCTATAAGTTTTAGAAAGATTCTACCAGCATTAGTTTTTACATTGTGGCTATAAAGGTGGTGGTTAAACTCTATCATGTTATGGTCTGTTTTTGTATTTTTATCCAAGGTAAAAGACTGATTTCTAAATGCTGATTTTTAAAATCAAGTTTCCCCATAAAAGAACATCCCCTTCCTTAACTCTATACTGAATTAAACTTTAAACACACATGTAGGATTTTATAAGATTTGATTGTACAGAAAATCCAAGCTTACACATACCTATACCTTTTCGTGAACCAATAAAAAAGCATATACATTTATTCATTCACCAATAAAATAACTCTTTCCATAAAACAGTTGATTCCCTAAATTTTACCATGTGCTGTCATTTGCAAAAAAAAAAAAAAAATATGAATACAACCATTTATTTATTGGTCAATCAAGAGCAAAGGAAAAATCTTAAAAGTTGTTCTGATTCTATATCCCACAAACACATAAATATGCATGATGTTTTTGATTTCTCTTCAGAGAGTCACAAGTCATTTACCAAATGCCAAGTGCAGGTGACATACATTTTCTTACTCTCCCACTTTCTCCTTCTTCCTCATGTACTGACAACAAAGAAAGAACATCATCAAGAGCTACATGTCATCTGACAGCTCTCAAATCCAGATGATCTACATTTTCTCACTCTCTCACTTCTTCTTTCACACTGTATTAATTGATTCTCCTCTTTTCTCATTTATGTCTCTGCAACAAAAAGAAAGAGGAACAAAGACATCATTTCTATCTTCATTTATACCCAGGATGAAATCTTTCACCAACTACAATTGTACACACTCACAGCAAAATATAGACTTGTCTTTTCTTCACAAATCCGTTTTTCTGAACTCTTAAACATGTATTCAAAACAAAAACTTTATGCAGAACTTTCAAACATTTAACAAATTGATGTCATTCTTCTCATTAAACAAATTTACAATTATTAATACAAACTAGACCCTTTTATCTTTTGTTAAACCTTCTGATTTTCTCAAATATGCTGGGCTTGGTTATATTTGGCACAAAGTCGTTTTGCAAGGATTTTAATTCTTTTACTTAATTTATAAATTTTAAAAAGTGAATACATGCTTATTGAATTATAAAACACTTGATTTTATTTCTTTTCTTAAAACAATTTTGTCTTATTTTTTGTATAAATTGTTTATAAACATAACTGTTCATCAAAATATTGACTTTTTATCAATTTTGTTACATTTTACCATTTTATGTTAAAATCTTATGTAATTATTTCGCTAGACTTTCTAAAATAGTTATGAAAATACTAATTTTAAAGTAAAGTTGAAATTGAAAAGTATTTCACCTTTTTTTGAAAGCTTTGATCAATCTTAATATAAAGATGTCCTCCAGGATTGTAGAGGATTTTAAATTTTGGTCCATCAATTGAATAAAATAAAGATGAAGACTTTTTGATGGTGATTTTTTTACCATAATAAGTCGTGTCAGCATTATAATCACCATTAATGTAGAAGCCTTCTTTTGCAATTTTAGCAGTTATGCCAAATGATTCAACACGAAGTGCAATGGAACAGTTGTAGAGGCTCTGGAAGGGTTCATTACACATTCCAAAATCCAGTGCTATTTTTAGTTGATTTTCTGCTCTTTTATTCTGCAATAGAATAATGGATGCATTAAAACAGAGGCAGTTTTCTAATCTGTAATCATTTCAGCAAACAGAATAACAAAGATAAAGTTATGAAATATAGTATCATTATTTGATGTTGTGTTGTTATAGTATCTTGTAGGTATATAGCATCTTGTAGGTATATAGTACCTTGTAGGTATATAGTATCTTGTAGGTATATAGTACTTTGTAGGTATATAGTATCTTGTAGGTATATAATATCTTGTAGGTATTGATAACACTTTTTCCAAGCTTGTTTGGTTTAAATTTGTTGTTTCAATAACAATTGTTTTTCTTTTGAGGATTTTGCAATCCCACTTGAACCTCTTCTGTATGATTTTATTTTTAAATTAACATGTGTGACAAAACTAATTGAATTAAAAATTATGTGTAAATCAATAATTTTAAATTAATCTAAATATGCTTTATTTGTTTAATATTATTCTCAAGCTGTGTGCTGAAATTTTGTCTGGTGAAAGAGAAAATTTAAGCTTTTACAAAATGTTTTATAATATAAAGAATACACAATGACTTATAGAATGAACAAATGTTTTGATTCAGTCCAATCAATATAATATGAAAATCAACCATTGATCATATTTCTCTGGTTCATTGTCACAAATAAACAAAATAATTGATCTTTTATTATTATTGTTATTTAGAATTATTGAAGCAATGCATGAGCAAAGACAACTAAACTAAGTCTGCTATATTTTCTGCTGTTTCATGATAAAAATAATAGAAAAAAATTTGATTATTGAATTGATCACCAACTTTTGTTAAATAAAAATACAGTACAAATGTTAAACTAATTGCTATAAGTGTGCAATGGTCATCTTTATATAAAAAGAATATTATCAGTTTTGTAGTAATTGTCTTTCAATTTTAGTTTTTCAGACAATGTTTTAAGATGATCAAAATATTTTTTGAACAAAAGTTGTACACCATAGACACCTTACCATAAAGGTTTGATTAGCCTTTCATACATGCTATTGAACACCTTCAGTTTTTTTTTCAAACTAAGCTAATATTGTGCAATTTGACCAAAAAATGCTTATTAAATTTCTAATGGTTAATTGTAAATAAAGAAATTAAAAGAAGATAAGAATGATTCTTCTTACTTGTACTAGAGTGTAACCACATGCCACTGGTTCAATGGTGTAGATTAGCTGATCAAATGTTTGGAAGGTATTACGTCCAATCATAGTACATGTATAATCACATTTCTTATCATCACAAAACCATTTACCACTTTTGCAAGTGCTGTCAAAACAACAGAACAAACATATAAGCTTCAACAATTTACCATAAAATAATTCTAAATTAAAAATGTATTGTAATAAAAATTATAATGGAGAAAAAATAATTGATAGTTAATTTTTATTATAGAATAAGAGTTAATTCTGTCTGTTAAACAATGATTGCATGTAACTTTACAAGCATATAGATAATGTCTATGGTTGTGTCATTTGTACACGCAAGCACATGCACACACAATTTGACTGTGTTTGAAGTAACATATTATAATAATACAGTTACTTTTTACACAGTCTAGACAACTCCTATCAACCATCAGACCCATCCAATTATCATCCTATCAGCCTCCTACCAATTTTTGGAAAAGTGTTCCGGCTATTATCAATGCTAAAATAGTTCAGCATCTTACTGCCCATGAATTATTCTCAGAGAGTATGGCTTCCACTTTGCCAAGTCCACTACCAATATGCTAATGACCATCACTGAGTACATATACCAGGCTCTTGATAAGTTCGGCAAATCTTGAGCTGTTGCCCTGGATATCTCCAAAGCATTTGGAGATATCCAGGTCTAGCATTCTGGCCTTCTGTGCAAGTTACAGGGTTATGGTATCACTGAAAGATTGCTTGGTTTGATCCAATCTTTCCTATCAAATCACATAATCAAGGATGTCTTGAAGAATGGGCATGCCTCCACATCCTACCGCACAAAAGCTGGGGCCCCTAGGGCTCTATCCTAGGCCCGAGACTCTTTCTGAGCTTCATAAATGATCTTTCTGGTGTAATCAAATCCCAAGTAGGCATCTATGCAGAAGACACCATGAATTTACTCCCACATCAGTAAGAAATCTGGTAAGGTGGACAAACATAACCTCGCTGCTGATCTTGAGAAGGAATTCCACCCTGTGATAGACTGTGGTAAGAAATGGCTTGTAAATTTCAGTGCTTCTAAAATGAAGCTGCTATCTGTCAACTATCGCAAACAGTCTCTCCTGCCCCCATAAGCATGGAACAAGCAAGTCTCTCTGAAAGCAATAGACTGCGCCTTCTTAACCTCACACTCTTTTCTGAGCTCAAGTGGAATCAATAGTTAAATCCACTGCTAGGAAAGTTGAGTCACTGTGTTGGGCAAGGAAATTTTTTCCGCCTGAATGCATCTTGCACATATACAAATCAACCATCCAACCATGCATAGAATACTGTTGTTATATCTGGTCAGGTGCCCCTGCTGTTCATCTCAGGGTTCTTGACAGGCTCCAAAGGAGAATCTGTAATGTGATCGGCCCCAACCTGGCAGCTCCGCTTTAGCCACTTTCTCACCAGCAAGCTGTGGTTTCCCTCTGTCTTTTCTACAAATCTTTTCATGGCTTCTGCTTGACAAACTTAAGTCACTGGTGCCCACTCCACAAAAATTTACTCAAGCAACCAGACTGGCAACAAGATCCCACCCTTTTACAGTTAAATCTACAAAATACAGCCAACAATTCTACTCTTCGTTTCTCGCATTTCTTGCCTCTGGAACTCCCTTTTGTATACTTGCTTTCCTGACAGATAGAACCTCCAGGAATTTAAATGCAATGTCAATTCCCATCTTTTATCCACTTGAGTTCAGTCATTCCCTCATCCTTTCTACATTACCCTGTGTATCTTGTTCTTTTCCTGTCTCACTCTACCTTTGCAACTGTCATTACACCTGTATTCTAATCCTTCTCTTGCTTTTTCTCTGACACCCCCTGTAACTGGTTTGTCTTTCACTTCGCTCTCCTCCTGCCTAAGCTTTTACTCTTTTATGTAGCCCCCTGTGCATCAGTGGTGGTACTGCTTTGCTTGGGTGAAATAATTATAAAAGAAAATTGCCCTAAAAATAGAAAACTATTTAGTAATAAATAAAATTATTTTAAAAGGTTTTGTTAATGTTGTAGGGATATGTAGGGTCTGTTATTGAATTAAAATGTACATGGGTTCATATAAATGTAGACACTCATAATATAAATAAAATTGAAATTAAGTTCTGTGTTACTTTTCTTTCTATGTTACAACATCACCAGGGTAAAAGTAAAAGAGCATAAGATGAAATGCATGACTGTTTGAAGTCATTTTGAAACCAATTTGCATTTAAACTAAATATATTTTACAATAAATGTAAAATTTTAAATGAGCAAACAATTTAGATTTCAAATTTGACCATTTTATAATCAGTAAAGGAAGAACTCAACTGAAAGAAATAAAAAGAATAAAAATATTTTGCAAACAGAATTTATCAAAAGGCAACCATCTTTCTTATAAAAAGAGGACTTTTCTTGGCAAACTCACCAATTATTGCAATTCATTTTGACAACTGAGTTACTTTGGAATTTCTTTCCTTCAAACTCACAAGGACAATCAACTTGATCAATACATTTTCCATTTTCATAAAATTTTCCTTCAGGGCATACACATCCAGGAACACATGAAAAATCACACTCCGTATTGTTGGTATTGCCCACGTTGGTAGCACAGACTGGTGGACATGGGGAAGCACAGTCACTGTACACAAATCCAGTTGGACAAGTTTTATCTAGAAGCAAAAGAAAATATAATTCTCATATATATATATATATATATATATATATATATGATAAAATGTAGATTTAATGTATGCTATATTTATGGATTAAAGTGCTCAACATCAGGGATAGAGCGTATATAAATAGAAACGTGGACATTGAATTTAAAACCCAGAGGCAACAGTTTGTTTCATGCTAAATGCAATCATCAGGAGATATGCCTCATGATTGCATTTAGCATAAAAAAGACTGTTGCCTCTGGGTGTTAACTTCAATGTCTACTTATATATATATATATACATACATACACACACACACACACACACACATATATATATATATATATATATAGGAAAGAATATTAATAAAAAGTTTTGAATTTAAAAATGTACTTTTTTTTGACAGTATGGTAGTATGAACAAAAATAAAATAAAAACTAAATTAAAGCAGCTAGACTAAATACCTGAATATATTTTTAAAAATTCATTTAATTATAAAGTCAGCAGTCTGATGAAGTTCTAAAAGATGAAACATATCACAAAAAACCTTTTCTACTTTTCATAATTTTCCCTAATTTTATATAAAAATTTATATATCATTTTTCCATATATTTATTCTATGATCCATTAAATATTATATACGTATTCTATATTTGGTATATTAATATATATTCTCTATATATTCTCTATATTGCATATCCTATATTCTACATTTTATATATTATATATTCCATATAATATACATTATATATTTTACCAATATTTTGAAGCTGAAATTGCTTCATTGTTATATTTGTAATTGATTTTCATGCCAAATGTCATTTACTTTTAGGCTAAATTTATTACAAAACAAAACTAAAAAAGTCACTGGTTTTAAGTGGATAATAAATAACATAAAGTTTTTAAAATAGTCCCTAGAATATTTTGGCAATGTAATCTTGAAATTCAGTTAAAAACATTGATATGTTTGTGAATAAAGCTTTTTTCTTCAAGTTAAAAATATGATGACTAATATTTTGGATTTCACGCATATAAATTAAAATAAAATATGTAATGCATAACACACGTTGGATGTGTAGTTGTTGTATAACAGTTATGAACCAAGAACCACTATTTAATTAATCTGCCAAACAAATAATATTGCATTCTTTATGAGCAATAGAAAAAAATAGTTTTAAAAATAAAACATTCCCTAGAAAAAATACAAAAAGAATAAAACAGCAATAAAAAGCCATTCTTACTACAAGTTGTCTGGTTTCTCCAGTCACTCACTGAGTTGCCTGATGCTGCACATTCAAATGCTGCTATGTCTAAAGCCTCACAAGCAATTTTCATGGAATCTTCTCTTGTTTTACTGTATTTAATTGTATCATAACAGTAACTTTTTAAAAGTGTTCTTGAAACCTAAATAAATATAAAATTTGATTATTAATAATTTTGAAATTAGTATTTTGAGTTTTAATTTTAGATGCTTTTTTTTTTTTTATTAGACTATCATTCTATGGTTCTTAGCAAGCAGCATAAACTGGAAAAAAGAATAAGGCTCCAGCAAGATATGAAATTTCATCTCTTTTTTTTTTTCTTGGAATGTCAGTTTTAGTACACCAGTTGCCTTACCAGCTAAGGTACAAGGTCATTTAGTTCAGTCAGTTAAGTGCCATGAGGGATACATGCTTGGGCAATCATGTTTTGAAAGAGACATGACTAACTAGGCAGATTTTCCTGTAGTAGGTCATCTTTACTTTCTGTGGTAGACTGCTAGCCAACCAAGGCTATAGAACCCAATCTGTTCTACTATTTAACCCATAGGTGGAGGAAGAAGCAACAGATTAATACCTTTCTCAAAGGTATTTGTGTATATGTGAATTCAGTGAATTCAACTGGGAAATCGAACTGGGCTTTTGATTTCTCATTCTGAGCCAATATCCACAGCACCACCCATACATCCTTTAATCAATACAATCTGGTGAAAATGGTCATCATCCATCAATCTGTACATACACAGAAAATTCATTCATTACATTAGTTTAATGAAGTTAGAAGCTGTCCAGAATTTTACCTAACTATGTTGTGTCTTATCCACCAATGCCAGGTTGGATAAAAGAATAGATAACAGACTGACAAAATCAAAATGTGGTTTGGTTAGACTGTAAAAGTGTATCTCGAGAAACAAAACAAAAGGAAAGATAAGAAAACAAGAGTCTACAAAGGCTTCATGCGGTAGTTGAATCCTGAATCAAGACAAGACTATCATCTGCTAAAGAAAAAACATCTTCAGTAAACTAGTTTTTATCCGGCATAATAAATGTGCATCCAAGGAGAGATAAAATGTATCCCTAAGCCACACTTTTTGTTAGTTATGCACTTACTGCTTCATAAAATATAGATATGTAAAAATGCATGTAATACAAATATCTAACTGCATGTCTTTTCAACAAATATCTGCATCAAAATACTGAATAATAACTTGTCTTCAGTGGACTATAGTGGCTGCCAACAAGATGCTGTTCTCCTCTAAAGCAAACTGTAGAGAAAGAGCAAGAGAGAAAAGTTAGTATTGGAAAAAACAGAGTTTCTAAGTGCTGGATCTTTCTCTTGAAGCTGTTGCATGTGCCTCACTAGCTATCAGAATATCTGCAGTACATGTGGAAAATTTTATTGAATCCTTGCCTGTCAAGTGAAGTTTTAATAAAAACATTCTTTCTACACAAAACCAACCAGATAACTGACAGGATTAATATGTAATCATTTACAATTAATGCAGGCACCTAACCATTTCAATCTAAAAGAAAGCTGTTAGCATTATTGCCAAATATATTGAAGTACTTACAGAAAGGTCACAATTGTAGAATTTATTTGTGGTCTCACAGATTAGGTTTGCATCTGGGTATTCCTCACTTGGTAATGAATTGAGTTTAGTAAAAGTACACTAAAATGAAAGGGTTTCAAATAATATAAATATAATTAAGTTTTATTGATTCTAATTAATTTTGAAAAGAAAACTATGAGTCATAAATAAAAAAGATTGTCAAAGAAAAATAAATGCAAGTAAATATTTAAAAACATTTCTTTAAATGACTAAGACAAATATTTCTCTGTCATTTTACTTAAGAATTAGATAAAAGATTTGTGGATAATAGATTATTTCTATCAAATTGAATAAATGTTTCTGGAATTTGTCTTCCATTACAATTTTCAAATACATAAACATGTGATCAAAATAAATACCTCAAGATCAAATTTGCAACTAATGACATAGAAAATATAAAACAACTTGATTTGGCATATGAAATCCTTTTTAAGATGATTTAAATTCAAACAATAATCCAACACCATAAATAATTAGCCATATTATTTTGACACGTTGGAAAAATATACTTTGAAAAATTAATTTTTTCAGTAGAGATATTTGTTTGAAACTTAACAAGACCATTTTTTGTAATTGATAAATTTTCCTGCCATGATTATCAAACAAAGTAACTGATATCATAGCAAACTCTTTATCAATGTCAAATAAATGTATAAAATAAAATGTTGAATTTTTTAATAAATCGTCAAAATAGTAGAATTATTCACTAAATGATGAAAAATAATATTTGTAGAAAAAATAGCAAAACATATTGACATGTGTTGTGACCTCGTTGGTCATTGTTGTGACCTAAAACGTTACTTCTGTGTTGTGGTATCACACGGTTGTATTGTCTTGAGTCTTCAGTTACTCGTGGATTTGTAGTAATATTTATTACTATGAGGTGATATTCTGATATCTTGCTATTTGCAAGATAGTTATTCACATATCTCGCAAAAAATACTGTATCAAAAGGTTCCTCCTGTTAATACATAGTATCTTCTCTTGAGAGTCCTCCTGCGTAATCTACTCAAAAACTAAGTTGTAATATCACACTGGGAACACTGAACTCTACTGCTCAGCTGTAACTAGTATGACTGACTGTTGCAGTTATTTATAATTCTATTGATCCACCCAGTTGATCAATTTATCCCCTTCGTTGATCCCCGTAGACTTCTGTCTGGTGCTTAACATGGTCATGTGACCCCAGGTGGAATAATCCATTCTTCTAGTTTTATTTGTTGTCTGGCAATCAGCGTTCAACCACATGTGTCGGTGTCTACATTTCTTTCTACATGACAATATGCTTGCTTCTCTTTCATAAATATTCATAGTTTTTTGTTGAAAATATTCTGATTGTTCTTTTGAGAAACTGATTTACTCTACATATAGCTGTACACAATGAATCCCCACCACAAACATTACAGTTTTAAGAAATAGTCACTATAAAAAATAATAAGAAGAAGCACTATATTTTCAAAGTGAAAGATTTGCCATTAACAAGCAGTAAATAAAGGAGAATTACATTTTCCTTGAAATAAAATAAATTACTAAGATTTTTTAAAAATCAAAAGATGGATAATATATTAATTCATTTTAAATAATTTCAAATCCTTATTTTCTGAAAGAATTAATATTTGTTAATTATAAAATTTAAATTGATTTGTCTACTCTTTATATTGGAAATGTCTCACCTGAACTGATGGTGCAATTAATGATTTAACAAATTCTTCTGAGTTTTGCAATTTAATTCCATCTCTTCTGACAAAGTCGTCTAAAAGAAACAATAAAAAAAGATGCTGTTAAAGAGAATCTGTAACCATCTGTTGCTGATGTTTTTAAAATATTGTGTTAAATAAATATAAAGCCTTAATAAGAAATAAAAGAAGTTATACTTGTTTAAATATTTAAATCTGTTGTTTTTAATAATTTTTCCATCATCAGTTATTGTGAAGCAAGTTATTTCTATAATATATCTTATTTTTATCATAATATATTTGAGATGTTTTCAGGTTTTAAGAGATTTCAAGCTGTATTTGTAAAGTAAATGTTCCATTCTTGGTACAAGCCTTTGATGGGTGTGGATTAAAATGATAACACAAAATAAAATAAAATAGACAAAAAAAAAAGAATATTCTTCCAGGAGGCCTCTGAAAGGAAAGACCATCTGTGTATGCACAAGAAAAGGGGCTTCCTGGTGCCAAGCAGACACTGAGAGAATCTATCCTCTTTTAGCTGGGACTTTCAACAGGACAAAACATACCTTTGGCTCAAGAAGACATTTCCCCTCAAAAGATAGTTGCAACTCAGTAAAGTCAAGTCATAGAAGTATTTCTAGTGTTTCTATCTCCTTTCCTTCACCTATTTTTATTTTAGTGTATGCGAGCAACAAAAGTAATTCAACATGTATTGCATGTTTAAGAACTGAAACCAATCCCAACAATAATAACAACCACATCCATAGAAGACTGATGAGGTTAATATAGAAAAAGCTTTGAAGGTTTGAAGTATGATAAAGATGAAATACGTCACTGAGTTTTATCCCAACACTTAATACTTGAATTGTTTTTTTTTTTTTTTTGAAACAGACTGTGACAATGTTTTCCTGTTAGCAGGTTGTGTTGCTCATGGGTGGAAGTGTAGAGCTAGTAGTTGTTCTTTTTATATTAGATATACATTCATTTAGGGTACTGTGCAAAAGTATTAGGACAAGAACTATTTTATCTTTTATGAGGTATATTGACAGAAAATAAACAATTTAATTAAAGTAATTTTATTTAATTTACTCAACAAATGCTTTAACAAGAAAAAAAAATACTTGTTACAAAATAAATTTAATATTTAGTATAATAGCCTTTTGCTTTGATCACAGCCTTCATTCTGTAAGGCATTGACATCACAACCTTCTTCAATATATCTAATGGTATCTCCTGCCAAGCAGCTTGTATTTGTTCCCAAAGTGTGTCTTGCAAGGTAACATTAAATTTATCAATTCGAGAGGGGGGAATAAGAAAAAAGTCAGTTATACCCAAGGATAATAGAATAATGAGTCGTTTCAAATTAACTTGTTTAATAGAAAATAGGAAAAAATTAAATATTACTTCTTTTAATACATTTCTTTTACACCTAGTTTTAAATATTCAATATTTATTAGCAATTTACTTTGATTTTCACTCTGTATTTGAATTTCAGTGAGATTTTTAGGAAAATCATCTTTGTCCTAATACTTTTGCACACTACCTATAGTGTGCAAAAGTGTTAGGACAGGGATGATTTTAAACTGTATTTTGATGCCTCATAAAAGATAAAATAGTTCTTGTCCTAATATTTTTGCACAGTACTGTATATTAAGAGTATTGAACATAAATTAATTTATTTGTAAAAATTAAAATCTAATTCTCTTAAAGTTATCTTATTTGCCAAATCTGAGTAGGTAAGAAATAACTCCTGCATTGAAAAACAAATCCTAGTAAATATTTGTCAAGTGAAATACAAATAACATAGAAGAAACTGTTATTAATTTTTCAGTTATTATTTTGCAGTCATGTTTGACTTAAAGAATGTGTGAAGATTAAAAATTATTTTAAATAATTTATTGCATGTATTGCAAATTATAAAGTTAATAATAGACTATAGCAATCTATTAAATTAAGAATGAAAATTAATGATAAATTCTTGAATGAAGAAAATGTTATTTTGAAGGTATTGAGAATTTATACTTACTGTCTTTTATTCCATCATAGTTTCCACACAGACCTTTCAAATATTTGTCACCAAACAGTCTTTCAGAAGGAGTTATTTGGATGAATAACTGTTTGTCCATTAAAATTCTTACTTGAGTGTTAGGTAGTTCTATGGCTATGTAATCATAGCGTTTTGAAACAATGGCATCTAAGAGATTAAAGACAAAAAAAACATTTCTTTTTTATATATAAAGTTCTCCATACATTACGTCAAATAGATATTACATTACATATTATGTAAATAATTATACAGATATTGTGATATCACTGTAGTTGGCAATCTTTTATCACAGATCATTACTATTGCAGTGAGTTTCATTCTTACTAGGCATTAGTAAAAACCTATCATATGTATATGTTATATTAATTATATATATTAAACTATGAGTAAGGCATATGTAAGCAGATAAATATTTTCAAATTGGTGAAATCAGTTCCCAAGATAAGAATTTTCTGCCCTGAATGAAAGAGAATACTAAGTAAAATTTGAAATGCTATCAAATAAAGTTTTTATTATTAAAATAACCTGTCAAATTATAAAAATAGTTGCTACAATGTTTCATTTGTTACATTTGTGGTTATATTTTTAAATGTTTCTGATTAAAATCTGTAATACTCTTTTCATGAAAATAAAGTTGTAGCCATTTCTTTTTTTTTCCCTTTATAATCATATTGCCTAAAGCAAGGCATTTTACTGCCACTGTTTTGCAGGGGGTTACATAGGAGGAAAGTTATGAGAAAGAGTGACAGGTTATAGGGAGTGTCAGGAAGTGGGTAAGAGAAGGATGAGAATACTGATGAGAGTGGAGTGGATGAAGAAGGGAGCATGAGAAAGAGGATGCAGGTTAGTGAGATAGGAGATGACGATTGATTTTACATTTAAATTCTTGGAGATTATAACTGTCGGGAAAACAAGTAAATGGAAGGAACTTCCACAGGTGGGATGTGTATCAATTATTTTCTAAAGATCAAATACATCACAACCTGGGGAAGGCTGAAGAATGTGTTGGCAGAGATGAAGATAGTCATTCTAAAAATTATATTGATTAATAAAAACACTTAATGATAGAAATTCAGAATCAAGCTTTGTTTTTATTTTGTTCTGTGATTTATTTTCTGCAATAAACCGGAGATTTCTATTATTTTTTGTGGTCAATATATTGAATAGTAATAAAAACAAAGCCAACAGACTTTTTTGTTTACCAATCAATCTTGAAATATAAGGTGTGGTGAATAGATAGGTAGTAGTAAAGTGTATTGAAATATACCCTTTCCTCTTTACTAATAAAGTGACAAAGAAAATTTCTATCTCTTTTTCTTTCAACACATACATCCTTTCTCTCTTTCAATTCTTCCATATTTCTGGTAACCTAGATTATAGCCCAGATATAGTATATGTGGTCAACTAAGGTCATGCAAAAGTCAACCAATAATTAACCCTCTTGCCAAGATCGAATCAGAAATGTGTAGGTGTAGGCATTAAGAAAATATGAAAAGAACTGTGAACATGGGCATAGCCTTTGGGTCATGTGGCATTCATGCCAGTCACAAGAGATTCAATCAACACAGCAATCAACTAACTAATCAAAAGAAGACTAACTTTGCTAAAATAATCTACCCCAAATGAATATGCAGAAAGCCAAGGAATGAATTCAAGAGTACAATTCACACACTCAAATGCCCAGAACATAAAAAAAAACATAGCACAAACTGTAACCTGATACTACATTCCACCTGACACACATGGAAGAACAAATATGCTATATGTACATGAATATACATATACTTTATAACCTGAATACATATATAATAATGAAAATTCATGTGAATGCTACCATGATTTATACAAGAAACGTATTGAAGGTACAAATACAAAAAGGACAGAAATGATGATCATTCATATATAACAACACATGTAACCTTATGGAGTCAACAACACAAATAAAGTGGTGATATAGTTAATAAAACTTGGCCTTTACTCATTTATTATCTCAACCCCTTCTATACCACAAGGGAAAATTATACTGATAGTTATTTAAATAATTAAGCAAAAAATAAAAATCTGTACTCATAACATATTGAATGAATGAAATGTATTAACTGAGAATGAGTTTCTTTTTTTCACATTATAGCAATCATTATTTGATTGGTGCTTGTTGAGTTAAATGCCTGAACAAGTCATAATATTCATTGTTATTCTATCCAACCTCAAGATAAATATATTAGAATATTTATTGTTTATGCAATGAAAAGCCAGTCAGTTAAGTGCCATACATGATACACGTTTGGACGATTATGTCTCGAAAGCGACATGACTGACTGGTCAGAAGATTATCCTGCAGTAGGTTGCCATTGCTTTCTGCGGTAGACTGGTTGCCGATCAAGGCTATAGAACCCAATCTTTCCTGTTATTTAGCAAATAACTGGAAGGAATAGACGGATTAATACCTTTCCCAAGGGTATTTGCGCGTAAGTGAATGCAATGAATTCGGCTGGAATTTGAACTCGGTTCCCCGATTTCTCGTTCCGAGTCGATATCCAATGCACCACTCGGAATGAGAAATCGGGGAGCTGAGTTCGAATTCCAGCCGAAGTATGTGCGTTGTGGTACAGTGGATATCGTCTCGGAACGAGAAACCGGGGAGCCGAGTTCGAATTCCAGTTGAATCCATTGTATTCACTTATGCGCAAATACCCTTGGGAAAGGTATTAATCCATCTCTTCCTTCCAGTTATAGGTCAAATAACAGGACAGATTGGGTTCTATAGCCTTGGTCGGCAGCCAGTCTACCGCAGAAAGCAATGGCAACCTACTGCGGGATAATCTTCTGCCCAGTCAGTCATGTCTCTTTCTAGACATGATCGCCCAAGCGTGTATCACGTATGGCACTTAACTGACTGACTGAATGAAAAGAATCTGAATTTGAATAAATAAATATTAAATATTTTTTCTATATCAGGATATGTTATCGCTAATATAAAAATTAATCACATCATTGAAGAAGTTTATTTAGTTATATACCAACTTTTTTTTATTTCTCCATTAACAATGTCCATGCTTTCTCCATTTACCAAAATGGAATTGTTTTCGGCTATGACAGTTGTTGTGCCATATTTTACTGTTAAAGTCTGTGAAGGGAGAAAAATAGAACATATGAAGTATGCCGAAAAAAGAAATGACTGAATTTCATTTAAAATATAAAAGAAAATATTTTATTTTATAAGCAATTCTAAATCATTTTATGAGACTCTATTGGTAAGTTCCTGTCCTAGCATTTCCTGGTAAACTCTATAACTGACTTCAGCCATGTGAGAGATCTAAAAAAATATTCGGTAATGTCCTTCATAAATTTTAAACACTATTTATACGAAGATTAACGAAATAGTTATAAACAACCGACAATTTGAAATTACTTCTTTGAACATTATTTTTCATCGATACTCGTATTTAAGTAGATATTCTGTTTATAGTCAAACAGTATATATATTTATTCGTGGTCGAGAGGTCTAAGACGCGCCAGGTAAATTGGTGGCTTCCCCTATGTTGATAGGGGTTGCAGGTTCGAATCCTGTAACAAAAATTTATCGGTAGAAATAAATATATATACTGTTTAATTATAAACAGAATATCTACTTGAATACAAGTATCGATCAAAAATAATGTTCAAACAAATCATTTCATATATATATATATATATGTGTGTGTGTGTGTGTGTTTGAAAATCTTATATTTGATAATATAAAAATAAGATTTCATAGAAAAATATTAAAATGAATTTATTTTTGATAGAATACATGGCATAAATACTCATTTTTGAATAGAATGCATTTCATCTTTTCACCTGCTTTTTATTGCAACTACTCACACCGTAATTCTATGGTTGTTATTAAAAATTACAGATTGGAAATTAAGAAGAAACTCAAAGCAGGAATTAAACATACATTTTATCTTGTGTAGCCTATTTATTTATTGCAACTGCTCCACCTTTTCATCTGTTAGTGTTAATGATTACACAAGATTAAATCTAAGCAATAAATCAACTCTCTATATTATTAACATTAAATATAGCATAAACAAACATGGAAAAACTATATAGAAAAGTTGCTTTAGTTGATTAAATAGTAATAAAGAGACAGGTATCCCAAGGTAAAATGTGTGTAAATTCAATTTTTGCTTCAAGCTGATATGAAGATAATATGATTAAGTTTAACTGCTACTATTTTGATGGAAAGTCAGAAAAATACAATATTTATTCGAATGATGTAAAGAAAAAAAAATGAAATTTTTACAGATGAATGATCTTTTAATTACTTCTTTTTTTTTTCTTGTCATAAATTGGTTGGTGATTTCTCTCTATGTTGATATCATAAAATCAACAAATTTCCTGAAAATTCATAATTCAATTCAGTCACTGGTAAATTTATTTCTTTTACGAACAAGGTTATGATTAAAACAAAACTACGCAGTCATATTTGATATTTGTAAAATATTTTCAATTTTCATTGTATGAAGGAAATAAAAATAAAAAATGTTTAACATTGACTTACTTTTCTGCACGTAGCTGGATCCATGCAGTTATTGACAGTCACAGAAATGACCCACACGTTGCTGTATTCAGCTAAATTAAAAGTGCATGTCCCAGTTTGGAGTGGGAAATAGTTTCCATCGAAAGTTTTTATGATCTGAGTTCCTTCAAAGCGGCAACTTGGATCATGTACGACTGTTTCATTTGAATCTGTAGTGTCTGGAAATAAAAATAATTTCAAATTTTATCAACAACCAAACAACAGTGATAACATTTTTGAATATGGTAGATAAAACTGATTAATTTTAGAAAAAAAAAACACCTAAAAACTGAAATATGTTCAAATAAAACAATGCAATGCAAATCATTTGATATGTAATACAGTTAAACATAATTCCAATAAATAATGTAACCAAATCACAAATTTTAAGTTAATGTTCAAATTTTCAAGTTGCCATGATTAATTTAGAAATTTTAATTGCCAAAACCTCCAATTTGTTACTTGTCATAACTGAAGATGGAATGTTTATTATAGCGGAGATAAAAATTTACATGCTATATTCCATAAGTAATACAGTTAAAATATATTTATTAATGTAAACCTCATATATAAGCTAGAAGGGATTTGAACTTCAAACGTTATCACATTCAGGTATTTTCTCAATATGCTTCTAAAATTGTTGAATAATATATGATTTTTATACTCATTAAGATATGAAGAAAGACCAAAAGGTTCTCAGCCTAACCAAAAGCTCCTCAAAAACAAAAATGTTCGGTGATTGGTCATATAGTCAGATTTTAACAATTGGGTTAAACTGAATCCATCCTTCAAACTATCAATTAATAATATCAATCTTGATATCAACGCAAGAGACAGTCAAAATTGTGACCTTTATTTTGAAAATGTTAAAAGTATTAGAAATTAACTTATCAGTGTGTAGTGTATTAACAGACGAGGGAAAGTATGACAGAGAAACCGTAAGACTTATAACAATAGCAAAAGTGCCTTCCAAAAGCTAAGCGAAGTTTTAAGACATAGGAAATCGTCACTTAAAACAAGAAAAGAGTTCTTAACGGCTATGTAATATCTAATATTCTACATGGTAGTGAATGCTAAACAATCTTCTCAAAGATAAAGAAAATAAACTATTCTCAGACAGAGAGTATATCTTCCGCTTTGCCAAGGTTTACAGGCGATATGTTAACGACCATCACGAAGTACATATACGAAGCCCTCGATAAGTTCGGCGAAAGTGGAGTCGTTACCCTGGATATCTCCAAAGCATTTGATAGGATTTGACATGTTGGCCTTCTACGCAAGCTACAGGGTTATGGTATCATTGGACGCTTGCTTGATCTGATCTAATATTTTCTATCTAACCGCATAATGAAGGTCGTCTTGAATAAGCATGCCTCCACATCCTACCGCACGAACGCTGGGGTCCCCAGGGTTCTATTCTAGGCCCGGCGCTCTTTCTGATCTTCATAAATGATCTCACAGACGTGATCAAACCCCAAGTATTCATCTATGCAGATGACACCATGAATTTACTCCCACATCAGTAAGAAATCTGGCAAGGCGGACAAACATAACTTCGCTGCTGATCTCGAGAAGGACCTTCACTCTGTGGTAGACTAGGGTAAGAAATGGCTTGTAAACCTCAATGCTTCTAAAATGAATCAACAATCCCAGGCAGTCTCTCTTATCACCCCCCATAAGCATGGACCAAGCGAATCTCCTTGAAAGCAATATACTGTGCCTCCTCGGCCTCACCCTATCTTCTGAGCTCAAGTAAAATCATTACATTGAATCAATAGCTAAATCCACTCCTAAGAAGGTTGGGTCACTGTGTCGGGCCAGGGAGTTTTTTCCACCTGAATCCATCTTGCACATATACAAATCAACCATCCGATCTTGCATAGAATACTGTTATCGTATCTGGTCAGGCGCCCCTGATGTTCATCTCAGGGTTCTCAAAAAGAGAATCTTTAATGTGATCGATCCAGACCTGGCAGCTCGACTCTAGCCACTTTCTCACCGGCGAGATGTGGTTTCCCTCTGTCTCTTCTACAAATATTTTCATGACTTCTGCTCCGACGGACCTAGGTCACTGGTGCCGCCTCCACAAGAATTTACTCGTGCAACCAGACTGGCAACAAGATCTCACTCTTTTTACAGTCAGAACAACCAAATGCAGGCGACAATTCTTCTCCATCAGCTTCTTTTCTCGCACTTCCCGCCTGTCGAACTCCCTTCCGTATACATGCTTTCCTGACGGCTACAACCCCCAGAAATTTAAATGCAATATCAATTCTCATCTCTTATATAATTGACTCTAGTCCTTCCCTCGTCCATTCTACATCACCCCTTGTATCTTGTTCATTTCCTTTCTCTCTAGTTTCGCAACTGTCTTCACACCTGTGTTCCCATCCTTCTCTTGCCGTTTCTCCGACACTCCCTGTAACTGGTTCTTTCTCTTCGCTCTCCTCCTGCCTAAACTTTTACTCTCTTATGTAGCCCCCGGCCCATCAGTGGCAGTACCGCCTTGCTTGGTGTGAAACTATTTAAAAAATTCTCACAGAAGATTCGGCGAGCGAGCTAGTAGATGTCCCAGCCGATATGTTTACAAATAGCAGGGAAAAGGATAAGCCAACAGCCTTTGTTAACGGGGCATGTTTCTATTTATAACGTAAGCCGACTTTTTTATATTACTGATGGAAATACTAGGATAAAAGTTCTGGTCGACAGTGGAGCACAAATATATTTAACCCCAGCTTCTTCCAAACGAATCCAAAAAAGTTTACAAGACATGCCATTATCCACAATTATGGACATAAATGTTTAACTTTGTAACTAGGTTTACGGTGAGACTTTGCATGGATCTTAGACACAGATGACACCATTCCAATATTAGTTGCCAACTTTCTATTGCACGATGATTTGTTGATAGAATTAAAATTTTGCAATCAATCGACACACTATTATAGCCATTTTGTGTATCTAAACTGCGCTATTTCTCAGCACAAAAGTCCCAACAACCGTAAAAGAATCTAAATTTTAGTGGAATTGT
Source organism: Ascarosepion bandense (assembly GCA_037127315.1). NCBI lineage: Eukaryota > Metazoa > Mollusca > Cephalopoda > Sepiida > Sepiidae > Ascarosepion > Ascarosepion bandense. Next base: position 1,769,628 of record JBBBDQ010001776.1, read on the forward strand.
CCGAATTACTCAATGTTATGGAACCAAATCTCAATACGCCTGGAAAAACATGACATTACGCGTCAAGTCAAAACCCCTGTCTCGCTGTCTTTTCACGTCTGGGATGAATTGCTCCTGATAAACTTCGAATAGAAAAACAAAAATTGCAACATTTAGTGAAACTTGGAATAATTTGCCTTTTTGACAATATTTGATTCTAATCACTATACATTAACAAAGATTCATGGAGGCATTACGATAATAATCACAAACTAAATTCTACCATAGTTCCTACCGTATTTTCAATAATCAATCTGGTTCAGTCCCGTCAAATACAAGTAGAGCAAGAAGACGTTAAAAAATGGCAATCAAAACATCTTTTGAGTTGTTCGAATTTTTACGATCACTTTTAATATTTATTTTTCTATTTTACAAAAATGTGACACAAGGCCAAACTGGAATGGGAAAAAGCCTGGTCTTCATCTGTTTTACATTAACTTAGTATTATGGTGAGACACACCTATTCCTCAGATAATGGACTCTCCCTCCTATATTAATAAGAGTTAACAGGAAGTTAACTCAAGAAGTTCTTCGGAAGTTCACAGGAGTTCTTAGAAGTTCTAGAGTGTTCTTTAGAGTTCTATTGGAGTTCACTAGAACTTTTAGTTTGTTCCAGTTTGGACATAGTTGGACTAAGGCAGTTGATATTAGTCAGCAGTTAGCCGAATACTAAGGAGTCAGCTTACAGTGGAAGATTACCAAGTTCCTAATATTGTGGGTGCGTCGTCGATTAGCAATCGACATAACACGATTATAACTTTCAGTACGAAAACTATTCCACACAGTCAGTCAGTTACGTGCCATACGTGATACACGCTTGGGCGATCATGTCTCTTTCGAGACATGACTGACTGGGCAGAAGATTATCCCGCAATAGGTTGCCATTGCTTTCTGCGGAAGACTGGTTGCAGACCAAGGCTACAGAACCCAACCTGTCCTAACCCATAACTGGAGGGAAGAGACGGATTAATACCTTTCCCAAGGGTATTTGCGCGTAAGTGAAAGTAAGGAATTCAACTGGAATTCGAACTCGGCTCTCCAATTTCTCGTTCCGAGCTGATATCCACTGCGCCACAACACACATCTGTGTCTCATTCACTGACCCAAGCAAACTATACAAAATCAATATACAAAATTACTTGCACCAAAACATCACATTCTTACTTACCATTCCTCCTACAAATAAAATATGCCTCAAGGACTCTGTGAAGATCAAACTAATCCCATATGTACAATTTGTCTGTAGGGGCGGGGAATAATAAATTTAAAATTGAAAGCCACGATGAATATTTATGCAATGAATAATACTATTTTAAAAAACTAAACAAAATTGTTGTTAGTAATACCCCCCCCCCCAATCTTTAAATGTGATAGATATATTAGTTAGCTGGGTGAAACAGTAGCGGTGCGAAATTTTAGCGGGGCGTGTAAAAATCAAACAGTCATTCACAAAATTACGCACTCATCCAAACACAATACGAAATTGACACACTCGAAAACGAAAATTGATCCGCATCTCCCAGGGAACTAACATATCTCGTCACCTAACGAGGAATGGGTTGGGGAATTAAACTTAAGAAAAAGAGAACAAAAAAAAGTGGGGCCAATGACCATACATACACTAGGTAAGTTTAAACATGGCGAAAACAAAAAGAAAAATCAAATCTAAACTATCTATATTTCGGGTGGTGTTAACTATGTTTTATACAGGATGCCCGATATCCTAATGTCCAACCGGCATCAAAATGCCACTCGAAGTCATCTCCTTTCACTCGACAGATTCGCGCAAGATTTATCCACCTTTTGCCAAATTCTGATGGAGAGAGTCGTCGCCTTTCCGTCCTGATCTTGACTTTAAGTCGATGCTTAAAAAACAAGATCAGTTGGGAAGAGGAAAATCTCTCGTCCCCGTAGAATTCCTTCTATCGCGTCGTCCATACCACGACTCTCATAACATCTAGTAAGCATATGAACACGTAATGCCCAGCCCTTGTCAACGACGGTACCACATTGCTACAAACAGAAGCGACCTCAAGGACAAAAAACTTTCTGCACAGCATGCGAACTATGAAGTCTTCAAGCCACTTACACAACGGTACCACGACCTTGCAATAGAAGAAGGCGTGTGACAAAGTTTTGACCACAGACTCACCACAGCGGACGCAGTTGGGTGAACTAACCAAATCCGCTGAAGTAAGCTTCTTGCCGACCAAGAGAGCCTTTAACATCATCAGCCAGGTGAGTGATGCTTCGTTATTATTGAGGCATTTCAACCCGGGCGCCTAAGGCCATACAGAGCGAGCCTCCTGCTTCGTCAAACCGTCAAACTCGTCCATCAGATTTTTTGAACGCTCCCCCATTCCCTAGCACCTGATATAATGCCCGAAGAGACAACGCCTAGACGTTAGAGAGGCCACCCGTTGCCCGTAAGAAGTACTTGAGAGCTAACCGACATTCACGATAGAAGGAGCATTCGTCTAGAGGTAAACGGCTGGCCTTCTCCTAACACGAATGTACACTTCTTAGAGACGAGGAGATTTTGCGGGCATCTTCCTTCCAGAATTCACCATTCTCATTCACTTGCGAGCACATTCGGTTTAGAAAGGCAATGTGAAGCGTATGTTGACGAATCTCAACGCTAGGCATTCCCAGACCGCCCCCAGAAGAATGGATGTAACAGATCTCGCTACATACCTTGGGAGTCTTGCCTTCTCCTCTCGGAGGAAGGGGAACAAGACCCTGACTGATGTTATTAACATGGCATACGGGAGTGGAAGCACAGAGAGACGGTAAATGAGAATCGGGTAGTTGTGTGAAACACATACTTCCTCCCTCTTCTTTAAGGAAAGATTCCTCTGAGACCACGTGAACTGTACCTTCGACCAATTCATTTTCAACTGGAGATCAGGACCGAACCAGACGCCGAGAATCTTGACCGACCTGTTCGTCCAGTGGAAAGACCCGGGAAGAGAAACTCCTTTCCACGCGCCCAACTGCAAGCCAACAGACTTATCCCGGTTGATCTTGGCCCCTGTCACCGTCTCATATCCTCTGATTTCCTCGCTGACTTCGTCAATCTCGGCTGTGCTCGATACAAGAGCCGAAACTTTGTCAGCATAGGCAGAATACCTGGCCGAGCTGGTAGCACCGGGTAAGAAAATCCGACGAAGGACCGGATTCGCCTTCAAACGGCTCCAAAGCAAGAACGTACAGCAAAGGAGAAATCGAACAACCTTGACGAATAGGGCGAGTTAATAGGAAAAGCTCCTATCGTACTCCGTTCACCTCCACCAGTGCACCGGGGGACGCGTACAGAAGTTGGATCTAGGTGCGAAAGTACGGTCCAAAATTAGTCGCCGAAAGGACAGACTCCAAAAAACGATGGTCAAACTTATCGCATGCCTTGGACTGATCTAAATTGATCAGTGCGGCTTTAGTGTCGACTTTCTCGATGATTAAGCGTACCAAATGAAGGTTTCCTGAGTAGTCCTACCCTTCACAGCAGAAGCCTGCTCAGGGCCAATTAGACTAGAGAGAACAGCATGCAAACGGCTGGCTAGCATCTTGGCTAAAATATATATTTAACATCGTCAAAGGACTGAAGTTATCCTTCACTATCACCACCGTCCTTGTTTTTGCGCAGTAACTTGCTCACATCCCTGGTGAAACGTTAGAGTATAAACCCCTGCCTCATCCAGTTGTTGAAAATCAGTGCCAGCAAGGGAACAAGAACGGGCAACTGCCTCAAGTACAGTTCGTAAGGAAGACCATCTAATCCCGGAGTTTTGTCCCGGCCAACCAGCTTCAGCACATTCCAGATCGCAGACTCTGTCACGGGACACTCGCACCCAGCCGCTTCAGCCGTCATAAATTATGGCAAATTTTACCAACAGCCTCGAGACGGAGGAAGTCTGGTAAATAGGTGTCGAACTGAGAATTGCTCAGACCGGGCTTCCTGGTTAACAGTTTCTGAAAATAGTCACGAAAAGCCTCGACTATGCCCACGTTCTCCCATCCGCAATGTCACTGTTCTCCTATCCGCAATGTTACGCACTAGATATGTCTTTTGGCAGCATTTTTCAATTTCTCTGCACGCAATTCAGCGACCATATTCGTTGCCTCGGGAGACATTCACTTTAACCTAGCCCTAACTACGAGAGCTTGATTCTTTTTGATAAGCAAAGAGGCCTGCTCCACCCTAGCTATGGCTACGTCCCCACTAACACGGGATTTAATTGCCCGATCAACTTTTGCTTCTACTGTCGTTTGTGCTACTTACCTAGATAGATTGAGTAGACGGATATATTCAGCAGCAAACAACTTAATCTTAGATTTTAAAGAACCCCACCACTTATTCCCAACCATAGCCCCCGTCAGTTCCCGCTGTAGCATTAGTTTCAACTACTCCTGGAAATCTTACTCTTCAAACAATGAACAGTTCAATTTTCAGTAACCAGCCAATTTAACCTTAGGCTCATCTAAGTTTACACAAACCCAAACGAGCTTATGATCCGAGTAAACTATAAAATGAAAACTTGGACAACCTGAGAGCCCTACATCGACTCTCTTAACTAAAAATCGGTCGATGTAGCTAGCACGCACCACCGTAGCCGAGTGGGGTTATCCCTGAACAGAACTGACTCAGTTTTTCATAATCTTTTTCGTAAAAATAAGAAAAGGGGCTGAAAGATGAGAAGACACCATTAGCCTCATTTAGCATTCCCCATATTTTTGTTTTTCTAAGCGCAGCTTAGATGTGGCACAGGGCCGAATGTATGGGGTACCCAGTGAGGATTGAACTCACTACTCAGTTGTAATAGGTCTTAGCGAGACAAGCTTGCTAATCATTACACGACCTCGAGGTGACCATTGTTACGATCACTGTTTTGGACTTCAAAATATGTCACAGATATTTCAGAAGGTTAGAAAATCAATTACTTCAAGGACTCAATACGTTTCGATGATTTTTTCGAAGTTCTTCACCACAAGAACATGAACGTAATTTACAAGTGTAAACTTAACCATAAACATCTCAATTTTTCATCTATCGAAAAAGTCACGCCTCGTTGTTTCGATTCTGATTGGCGCTAATGAACACAAATCCGCGGAAGGACCTGATCTCAGTTCATTAGCCAAAGAAAAAGGAAAATAATGCCAAAATGAGAACTTAAAAAACATAAATTTTATTTTCTCTATATCTACTTGTTTATTGTTGTGGAGTTATTTTCGCAGTGGAGGTTAGTATTCGGTTCTAATAGGTTCGACGTACAAAACGTCAGGAACTTGATATAATATGTATTACGCAGTGTAATCTTGCCAGGTCGCTGACTACTTTCGTATTCGACTAACTGTTGACTACTATCACCCAACATCTTACTACTCCTACTTAAATTAGGTGGGAGAGTCTATTCCCTATAGAATAGGTGTGTTTCACCATAACATTTATTCAGGAATTCACTTTTACAGTACGAAGGGTAGGTATGTAGGTGACATTTAGGACAACTGCAACTTCTGTTGCGAGAGACGAACGAATAAGCTCTGATTCTCTACTATTATCCATCTACCCCTTTCTACATGACACGCATTTTCGCTTTGTTGGTTATGAAATCTCTGCCGATTTCAACTGTAACTCTGTTAAGAAGTCACACAAGATCATGAAAGTGTTCGTATTTTTTATTTAGTTTTTCTATTTTCCCTTCAATAAATAAGAAGCTACTTTGAAGATGTTCATAAATGTTATTTTTAATATTAAATTGTTACACTTAGACCTAGATAAATCAATTCCACATCACTTCGTGCGTGTTCCATGCTAATCGTCTTGGGGTGAAATATTTTATTTAGAATGTCGATTTACTTTATTAAAAAATAAATTACATTAGGATTTACTTTATTAGAAATAACCGAAAACAAAAAACGGCTTCGTTTTGTTTTGCATTTTTCGATTTTATTAAAAATAATTAAAAATAAGTGTGTTTTATTGAATTACTTTTATATGTTAATTTACTTTAAAAATATTTTTACGATTTACTTTAAAAATTAAAAACCAAAAACTAGTTTATATTTTACATAATGTCTTTTCAGATGTCTTATTTGAATAAAAGATAATCACTAATTAAAGTTTTAATACTTAATAAATGACTTTTATTCGATTATAAAAAAGTCATGTTTTTTCTGGTGCTGAATTGTCCCGGTGCTGAGTTGTTCCTTCCCGATCTGCTTCGGGTTGGAATGTATATGTGCACCGTCTTGTAATTCTAACTCTATATTTGGAATTAAATTAATGTTTGCACTTTACCAATTTAGTATTTTTAAAATAATTTTATCGAGCTCTTCAAGCAATGAAACGCTGACGTAATGGATATGTCACTCAACTTCACGTCAAATAATCGGACCAAGATCCATTTTTATTTTACACATATATGTTAGTTTTAGTGTAACAAAAGTGTCAAGCAAAAAATTTGCAGAAAGTCTAATACTTCATATTGTAAGGATGCACAAGGCAATTATATCCCTTCGGTTGGGATGAAGTCATATGTCTCCTGTAACGACTGCTTAGTAACGTCAATTTATTAAATGACAAAAATGTCCTTAGTTTGAACCCCTCGAGTCAAGAGGAGCAGTTTAATTTTTAGCATAGGCAAACACTAAATCTGCCCGACCAGGTGAGCTGTCACGGGGTAACACATAAGCCCATAGCATCGTTTTCCCGTTGGGAAAATATTTCCTTACCAGAGACACATAGAAGCTATCTCTTGTCTACGGACTTCATGTTGGGAAATACCTATGACTTACTAGAGGCATAAGATAAATCCGGCTCGATCGAATTCCTGTTGAGAAATATCAATAGGGCCTCTCCAGAAACATAGAGGAATCCTTCGGTATATCAGTTTCTTGTTTTCTACAAGTAAGATCCTTTATTTCTTCTACATTTTCACACTGCTTGTTGTTACATACATATGTTATAGTTTATCTGTGTGAAACACGTTTGTATATAATTTTGTGTATGGCTTAACAGCATAAATGTCACTTTGAGAACAATTCCTGCTTGCCATTGCTTTTCTTTCATCTGTTCCGTCCTTGTATTAATGTATTCTTATATCACAGATATAATAATGCCCATAAATGTGGAATATCCTTTCTTGCATAGCGCACCAATTAACTGTTGAACCCGAAGGGATAGGAACACGAAAGAAAATAGGTTCTATACTTTTCTTGCTTAATACTCCTCTTAAAATTAATATATCAGACTTTTTACATAGCAATGTGTATTATTGATAATTAAGAATGAAAATATAATTGAAACAGCTGCTCTAAATTATTAATATAACTTGGATATTTAGTGTTATTTTTTCAAAGTCGTAACTTTTGAAAAAGATATAATAATCAAAATTGTAACTCATGCATAAATAGCACCAGAGAAGCGATAACATTTGGCATTGATGTAAGAAATCTCTCATCAAATAACGTTGTTATTATTATTATTATTATTATTATTATTATTATTATTATTATTTAATGAGGTACAAATTAAGGAAGTTTTAAGCAGATTTTTTTATCAACGTTTGAATTTCATCTTAAATGGGAAAATATTAAATATCTACTTTTGGCTTTCACTCATAAGATATAAAAAAGTGAAGAAGGTATTTTTTATTTACTTACTTTGAAAGTTACATGCAACACAACGAATGCCTGGAAGGCCCCATGAACCCGTGCTACTGTTTCCACAGCACTCTTTTAGGCTTACCACTTTGCCTTCAGTTTCTTTTAATTCTGGTCCATTGCAGGTATTTGATTCAAAGCAAAATTTCTCAGTGTCAGTTACATCTAAAAAAGAAGTCAATATTAATTTTTGTTTAGATATTTTTGCATAAGAATTACTTTAAATAAAAAATTCATCCAAGTGAAATAATTTGCATTAAATATAAATCTGTTTTCTTAATCATAAACGACTGTTGGCATTTTTCAAAACAAGTTTCACATTCATTTGTTAAGAACTGACTATAATAAAGTTTCAATGAAAGTACCTTTAAGTTATTCTTACGATGGCGAGTAAATGAAAAAACAAGGACTTTCTGTGCCTATTATAACAGAAAACTAAGAAAATTCCAAAATCTGTTTGAAATAAATCGATGTTCTGGAAGTCCTTGTTTGCTGATAGAATGAGACACTGTATAATCTCATTTGGCTCTTGTGGCTCTGTAATAGTGTATTAAATAAGAGCAAGTTTTCTATTTCTCTTCTCTTTACCCAGTTTAGAGTTTTTAACATTCTCTAAAGCAGATTGTTTTGCCTGTAAATCCCTCCCAAACTCTAGTCTTGACTATATCTGGAGTACTCTTTTTTGACTTGCCTCTTAGAACAGAGTCTCTGTTGAATAGTATGCATATAACTTTCCGCGATATAATAAAATGTGAATAAGGAAATTAACACAAGGATACAAGTATAAGATTTGAGGGGGAAAAAACTTTAGCTATATATTTACGGAAAATAGAATTGCACAATTGTTTATTCGGGCGGTGAACTGAATATATATTAAAACATAGAAAGGAAAAGTGAAATGAAATCTTTCTAGTGGTCATACATTGGGTCAGTAATGTATGCTAAGATATAGAAACTGGTTATCTGGAATAGACGTGATATCGTTCCTGGGAATTGGTATCAAATGTCAACTTATATTTTGCTATTTTTTCTTGATGGTCACATTGTTAGGATACAGAAAGCCCTTATCTCTCTTTGGTCGAAGTAAGTCACGTGAGTCACATGTTAGTCGCTTCGTGACGTCACTCCATACAAAACCCCAATCACTAGTTATTTTTACAGTTCGTGGACAGCAGTTGGGACAGAGATGAATCCTGCCGGATCCCATTAGACAAGCAACTTGCCAGCACATGGTGCCATGCCTCTTTGGGACATGGATGAATCCGACCCCTTTAAATATAGAATCATAACAATGGCTTTCACAGATCAGAAGTATCTTCAAACAATATGTAAAACCTTTCCTTTTATTACTCCTTATACTTTGCTTTGTGCTAGATATATGGGAAATGTATTTCTTCACGTGTAAACACTTGTATAGATATGCATAATTTGTGTATATCATAATATATAAAAGTCTCTCTGAGAAGATTTTAGTTACATAAGGACATCGATTGAGAATACAGTAGTCCAGCTCTACGTCTTAGCGGCCCACTTGTCGTTACTGCCCATGATCAGATTATATTGCAAATCCTTCTTTGGATTTTGTTGAAAATCTAAATATGAATATCAAGAGCACCCGACCAGATAGCGCAAGAGTGTTCAATGCACAGACGAATAGTAAATTCATTAATGTGCAAAACGGATTCTGACAAACTTCCAGGCCCGACACAGTGAACCAACCTTCCTAGCAGTAGATGCAGCAATAGATTCAATGTAGTCATTCCATTTGAGATCATTTGAGAGGGTGAGGCCAAGGAGGCGCAGAGTGTTGCTCTCTAGGAGATTAGCGTCACCCATTCTGATGGGAGGTAGAAATGTTTCTCTAAGGTGGTTAAAGGAGAACAGATTCATTTTGGAGGCATTAAAACTTACGAATCATTTCCTACTCCATTCAGTCACAGATTGGAGGTCTTTTTGAAGGGCAGCAGCCATGTATAATTTGTCAGCCTTGCAGATTTCTTATTGAGACGGACGTAAATGGAAGCGTAATCTGTTATTTTGTTTAAAAACCAACTCAACGTAATACTTGATTTTTTAACTGAAACAATTCTTATGAAATCAAAGTTTCTTTTTGATTTTTGTTAAAATGTGACGATGTTTATTCGTTAGAAATACGGACTGAAAAATGTAATCATAAAGACAACATATTGTGCCAGGAAGTGTTTAATGGTATAAAAATCTCCAAGTAGAAAGTAAAAAAGGAATGTATGCAGAGGATATATTTTAGCACTAGATTTACCACAAGTACAATTCTGTGAAAAAGCGGATCCTACCGTGACGAAATTTTCATTCCAACATTCATATTTTCTAACAAAATATGCAACAGAACGCAATTAGTCAATTAGCGAATTTTCGAAACATGCAGCTTTTTGCTTATAAGTTTTCACATTGAATACTTGTAACGGATTTATTCGTTTTTGATGAAACCGACATTTTAACAGCAATTAAAATTATATTATACCTTTTCTGAGCTAATAATGCAGTAGTTCATGAGTTACCTAAGTATAATGATGTATTCGAAGAATATTGGGAATGGTAAATAGGATTGTATCTATTTGCATATGTTAAATAGAAAAGATATAAAGTTTATAACAAAGTGAGAGACAGACAGAAAGTTGATTTCTGATTACGTGTCGTAGATTAACACAATACAACAATATGGCGTCGCTGATAGGATGTTTAAATCCTTTGGATCAATTAGAATTTGTCTATACTTGAATTCTGTGTTTTGCAGCTCAGGATAGTGCTAACAATTGAGAGACAACCAGTTAAGAGGAGGAGAAAAATAACTTTTTTTTTTTTTTTTTTTAAATCATTTCACCCCGAGCAAGGCAGATTTGGCAGGTTGTGAAGCTATAATGAAATTTTTTGCTTTGGTAGACTTCCGAACAATCGGAGAAATAAACTTTCGTTGAAATTTAAGAAATTATAAAAAGAAGTTTACAACCTAAAAAGAACCTTACAACAGCAGAGAGGATTAACTTTCTGTCCATTAAACAAAAACAAGATAAATAAATTACGCGATATTTTCATAGATCAAAAAAAGATGGAAGATTCTGAGACTTTGAATAACTTGAAATATAAATTGATTTAATTACAGTTGATTTAAGGCGAATTGATTTATTTACAGTTGATTTAAGGTGAATTGATTTAATTATAATTGATTTAAGGTGAATTTATTTAATTACAATTGGTTCAAAGTAAATTGATTTAATTACAATTGATTTAAGGTGAATTGATTTGATTACAGTTGATTTAAGGTGGACTGATTTAATTACAATTGATTAAAAGTAAATTAATTTAATTACAACTGATTAAAGGTGAATTGATTTATTTATAACTGATTTAAAGTGAATTGATTTAATTACAATTGATTTAAGGTGAATTGATTTAATTACAATTGATTTAAGGTGAATTGATTTAATTACAATTGATTTAAGGTGAATTGATTTAATTACAATTGATTTAAGGTGAATTAATTTAATTACAATTGATTTAAGGTGAATTAATTTAATTACAATTGATTTAAGGTGAATTAATTTAATTACAATTGATTTAAGGTATTTTTGATACATTTAATAAATATCAGATATTGGAAAAATTACAATTTCATAATTTGTTTCTTACTACATGTTTGGAAGTTATACAAGAGTTGGAATTGATAAAAATTTAATTTAACTGAGTATTATATTGAAACGTACAGGATAAATAGTAATGCAAGAAATGAATGCGCGTAAAATTAACAGAAACCATTTTGCACATTTATGAATTTACTATTCGTCTGTGCATTGAACACTGTTGCCATATCTGGTCAGGTGCTCTTGGTATTCATTTTCAGGTTTTCGACAAAATCCAAAGGAAGATATGCAATATAATCTGCTCATGGGCAGTAACAACAAGTGGGCCGCTAAGACGTAGAGCTGGACTACTGTATTCTCAATCGATGTCCTTATGTAACTAAAATCTTCTCAGAGAGACTTTTATATATTATGATATACACAAATTATGCATATCTATACAAGTGTTTACACGTGAAGAAATACATTTCCCATATATCTAGCACAAAGCAAAGTATAAGGAGTAATAAAAGGAAAGGTTTTACATATTGTTTGAAGATACTTCTGATCTGTGAAAGCCATTGTTATGATTCTATATTTAAAGGGGTCGGATTCATCTATGTCCCAAAGAGGTAGACGGCACCGTGTGCCTGCAAGCTGATGGAGGAAGAAAATTTTAGCCGCAGCCTGGGCGCTCTGGCCCAAGTAGAAAGAAGACATCCTTCTTGTTTAGTTACTCTCCACGAACTGTAAAAATGACTAGTGATTGGGGTACTGTATGGAGTGACGTCACGAAGCGAACAAATTTCGGAAAAATTCGATTTCGGAAATGTTTGATATAACCGTGGAAAAAGAATATTAACATAAAAGATATATCTTTTCGTTTCATTGGGATTTATGCAATCAATGAACATGTTGGGCGGCCTGACATGTTTTGGCGGTAAGTTTCTGACGACTTCTCCTTGACTAATATTAACGGGGAAATGGAATACATTATGACCCTGACGTAGATCGAACTGGGTCAAATCCAGATAGTAACGACCAGGACGTAAAACTTGTTGGCAAGCTTGATCTTGGAATTTGGACGAATAGTGGCGGCTTGGTTACGGCGGTGCGTTCTAGCTACCTCGACCGAGTCCTAGTTAAGAGAGTTGATGTAGGGTCCTTAGAGTGCCCAAGTTTTCATTATATAGTTTACTCAGATCATAGGCTCGTGCAGGTTCGTGTAAACTCAGATAAGCCTAAGGCTAAGACGGTTGGCTACTGGAAATTGAATACCTCATTATTTCGTGAGCGAGATTTCCAGGACCAGCTGCTACTAGTGCCACAGCCGGAGTTGATGGAGTTGTAGGATAAATTAAAATCGAAAATTAAGTCGTTTGATATTGATAGTCGTCGACTCAATCTAGGTAGATTAGCAACGCAAACAATAGCTGAGGAGAAAGTTGACCGGGCCATTAAATCCCGTGTTAGTGGGAAGGTAGCCTTAGCTAGGACCGTGCTGGCCTCCTTGCTTATCAAGAAATATCAAGCTCTGATAGTTAGAACTACATTCAAAAAATGTTTTGCAAAGCGACAAACATGGCCGCTGTATTGTGTATGAGGAAAATTAGCGGAGCGTCTCAACGACATGTCGTGTGCGTCACTTGGCCGGATAATCGGACCGTGACTACAAACACGAGCATATGAGAGGCTTTTAGTGACTACTTTCAAAAGCTGTTCACCAGGAAGCTCGGCTTGAACTCTGATCAGTTCGACGCCTATTTTACCGACTTTTCCTGCCTCGAGACGGCTGAAACAGCTGGGTTTCATTACAGAGTTGGAATCTGGGATACGTTGAAGCTGGTTGGCCGGAATAAATCACCAGGTTTAGATGGTCTACCTTAAGAAATGTACATGAGGCAATCCTTTGTTCTTGTTCCTTTGCTGGGAGTGATTTTCAGCAACTAGATGGAGCAGTGTTTACACCTCAACACTTCCCCAGGAGTGTGATCAAGTTACTACGCAAGGACAAGAACGATGGGATGGAAGAGATAACTTTTGGCCTTTAAGGATGTTAAACAGAATAAAAGATTTCAGCCAAGATCTTAGTCAGCCGTTTGCAGACCACCCTCTCTGGTCTGGTTGGTGACGAACAGACTTGCGTTGTGAAGGGCAGGGCTATTCAGAACAACCTTCATATAGTACGCTTGATCCTTGACCAAGTCAAAAGTGAAGCCGCGCTGATCAATTTAGATCAGTCCAATAGGGTTGACCTTCGATTTTTGGAGCCTTTCCTTTCAGCTGCCGGTTTCGGGTCGTACTTTTATGTCTGGATTCGACTTCTATGTGCGTTTTTCGGTTCACCGGTGGAATCGAATGGGGTTCGATCGAAACCTTTCGCATTGTCTTGCTCTATTCATCGAGGTTGTCCGCTTTCATTCTTGCTGTACGTTCTTGCGTTGGAGGTGAATTTAAGGGAAGATTCCTCCAGGACCACAGACGAGCTGCAGCCTCGACCTTCTCCCGAAATTCCGACGAATTCATTTGTAGAGCAACTGACACTCCTCTAGCGCTCTCAAATATGGAATGGTCTGTGGACCGAAATAGCTATATAAATAAAGATGAATACCAGTCATGAATTCGGATTGTCCTTGACGATTATTATCGGACTGTACTCTCTGCGACTCTAACAACTTAACCTTTGCTCTTTTTCTAATTGTTGTTGTTCTGTCTTATTTATGTCTGTCTTGTTTGTACTTAATATCCGTTAGCACGGATATTGTGCTGTAGATACTTCAGCAAACATCATCTGCCCCCTCGGCGATACAACAATTTCCAAGAGGAGATAAGGACCGGGAAGGGAAATTCCCTTCCACGCATCCAGCCGCAAGACAACACACTTAATGTGGTTGATCTTGGCCCCTGTCGAGCCACTGTTCGACACAAGAACCAAAACGTCAGCACAGGCAAAATACCACGCCAAAGTGGTAGCACCAAGTGTTGAAATTCTGCGAAGGACCGGATTCACCTTTAATGTCACCTACAGGTGGCATTAAATCGACTTATCCCATTACAGTTTTGCGAAAAGCAGATGAAGATTTAAAAATATGTGATGATTTTAACATAGGATAAATCATAAAATATCCTCAGATGTTTTTTTCTATTCCCAGTATTGAAACCGCTATTTCCAAATTATCAGGTATGAAATATTCAGCAAGAATTGATTTAAAATCGGCCTACAAGCAAATACAGATTGATGATAAATTCAAAAACATTGCTACAATAAACACCCCCATAAGACTATTAAGTTGGACGAGAATGCCTTTTGAAGTGAAAACGGCAAGTACCAAATTTCAGAGAGAAATGATAAACGTGTTAACTGACGAAATTAGTAATATGATTATCTATCACCATGATATTTGCTTTGGTGCTTTGGTGCTGGGAGCTCAGGGATTTAATCAGAAAAAGAAAAGAGAAGAGTGAAGAGACTATTAACTGGATGATAATTGTTGAAATTCTCAGGAAATTCGATTGAAAAGTTCATAAGAAAATCAAAAACGAAATTCATTAAAAACAATGTTTTAAAATAATGAAAAGAAATCAAAAAACAATTCCAAGGAGAATCGAACCCAAATTTAAATAAACGGAATTTAGTAAGACTGAGAAAACCAACACTACCAATCCGTTCCCACTTCCCGCCGATAAGAAGGAATCAAATATACCATTGAATATGCCGGTCCAATGGAAAATAGAAAAACATGGTATTTTCAATACCTTATCAGTAATGAAAACGGGTAGTCTCGAAATAACTTGTAAATTGTTTTGGACAAAGATCGAACATTGCAATTGGTTTGTGTCGCGGTGTTGTGTCGGTTATCCAGAAAAATATCCCGACGAAAATAAAGATTAGCACCTAAGATTGGGAATGGTTTCGTTTATTTTAATTTCTGTGAGATTCATCAAATTTTTGATCGAGAAACACATAAACAGAGAAAGATATTTTTTATAATTGTTACTAAATATATTGGAATTATTTTAATTCTTTTTCTTTCTACCCATGACAACTGTCAACGAACAAAGCAACTCTTGAGATTGGCTGGCAAGGGACATCTAGATTGACTCTGATTATCTTATAATATAGTCAAGTCTCAAGCTTTGAGAAATCCCCTAAAACAAACAAGATTCGGGTAAAACAAGCAGATAAAGAAAGATTAATTACTCAAAATCCCATTTCTTCTCCGTTACAAAAATCGAGGCTGGATACTGAGAAGATGGGGGAAATGGTGAGAGAGATTAACATCCATTTTATGGAGCAATTGTGCAAGATTAAAAGGGCGGCTTGATTCCTCTGACCACTCGCAAAAAAGAACTGGACAGCCTCTAAATTTTGAAGATTACTTTGAGTAAACATAGTGTGAATATAAGATTTTAGAAAAAAAGGTTGATGCCAAGAGTGGTAAAAAACCGAATCCAGATTCTGGTCAACCCCCGCCTCTACTAGACGCAGGACTTCATATAAGCTGGAGATTTAGACAATTTAGAGTCAGCACACTGACATCCACATTGTTCGCCGACACCTTCTGACCAAGACCTTATACAAGCCCTGAAGACTAGAACTACGAAATTTAAATTGATACTAAGAAATACTGTAAACACTAAAATAAGATCCAAGTGTCATTTGATTATAACTGTAAGGGAGAAGGTTTAAAACTGCTGTATACAACAAATCATATCTAAACCAAATCGTTGTTACATTTTTAACCCGAGTTAGTTCTTCATTCCAAAGATTTCTTTTCTTGTGTAGCATCTCGTCGTCGACATGTTCTTCACTTCAGTTTACTTCATTAGCAAATACCTCACCCTCTAAGATCAGAAATAGAATGTGGCAGAGGAATGAATGGTCATGAATAAGACGAACGCCAGGGAGAAAGAATGGAAGCATACTCATAATCACGATACCAGCGACAAATTAACAACGAGTGAGGAGTCAGCTAGATGATAACCACGGGGATGTGATGGAATCTAAAGACCGACATGGGGTTGAGAGGCTTACAGTTCTGTCACTAAAGACAAATTAATACAAAAAAAAGAACAAAAAACAAAAACAAAAAAACATGTTAAACAAGTTAAAAAATGCGGGGATAACAATAAACAGAGAAAAATGTGAACTTGATTGCAATACGATATCATATTTAGTTCAATCAGTCAATTTTATTGCCCACCTTAGAATTCTGGAAGAACTAACTTTTGGTAGTTCCATCCTAGGGTTAAAAATAAACTCTAGAAATTTATAGTTCGATTATAATTATTGGTCTCTGCCTGTGTCCCAAACAATAACCAATGCATGTTTTTAAATATTTGAATAATTTATTTCTACTGTCACTAATCTTATTGAAATGTACGTTATCGGGTGGCCTTCCTGTGATCAAATTGTTGACGCATCTCGCTCACTCGCATCCGTAGTTAACGTCACCTTCTTTCTGGAATCATAGCTTTTTACAATGGATTGATGTACGAGTATCTCTTTTAAATTCTTGAAAGCAAATCTTTGTCTTTGAATCCATTTGAAATCGTTATTTTGTTAAGCAGTTCAGCAAATGGTTCTATTAAGTCACCCTATTTTGGTAGGTATCTATTATAAAAGTTAATCAAATCTAAAAAGAATCCTAATTCTTTATTATTAGTAGTTCTTAATTCCTTTGAAATGCCATCTTTTAAAATTTGTTTACTAAATATGGGATGCGCTTTGTGGTGCAGTGGTTATCGGCTCGGAACGAGAAATCGGGAAGCCGCGTTCGAATTCCAGCTGAATTCATTGCATTCACTTATGTGCAAATACCCTTGAGAAAGGTATTAATTCATCACTTCCTTCCATGGGTTAAATAACAGGACAGATTGGGTTCTATAGCTGTGGCTGGTAACCAGTCTACCGCAAAAAGCAATGGCAACCTACTGCGGGATAATCTTTTGCCCAATCAGTCATGTCTCTTTTGAGACATGATCGCCCAAGCGTGTATCACGTATGGCACTTAACTGACTGACTGACTCCATAAATACAGATACTATAGAAGTTTAATTACCAAGGTTACTGCTTGGTTATAGGATGGTTCAATATGCAGGCAGCAAAATAAGAAAGACAAAGTAGCAAGTACAGAGAGAGCTAATTTCATCACGAAAAGGGAACATAACACGGCCATTGTATTAAAGGAAGGAAAAGCCTAATGATCTACTCTGACCAATTAAGACCAAGAATTGAAGTGGAAGACGTTGTGATGGAAGAAGATATTGACAGAGATGAAAGGATGAGTTCTTCAGATCAGGATAATGTAATAGAAGACATATCTGTAGATGATAGCGGAACTGCTTCAGACACAGAAAATGATCAAATGAAACTAAGATCTCTATTAAAAAGAACAGGATTTAAACCTCGAGGGAGAGAGGAGAAAAGAAGTTGAACGACATGTTCGAGAACAATTGGAGACATTAAACCTCATTGGTTTACTGAGGTTTGGTGGATCGGTAAACAGGATTGTACCTATTCGCATATGTTAAGTAGAAAAGAAATAAAGTGAACTGTTAAAAAGAGTCAGGGGAAGTTGACTACTGATCCCGTGTCGTAGATCCACACAATACAACGAAGACAATAAATTGCACATTTTTTTAAATGAATAAATGTTCAAAATTTAATTTGCCATTTCGATTTCAAAAGTTTTGTCGAATTCTAACCAACATTACTTTCGTTCAAGATTAGATTTATATGTTACTTATATTGCAAACTGACACATATATTCAAAGTGGCATTCACTTCACACATCCACACTTGCACGCTAATATAGTGAATTGATATTCTTATGCAAATGCAAAGTTAATAAGAAGCTACTCAATATAAACCGATTTAAGTTGTTCTTCAAATCGGTGAGATTTTTTTTTCATCGATAGAAGTGTTAAGAAACAATTTTGTATGCGGGAAGCCATTGAAAGTAACAAGTATAAAAGTGACCGTTGCGAATAAGGATTGCAAGATTTAGATCAAACGGAACAAATGAGAGCTTCTTGGGATTTTTGTCCACATAAGCACTCAAGCTAAAGATTGTATTAGCTTGATTATTGCATGCAAAACCTCTCTTACCTGTGATCCTAATGCCACATCGATAGCCTACGTATCCATCAAGACATTTGCATTCATTCGGCAATGAACACACTCCTCCGTTCCCACATGGTGGATAACATATCGCTGAAAAATATAACGTTATAGAAAGGATCAGTACTTACTTCAAATTTTAGCTTCATTGATATTTACTACACTTACGTTAGAAAAAGCAAAATGATGTAAACAAAATGTTTATCACATTCAGTAACATTTCAGAATTGTGCGGGACCGTTTAGATGATCTACAGAAGGTTTACCGCCATATGAGGTTGAAAGGCAAGTCTCCGTATAATCACTGAAGTTACGAAACATTAAGCCTGGCCAGCAACTAAATCGCAGACTGCTTGATGATACTCGGTGCTGTAACTTAGATGGACGCATGATGTAATGGATTATGGCTTGAAATTTTAATCGGAGAGCTGAGTTTCAATTTCAGTTGGGTTCGTTATAAGGTCAAATACCCTCGAGAAATGTATGAATGCACCTCTTCTCTCTCCAAATATAGGTTAATTAGTAAAACTTGTATA
Organism: Ascarosepion bandense; assembly: GCA_037127315.1. NCBI lineage: Eukaryota > Metazoa > Mollusca > Cephalopoda > Sepiida > Sepiidae > Ascarosepion > Ascarosepion bandense. The sequence continues at coordinate 1,788,580 of JBBBDQ010001776.1, forward strand.
ACTAAATCATTATTATCACGCGAAAAATTCTTAGAATCTAAAAAAATTGTTAGGTTTTGAAGGCTCTCACAATGCGTTTAGTAAAATAAAGGAAGGTAAATAAATTGTTGGATATCACCTATTTATTATACTTTATTATTTCGAGATTAAAATCTCATTTTCAGAATGTTAGAGGGCTTGTGTGTGAGTCCGTGCCTTCAACAAATGGTCCTTCCTGGCTGCTGCTGCTGCTGCTGCTGTTATAGTGTGTGTGCGTGCGCGCACACGTGTGTGTGTGTGTGTGTGTGTGTGTGTGTGTGTGTGTGTGTGCGTAAATCTAAAAAATATTTTCTGGTTTTAAATAATCTGCTAGGGGATGATAAGACATAGAAAAAATCAATCAATCAAAATAAATCAACGGAAATATGCTCTTCTTTCCTTTTGCTTGTCTGTTCTTTTCAAATTAATCTTCCATATATTGCTCTCTCGAAGCTCAGTTGACTGACTGTATGATTTGAGTATAGCATTGTCGGTGCTTTTTGTCCATCGTCTTATTATCCATTATTATTGTATATTTATTAGTGGTTTCTGCATCCACTTTTCACTTCATATATGGTTAACTCATTTAGTTCTAGGATCCTGGGTACGACGGTAAACTGCATCCGGCAGCAAGGCCTCTGATTAGGAGGTTGTGTGAAGCATGGAACCACCTCTTAATTGCTGTTGTTCCCAGGTCCACCCTGACTGGTGGTGGTAGCACCTGTTAGGGTCCCAGCTATGGGTAAATAGTTAACCCCCCAAACTGGGGTCAAAACACTATGAAAGTATAAAAATACACTTTTATAGAAATATATATGTGAAAATAGACTTTATAGAAAAATATACATTTTTGAAGGAAAAAAAATTATTGCCATAATACATTTTTGAAAGAAAAATTATTACCAGCATTACATTTATGAATACAAAACTAGAAGATATATTCAGTTTTCTAAAATACAAAAAATAAAATTGTTTTCATCAAAATCTGATTGAATCAATTTTCTCATTATAACTGAACATTAAAAAATACCTTAAAACCCAAATTTTTTGGCATTAAATAACCTGCAGAGGTTGGTATGCCATTAAACAAAACTCAAGAACTCATTTAGTTCTACGGAAGACGTACGTTAAATCTGTGAGTTTAAGAGAACACCAGTCCAGTGGAGAAATGTTACAATGAAGTATTGACAATTACACACGCTACATTTTTTCTCGAAAGGACATTGAACGTGAAAAATAAAAAGTGAGAACAAGTAGTAAAGGAAAGAGAACAACTGTGGATCCCAGAGAGATTTGTAGTCTACATTCCCAAAAGATTATTCAATGCAGTGGATGGATATAAAGGCCAAAGTATAATGGCCATGATAAAACAGCTAGGATAAGGAAATTAGTCCGAATGAGCAGATATAAGAACAACTCATTAACTCAGATAAAACTATATATTTTTTTATAAAGCCAAGGGTCATTCATTTTGAAACTGTTCGAAATAGAAATAATTTTCTTTAATTTTATGATTCAAACTCTCTGAAATGTCGCTAGCAGATGTTCATAATTATTTGAGGCATAAGAAGATAATTTTGGCCAGCTGAATATTGGTTACAATTTTGGTTAGCTAGTTAATCTAGGAAAATATTATCATTGAGATCGATTCTTTTAGAAGGTTCCCAAGTAAAGCAACTTTTCAGATTGTTCTAATCTTTGGAAAGAATTAATATGCAAGAAAAACTATCAACAACAAAATGAACTGTTCTCGTTCAAAATTTGATTCGGACAGCTGAAACATTTCTTTGCGGACTTGACGTTAGAAACAACATTTCGAGTAATCTATTCTTCAGCCACCATTCTATATCCAAAAAATAAAATCTTTCTTCAAGACGAAATTATTCTTTAATTTAATAAACAGTTCCGTCACTTTCAGCCGTGTCCGTTATACAGACAAAATTCCATCTTCACCTAGAAAATTGCTAACTATACACGGGTGAGTTCCCTAATATCTACTTTGTTTCAATGTTGTTTAAATCCTTACTATATTGAGTAAAATAACATGCAGGAAAAGCGATATCTGCCGAATCTTTCAATTTTCCCTCTATCAAGCAGTGCCCCCTCTTACTCTATACCTCATCCCTGAAAGTATAATGTGCGCCCTCTCTTTCTTTGAAAATCTCATGTTTGTCTACCTCTCCTTTGGTTATGACTGTGTCATATAGGTACCTCCACTTTTCAGTATAAATTTTCGATACCTGATTTTAAAATGAAATTTTTAAAATAAATAAGTTATATTTTAGGTTTAAAATTAGTTTTAATTGAAAGTCAAGAGATTAAATTTAGTAATTCCAGTAAACAAAATACACTGACGTATTTTAAAGCGAAATTATATTGATTGGAATCTAAAATTTTTCAGATTAAAAAAAAGTTAAAAATACCGCCATTTTTTTATTGATCGACACATTTTTAAACAGTAGCCACATTCCTGTTTTAAAAATCTAGCAAAAATAAAATATACGTCGCTGACACGTTATTGAAGTCATTTTTTAAGTTAAAACTTGACTTTATCTGTTTTCAAACATATGTACTTGCTTACTCTCTGAAATATTCGCTATAAGTTTTTATCAGTTAAGGTAGTCCGAGCTACACTGCTTATCTCAAGTGTTGATTGGCATAATGACAACCGGAAGCTGTTAACAAGGCTAAAGTAGGGAGGCCGAAGGCGACAAAAATTTACGAATGTAATTTTTTATGTAAGGGAAGACAACTCTTGAATCACGTGGCCTTTTAATGATAAATATCACGTACGGCCACCCGTACAAATAAAAATACGGGCAATCAAAATGCACACAATTAAAATGTTTTAATTATTTTAAAAATCCATTGGCTCAATCATTTGTATTAATCTTTTACATTTTCGATTAGTAATTGTAGTCTTCATGCATTAATTACATACCCTAGCCGACCCCAATGAGGAAGAAATTTAACAATAATTTTAAAACGTTTTATATATAATTTTTATATATAATTAAAAAATGAAAATAATTCTTGTAAAAATTAATTATTCATTGATTTTTTTTTCCTTTTCAGACTATGATACGTTTAATTTATATTGTTCATAAAAGCAATCAGAAGTTTATCCACATAAAAATTAGCATAGTTATTGCATTTTTCGCAATTCGGATCTATTTTAGAAAAGGGGCTCTCTTGGAGAAAAAAAAACTGTTGATTAGCATTCCCCAATGACTCCTGAATTTAATTATATTAGGCTGATTGTTGCCCAAATTCGAGTTTTTAAACATTTTTGGAAATTAATTGGTGGGGGGGTAACATATGTAAAACACTATTTTTACCAATAGTTTATACAAAATAATTATTTCAAAATTGATTTTGGTCAATTAGGAACAAGTCCTGAAATTTTCATCAAGATCTAACCATTATTTGATTTTTGCAAGAATTTCCAAATTAATGTGTCTTTCACGGCCAAAAAAGTACATTGTGCAATATTACGTTTTTATTTTTACTTAATAAACGTTGCGGCAATTTAGGTCTCGCACTGACGTAAGAAAAAAAATAGACTTCTACAAAAATTTCAAACGTGTTAGAAATAATTAAAAAAATAAAAAATTAATTAAAAAATTCTGTGATCTATCCTCTTAATGATAATATAAACATTTTGCCGATAAAACTTTGTTTTTATTTAGTATGGGGCCTTTTTCCTTCATACTATGCTGTTTTTTCAGCGATTTTGCGGAGGTACCTAGCTCATATCAATCAAGCCTTACTTTAAAATTCCTCCAGTTCCATATTTATATATCTTTCATTTGTAACATGGTATGTTATTATAAATGCAATATTAAGTCAAACTTCCTATAGTGACACTAATCAAGTAAGGGCACCGCCTAGAATAGTTTTACTACTTCACACAGCTTTGATACAACATCGACAAATCCTTTGGATCTGTTTCATTGTACTTTGTAGCTACATATTCAGTGTTACAGGGATTAAAAACAACCAAATGTGACTAGTTGTTACATGAACTCATTGATCTCTTGCTAATGAGCTACGCCCAGCCAGTGTTGAAGACAATGAACGGATACTTTCTTAATCTAGAATGGACGCTTGGACCCACAATTGAGTACGAGAATAGTTTTCTGTAGATATTAATGCTGTATCCTCTCTAGTACAAACTACCTGGGTGCTTTAAAAAGAAAGTTCCTTATATTCTTTTATTTTGAACTTTATGCAAATTAGAGTAGGGTTCACATGATGTAATAGGATTTGGACGCCCTGCTGATAGGACTATATAATAAAAGTATCAACTATGCAACAATTCTTGTCCAAAAGATCCGAAAGTGGTGAAATATGAGCTCCATATAAATATTGGAAATTATCAATCCTATTCATGACAGTAAATATCAGAACCAAAATGAAATTTGGTTGTCCTTAGATAAAACGTGAACATTACCATCATTTTTCAGGAGAAAAGTTTTTTCTTTCCATTTCTCACATATTCTATACGTGGTGGGGGCCTTAAATGTACCCGCTGTTTTGACAATATGAATACAAACACAAAGAAGAAATTCCATTATGGGGAAAAAAAAAAAAAAAGATAAAATGTTAAAAAATTTTTAAAGCTAGAAACCAAAGATATTACAGCTTAACGAAGTTATTAAAAGATTTTATTTTACTGGATAATTTGAATTTTTGAAGAATATTTTCTCGGTGAAAAATATAAGTTTTTTTATGTATAAGCCGCACATTTGTTAGCAAATTTACAGAGATGCAAAGTGAAATTTTCCACATGTGATATGGGGTTAAGTGTTAATTGATGGCAATAATGGTAAAATTCGTTGTTACTCTACCGATGAGGATCCGAAAAATTGGATAAGATTATTAAATGTAGGCACTACATTAAGAATTGCATGATAAGTTATATTTTAAAAAAGAAATTATTTTATAACTCTAATAAAGAATTGGTTTCTTTACTAGTACTTTTATGACTTTTCCACGCGAATTGAAAACTGGAAAATTGTACTTACGTGTTTCACAGTCCCCAGTCCATCCTTCACAACAATCTCTAAATGTTTTAATTTCTAACCTGAAAAGATAATTTGGATTTCATTTTCACAATTTTATCGTAACGAAGGTACCTCCACTCATTTTCGATAACTAACTTTTAAATTTAATTTTTAAAAATAAAAAAAAGTTTTCTTGAAATTTTATTTTAGTTTTAATTGAAAGCTTAATGACTAAATTTACTATTTTCACCAGGAAAAATACACTGGTGTATTTCAAACAGAAATTATATTGATTGGAATATAACATTTTTAGACTTTTTTTTCCATTTTTCGGTCACTTTTGAGTGATCGACACATTTGTAAACAAAAGGAAATTTTCAGATTTAAAAAATTTACAAAAATAAAATATACATCTATAACCCATTATTTTTGAAAAATTAGCAAATTTAATGTTAAATAAATATGATTTACACAAGTATTACTTACTTATAGCATGAAAGTTAGAATAAAACTATTTTTAAACACAGAGTTGACCTTTCTAATCTTTCCACCGTAATTGTTAACAGATAGGAGATAACAAGTGACATAACGGTACAATTTTTTTCGGTAAAGGGAAGAAACCCTGAAACACATGACCCTTTAAAGTGCACATAGAAATTACCATACAAGAAAAAATTCAAATACACACACAAAATAATTAAAATATTAAATAAAAAATAGGATGGTTAGATGTTTTGTATTAAACATAAACTTTTTAATTTTCGATAATTAAATATAATCTTGATTTTATAACTTACCAGCCTAACGTTTACAAGTCTTAGAAATACTTTTAAATATTTTTGAAACTTTATAAATTATTATAATTAACAAAACAAAAATGAAAACAGTTCTTTTAAAATGTCATTATTAACCGAAAATAATAGAAACTAATAAAACCATTTTTGCCTACAAAATTTAATTTCTTGGAATTTCATGAATTTAGGTAGAGAATGTAACAGATGTAATGAGAAATTATTTTTACCAATATGTAAAAAAATAATAATTTTAAAAATTATTTAATTAATTTTTGAATAAGTCCTAAAGTTTCATTAAAATCCGACAATTAGTTGATTTTTGAAAGAATTTCTAAATTAATGTGTCTGTCGCCCGAAAAAAGTAAGTTATGCAATATTACATTTTCTATGTTAAACTCCTGTAACGGTTTGGCTCCCCGCTAACGAAAATAAAAAGATTTTACCAAAATTTCGAACATGTTTGAAAGGATTAAAACATTTTGAAAAATAATTAAAAATACTCTTTCCTCTTAATAATAACAAACATTTTGATGAAAAAAGTTCGTTTTTATTAAATTTGTGACCTTTTTCTTCATACTATGCTGTTTTTTCAGCGATTTAGTGGAGATGCTGATAAAGTGATGTGGTATATGAATAAAAAAAAACATTAAAAATTATGAAAATGATAATGTTCGTAGTTCTAATGGCTAGTTAATGATGCCTATGCAAAAGAATTGTATCTATGATAAAAAGGAAATAGCCAATGATCGAAACAATAAAATATTTGAAACTCTACAAATACTTGTTTTTTGAAAGGTTTTAAAATTCCTATAAGGAATCGTTGCTTTTTATTTCTATTTTTAGTATTTTATCTGAAACTTCATACCTTTCATGGAAAGATATTAAAATTAATTTAATAAAAACTTTTAACAAAATATATTAAATTTAATTTTATATATAATTTTTAAAAATATTTATTTAAATCCAAGCAAGGCAGGACCACCACCATTGCTTACAGTGAGATAAAAAAAAAAAACAATGTACAGGGGATGCCAAAGAAAGGATGAGAAATGGATAGGATTTAGCGAAGTGGATGGGATTTAGGGAGGTAGAAGATGGCAACTGACGTTAAATTTAAACTTTTGGAGATTGTAGCTATCAAGGAAATAAGTATACGGAAGTGTGAGAAAAGAAACTGTTAGAGTAGAAGAATCAACTATATTTGACAATTTTTACGGTAAAAGGGTAGGTCTTAGATGCCAATCACAATGCACGAGAAAATTTATGTGGTCGGAGCACCAGGGAAAGAATCTCGTCAGAGCAGTTTCCATAAAATTACTTGTAGAAAAAACAGAGGGAAGCTACATCACGTCGGTAAGAAAGTGACTGAAGCCTCGCTGTCAAGTTTAGAGCGATTATATTGCAGATCCTTCTTTGGATTTTATCGAGAACCTCAAGAGAAATAGTATGAGCATTCGACCAGATATGGCAACAGTATTCAATGCCCGGACGAATATGCAAGATGGATTCTAACGAGAAAATCTTTCTGGCCCGACAGAATGACTCAACATTCTTAGCGTAGATTCATCCATAGATTCGATGTAGTCATTCTACTTGAGGTCGGTTGAGAGAGTGAAAAAGGAAGCACAGCGGATTGCTTTCTAGGAGACTAGCGTCATTTATTCTGATAGAAAATAGGAAAGTTTCTCTGTGGTAATTAAAGGAGAGAAACTTTTGTTTTAGACGCATTTAAATTTACGAGCCATTTTTACCCCATTTTATAACAAATTTAAGGTCTTTTTCAAAAGCAGCAGTGAGTTTTATTTTGTCAAGCTTGGTAGATTTCTTGTTGTAACGGGAGTAAATACTGCATAGATAACTACATGAACTCATTACATCAGAAGATCAAGAAACGTAGGGCCTCGAAAATAGCCTTAATGGACACCCACGCTAGTATGAAAAGATCTGGAAGCTTGCTTGTTCAAAATGTTCATCTCACAATTTGTTATGAACAACTGAATTACATCGAACAATCGTCCGAAATACCGTAGCACCGTAGCTTGCGCATAAGGCCAGAATACCAAACCCTGAAAGAAACTTTCAAGATATCTACAGCAACAGCTAGGGTTTCGCTGTTCTTATCAAGGACCTGGTAGATGTATTCGGTGATGGCCGACACATCAGCGATAGACCTGGGGAAGTGGAAGTCATATTATTTGTCAGAGTCTAGGTTGTGAGATGTGCGATGAACTATTTCAGCATTGGTAATAGCCTCGAACACTTTTCTAAAAGTGATAAGAGGCTGATAGGGTAATAATTGAGAGGTCGGAGGACTGCTTAAAATTTTTCAAAAGCATGAACTACAGAGGAGGACTTCCAACAAACTACAAAGCAAGAAGCAGTGAAGCAATAGCTATAGAATTTGAAGAGGACAGGAGAAAGCTCAGGGGCACATTTCTCAAGGACGATGACTGGAATTTCATCACCTCCGCTTACCTTATGGGATTTAAACTTAAAAATTATGTTACAGACCAGAGACGAGGTTATATACATATATATAGTTGAGCCTCAGTTCTAGGTGGGAAAATGGGAGTGGGTACTTCAGACGAGTCAAATACGGATTTGGAATGGAATTTGCGATCAAAGCACTCGACCTTGTCCGCTGTGGATGTGAGGACCTTAGATTGATTGACTAGAGGAGGGATTGAGGGTTTGCTGTTGTTTAGCACGCTCTTGCAGAGCTGCCAGTATTCATTTGGAATAAAGTTTGCGAGATGCTATATGCTGCTTCATTTTATTAGCATTCTATATCATCATTTAGAACACGCATGCATTCATTACGGATAGGGACAAAAAGCGCTTATTGTAGTCAAACGTGTTGCTCCGCTAATACCGAACGAAGTGATTCCTGTTGTCGATGGTGGACGAATAAGCAGGAAAGAACCACAAATATGAACGAGGTTTACGTCGAAATTATCTGGCCGGGATAAAAGTATCGATGCTGGCTTTCACCCAGATCTCAAAAGCAGTCTTCAACAGAAACAATAAAAACTTTGTTTTAAGGGACACCACAAATAAATCAAGAAAGGAGTTCCAGTCCGCTCTTTGATAGCAGGTAGTAGATTCTGCTGGTAGGAGGTTCCTTGAAGGAGGAGGAGTAGAAAGAGATATTAAAACACACCACAGCATGATCAGAGTTGCCAAGAGTGCAGAGGTCCATGGCATGGTAAGAATCAGAAATAGAAGTAGAAAATAGATCTAGAAGGAAAGCGTGTCTTTTAGGGTTACTGGAAAAACGCGAGGCGAATTCCACCACATACGTAAGAGACTGATTAATTCAGGGTATGAACGCCGGCAAGATCAGTGACAGATTTTTTCAGCCATTTGGCATGATGAGCATTGATGTTACCGAAAACAAATATATTTTCGAACGGGCGAAAGAAAATGTCTATATTATCTGAAATACTGTCTAGCACAGAAAAGTCCACAGAGGAAGGGAGAAGTAGATAAAGAAAAGATAGCGAAACGAGTTTTATAAAGAGAGATGGAGATAGATATAAGAGGGCCATGCATGTAGACTATGGAGTCATTCGTAAAGAGAGGAAGATAGCCAGGTATCGAGAAATCAAAGGAAAAGTTGTAGGGTTATAAATGGTTTCACAGAGAGCAAGGATTTCTGGGAAATTTTTGTAGAGAAACGATTCTACACTGTAAAACTTGGTACGTATACCACGGATGTTGGAGAAAGAAATGTTGAGCGGTTTAGGTGTTTTTGTTTGACTGGTTTAGCGTTATTTTTTGTTGTTTAATGACATGAAGTTCATTTAGATAAGGAGAGTCTAAGCGTAGCGGTAGCAGTCGAACGTCTAATGCAAAATGTGTGGGAAGGGAATTGGCTCAGACTGCAGCATAGTGTGGCCTTTGGTTTACTTTTCATCATACACCACGATTTGTTTTAAAACGCGAAAACCTTTACATTAAAACAACAACTAAACGTCTGCAAATGATTTTCATTGTTTGATTTGCACATTTCTAGTTCGTTGACTATTTCTCGTCGCGTATAAAATTATTTTCCATTTACGTCACAATTTGAAAACAAACGATATCAAAAGATCTCTCCAACCATAAAGTAGGAAATATTTAGCAAGAAACTGTATGTTCTATCACTGAGGCGGCAGTACGATACCAGATGATGTATCTACAGCACAATACCCGTGCTAATTGATATTAGGTACAAACAAGACAAATTCAAAACAATAATACATAGAAAAAAGGGAGAGGTTAAGCTGCTAGAGTCGCAGAGAGCACAGTCCGATAATAATCGTCAATGACACTCCGAATTATTTACGACCTCTTCACGTGGTAAGCACGAGGTAGATGCGGCACAAGCCCGTATGCTCGGACAAAAATTCTTGTCTGCTTTTCCCCAGACGAGACTCTAACCTCCGGCGGAGCCCTATCTAGGTTCGTTTCCGCCTGCAGGTAGAGAGTCCGACAAAGTGAACGACCGACACACTCAGACTGTCAATGTCAATCCAAAATTTCTGACTGTTATTGATCTATATTTATATAGCTATTTCGGGCCACAGACCATTCCATATTTGAGAGCGCTAGAGGGGTGTCAGCTGCTCTACAACATTTTACAAACAGCTTTTGATCCTTCACAATACCCTTTCCACAAACTGCAAAAAAAAAAACTGTTTCTGTACTTGAATTCCATTTTTACTTTTTTTGAGATAAAAAACTTAATATGCCAAAAATGCTGCTTCTTCTATCTTCAATATATATTTTAAAAAAGAGCAAAAATTGAATTACTTAAACAAAATACTTCAATGCTTACTTTTCAAACACACACGGTTGTCCTACTGGAGGCATTGTTTTGGAACTTAGTTTGAAGCCCTGAGACATGAAAATAGTTGCTCTGAGACAGGATCCATTTCTTTGGATGTTGGTAAGTTGGGTAATATTGCAGATATGAGGTTTTCCCCTGCAGAAACAAAGAAATATATGAAAACGTAAAGAAAAATATTGAGATAAACTAGAAATCATATCTGATTTATTTACGCATATACATTTTCAATAGCCAGTTGTTGAGGTCACTTTTCAAATTATGGTTAGTGAGTTTTGGTCCCCCAAATCTTGTGACCTTCTGCCAGATTAAGTAGCCTGCATAAATATCTAGCATAGTGTAATGGTTTAAAAGTGTCGCTTTTTGTATTTCTTCCTATTCGGTCAGATAATTAAGTTCGAATCTATTTTCGAAATATTAAATTATTTCATCAAATTTGTTCATTGAGATTGTGCTAGTTCAAGGTAGTTCAGTTCGGTTGCTAGACTCTGGATTTATAGAGGTTGATAAATCAGTGTGGCATCGGATGCATAGATATTTATGCATATATATTGTTTATATAAAGCAGAAATAGAGTAGGCCCTAGAAGAGAGAATTGAGAGGACGCTTGAACTGATGCCATGGTCTTCAGAAATGTGGTAGGTAAAAACGAATTTCATGGATCTACATGATAAGAAGGACTTCATAATTGAAAAAGCTCTTCCTGAGATACCATAGCTGGAGATTTTATGTAGTAACCTCCTACGCTATATTTTATCAAAGGCTTTTGGAATATCTAAGACGATCTATCTCATGATTAATTTATTATCGAGTGCTTCACTGATAATTAATGACAGTTAAAACATCAGCAATTAACCTAGAAGAACGCAACTCATACTGCTTGTAACTTAGTAGGGTTGTTTCTGTTGGGGTTATCAACACATTTCTTGTTGATTATAGAGTTTGCTGATCATACAAAGGAGACTGATGGATTGATATTTAGACGAGGATATTCGTTGCAATGAAATCGATCATTCTCGTCTCCATTCATGAAGAGAGGACAGACAACTAATACCTTCCATAGACTTGGTAATTAATTTCTGTTTCAGGCAGAGTTTGAACAATTTTGCCAATAATGCACATAACAATGTTCTTAAGAACAATTATCAGGATTATAACGGGATCAGTTGCTTTCATAGCGGTAAGGCATTTGATGTTTCTGGATATTTCCTGTGCTGAGATAGATGTCATAATATTTGTGGTCTGTGAGTGAAAGGATTCAGTTAGGGGCTGGCTTTTTTTAACTACCGTGAAATTGAAGGCAAAGTTCATTTCAAAGAACATAACATTATCTGATAAAGAAGACTTATAATATTATGCACTACCAGTTTGCCATTATTGAAATTTTTGGTGTAATTTTCCAGAATTCGCAGGATCTATTTTTTTGTTTCCAAGTTTGGTTTGGACTGGCTGCACATTGTTGATCTTTGCATCTATAAAAACGCTAAAAAGACACTGATACAAGGCAGAAAATGCTTAGTGTTTTCAAAGTGATCGCTCAATCCAGACCAGGTGGCCAAACCTAATCAACGTAAAGAAAAGATCTGTCGAATAATGGCAGAGTTAAAAACAGTGAAAAGCTGAATAAATATCAAAATATTATTAGAAGGCTAATAAACCAAAATGTCAAAAGTCACAACTTTACTCATCATTATTAGAATACTTGAAACATCCCCCACCCGCAGAAAAATAAAAATAACAAATAAAAAAGGAATGAAGAACCTGAGGAGTAATTAAAATAATTAAGCTAATATCATTTTTGAAATAACGAGAATTGGAAGGCGAGTGCTAGAAATTCAGTTAATGTTGCGGTTATTTAATTTCAGATGAGAAAGACCAGATATAACTGAAATGTAAACCCAATAAGTGCAAAATAGGAATAATACTTTTACAGATTTGTAAAGTATTTAGTTAGAGGAAATGTTTATTTATAATAAATTATAATTCTGATTGAAATCTGTCAAAATAATTTGAAATATTTTGTGCTTAAGTTATATATTAAATGCTGAATGAGATCGTTAGAGAACGTAACAAATACTAAATATCCCAAAGTAAAAACAGCTAAAAGATTACCTTATTTATATATTTCATAAAGATTATGACATTAAATGAGCACTTACCAGACCAAAGTTGAGGTCTGCAGGAAAAGAAAGATTACTGGAATCAAAGTGGCGACGACATTACCACCAGCCATTGTTTGGCTTACAGTCACTTTTGGGCGCAATTATTTGTTTTTACTTTGATGTTTATCTACCGGATATAATTTGTAATTTGGTTTTGCGATTTACACCAAAGAGAAATCATGTGAATCAACTTATATATTTTGTCTTGGATACGCTTGGCTGGTGCAAATCGATTGTCATCGCGAATATCATTGGCTGAAATACTTTTGAAGGGGAGGGTTTGTCTGGAATAAATCTAACAGTTGCGGTGGGTTTAAGTTTCAGGTGGACGACCTGAAACTTAAAACCACCAGAATTGTTACATTTATTTTCATCGATTTTGAACGCTTATTAATCGTTTCGAAAGGTATTTGGTTTGTTTTGTTTTCATTTTTGTCAATTATTGGCATAGACGACAGCTGACTTTGATTTCCTTTTGGAAGTGTGGTGCTGGTGGTCGTTGGGAAAAATCACTCGTCCAGATGGTACAGCAAAGAAGATCAATAACGATGCGGTCAGTTTTATAAATCCTGGAAATCAGTTTTGTTGTTTCAAGTTATTTTTTTTACTCCCACGGATAAAAAGATTGACGAAAACTTATAAAACAAAGTTTTAATTATCTTACTTTTACCAAGACAAACAAAATCACATCGAAGACGAATTTCATCGAATAAAGCAAAGTCAATAGTCAATAACAAAATAATATAAGAGAATTGCTGAAAATATCAAAATTCGTATAAATTATAAAAACGGTTTTCTACTGGTAAAATAAAATAATATATTTTAATAAAAAGAATTTTACTTTTATTGTAAAAGTAAAGATTTCGCAGTAAGTTTTACTATCTCATTGTACGAACTTTTTTATTTGAATTCAGAAATTTAATTTTCAAAGTATAAATTTTGTAACGATCTGGTATTTAACATTTTTTAGTCTTTAGTTACTTTCCAGAATATAATGCTTTATCTGAAAATAATTTAAAGCGAAATAGTTGATAATCAGTAAGACAAATGAATTTTATTTACCAAAACATTCTATTAACATTTTTTAAAATGTTTCATGTCGATTGCCTCGTATAGAATGACAGTCTAATTCAAAATAATTTTTAGTAACCCTTTTTGTCACGCCTTGCCGAAAGCCTTTGAAAACTTAATGGGACGGCCCTTGAAATATATTTGTTGTCAAGTGTCTCACTAATTATGTGAATTATCGCAGTTAGGATAATAATAATATCAGCAGAGAGCCGGGAAGATCAAAATCAGTATGGATTGTTGCTTAAGTGATTGTTCCTATTGAAGGAACAATTTTGTAAGTTATAGATTGATGAGCTTGCTAATGAGATTGATAGGTCTATATTGTGAGCGGAGACGGGCGATCGCTAGCATTCTTGTAAGCCAGGTATGCACTTGACACTTTTCACAGATTAGAGAAAGATTTCTCATTCAAGCAGCGGATAAATAATTTCTCTAAGACTGAGAATAACACCGGGTAATATTGTTAAGGACAACCGGTGGGATTTTGTGTGGCCTTCTTACAGTCAAGATATGAGAATTACTTTAGTGAAGATTTCACTGAGATTGTGCCTAGTGATATGTGGGAAGCTGGGAAGGGGATATCCTTTATCATCTAACATTGAATTTTGGCCAAAGATTAAGATAAACAATTCGCGTTGTTAGACAAGGATGAGATTATCTCACCGCTATTTATAATGTTAGGCACTAATCAGTCAGTCAGATAAGTGCCATAGGTGATACACGCTTTGGGCGATCATGTCCCGAAAGAGACATGACTGAATGGGCAGAAGATTATCCCGCAGTAGGTTGCTTTCCGCGGTAGGCTGGTTGCCGACCAAAGCTATAGAACCCAATCTGTTCTATTATTTAACCGATAACTTGAGGGAATAGACATATTAATATCTTTCGCAGGGGTATTTGTGCATAAGTGAATGCGAGAAATTCCAATGCAACGGGAATTCGAACTCGGCACCCCGATTTGTCGTTCCGGGTCGATATCCACTGCACCACAACGTACATCTTTGCCTTTATTCAGAATTTGGTCAGATAACTTCCAAAACCCCAGATATCTAGTTTGTTTGCATTCAACCCTCGTCTGGACCGCTCGATAGCTTCACTTTGAATTTTTTTAGAACTTACTGGACAGTTTGGGAGGCAGTTCGTATCCTACTACACCACTCTCAGTGATGGGTATTTTAGTAGAAGTCACGAGCTACGGTCGAAACAAATTTGGCAGTGAACTAGGAATGGCTGTTCGGTGTAAAAATATCCATTTAGTAAGCATCTATTAGATCGAAAAACACTAATTGAAAAGCTAGCTCAGTATAATTGATACCGCAAAACTTTATTTATTTATGGTGAATGAATTGTTATTTACAAAGTTGAAATTAATTTTGGTAGAAGGTCACAAGTATGGGTATCTAAGGAGTATTGAACCTCATTACTCAGCAGTAATGGTCAACCAGACTAAATCTATAACCATAAACCCACGCCAAGATGATTACGTTTGATAAAGTACAGGGTGGTCAGTAAAAAGCGGTAAATTCAGAAATAAATTTATTTAGCTGTTAGGATCCATGCACAAACCGAACAATCATCATAGTTGTTCGAAATGTTTACCTGAATGTTCAACACAAAGTTGTAAGAATGGTAATCAGGAGGCAGCAGTAGCTTTGCGGAGAGTGTCAAGAGGAATTTCATTCTAAACTTCAGTTAAGTTCCCCTTCAATGAACCAATATCGACGATGTCACGACATCGGGTTTTGCAACTGGATTAGGACTATACTCCAAATACAGCAATCCATAACATTAAGATCTAGGCTTTTTAGAGGACCACTGAGCTGAAAGAATTAGAGCTGGTGTATTTTTCGAAGAATAAAATTTGCAGTTTTTTCACTGAGTACCCTTTAGTTGTGAATCAATAAAATACCCGAGATTTTGTTGCACGTATCTGATTAGATAATTTATTGAAATCAGAAATTTGTTAAAGAAGAATTTAAGCAAAAAAAACAAAAACAAAGAAAAACTTGTTTTTTTGTCTACTTTGTAAAATTTAGTCTTAATAATAGTTGATTTGTCTTCAAACTGAAATAATATTATTTGAACATAGATTTTTAACTGACAAAAGTTATGTTGTTAATTTTTTGATAATTTTTAGTTGTTGCATTTTATCACAATGTTCTCACAAGAAGCTGTTTCTATTCCTATTTTATACTATTTACTTTGCCGGTTGGTAGAAAAGTACGTTGACAGAAGTGATGTCATAAGTGATGGCATTAAAAATTGAAAAAAATTAAGGAATATAAGAATGAAATAATTAATCTCAGAGTTCCAATTTTAGTATTAAAATTCGTTATTTCGTAAACGTTTACAAAAGTTTAGAGTGAAAACTTATTATTATTATTATTATTAATAATAATAATAATAATAATAATAATAATAATAATAATAATAATAATAAGCGAAGACATTGGAATGAAATTCAATTTGAATAAATGTGCTAAAGCTACAGTTTTACGTGGATCAATACAAGAAACATCCTCAATTAACTTAGACCCTGCTGTAACAATAAAAGAATTGAAACCAGAAGAAGCTTATAAATATCTAGGTGTAAATGAGAGTGAAAACATTCACCATAAAAAATGAAAGAAATAGTGCGTAAAGAGTACTATAGAAGGCTACGAATGATATTAAAAACTGAATTGAATTCTCAGAACAGAGTTATGGCCATTAATAGCCTTGCAATCCCAGTTGTCCAATATAGCGTCAACATCTTAAACTGGACTCTAAACGACATCAGGCGAATGGATTCTAAAACAAGAAAGCTTCTTTCTAAGTATAAGATGCATCATCCAAAAGCTGATGCAGACCGTCTATACATACCCCGTAAAGAAGGTGGAAGAGGTCTTATTCAGCTGGAATTGTCATACAAGACAACAACTATTGGCTTACTAACATACATAGAAACAACAAAGGATTGGATGATACAATTAGTAAGGCAACATGAAGAAAGAAAGAAAAAATATTCAATAATAAAAGAAGGCAGTAAATACAAACAAGATTTACAGTCAGTAGATTCTGTAGAAAAGCAAAACAGAAGCCAAGAACCAACTATTGCGGCAAAAAATATGAAAATGAAAGCCAAAGATAAAGCTCTTGAACAGATGAAACAGCGCTGGCAAGACAAACCTCTGCATGGCCAATATACAGAACGTGCCAATAAATCCAATGTTGACAAAGTTAATACTCATCGATGGTTACGTGCATCTGGATTAAAGTCTGAAACTGAAGGCTTTATTCTTGCAACAAAAGACCAATGTCTTTTCACTAGAAACTTTCAGACAAATATTATGAATAATAATATGGATCCAAAATTCAGGTTTTGTGATAAACACCAAGAAACAATAGACCACCTAATCTCAGGCTGTTCTGTGCTTGCCCCAAATGAATATAAAAATCGCCACGATAGAATTGGGCAATATTTACATTGAACAATGTGCAAACATTATGGAAAATTTGTAAACAAACACTGGTATGAACATCACCCAGCACCGGTTACAGAAATAGAAGATGTAACCATTCTATGGGATTACACCATCTACACAGACAGAAAAATTGAAGCAAACAGGCCAGACATTATTGTTAAAAACCAGAAGGAGAAAACTTGTCTATTAATTGATATGGCTTGTCCAGCGGATTGTAACATAGCAACCAAGGAATTTGAAAAACTGTCAAAATATAAAGACCTGGAAATTGAAATAGAAAAAATGTGGAAATTGAAAACAAGAGTTGTGCCAGTGATAGTAGGTGCACTTGGAATAATAAAAAATGGAACAAAACAACACATTGAAAGAATCCCTGGAAACCCCAGCTTAAGAGATATACAACAAAATTGTCTTGTTAAGTACAGCCCCCCACACACTAAGGAGAACTTTGTCTATGTAACGCTAGGGATGTTAGGGAAGATAGAAAAGACATGAAATGAAGCCATAACAACACACCACGACCTGCCTTAGGTCTTCCCGCAGACTTGGTAGTTAGTGCGACCATAGCAGAAATTGAAATATGATGAAAAATGACAACATAATAATAATAGTAATCAACTATGTAATTTGTCTATATAACTCTAGAGATGTTAGGGTGATATGAAAAAACATGAAATGGAGCCATAACAACAAATCACGACCTTAGGTCTTCCTGTAGACTTGGTAGGTAGTGCAACCATAACAGAAATTGAATTATAATGAAAAATGGCATAATAATTATAATAGACGCAAATAACTGTATGATTTGTTGTTGTCGCAAAATGAAAAATATTTTTGGGGTGCGACTCCAGTGATATTATAAATTAGTATTTTTAGTTTGGAAATTTATTGAAAAATTACATGCTTGGAAAATTTATTTATTATCTTCATGCATTCATTTATTTACAGACGTTAAATGAACATATCTCAGAACTGAGATCATGTTTGATTTTATCGTCAAATTTCATGAATGCAAAGAGTTTTAAACAGTTTTTTTCTGTTTTATGCAGAGGGAAATATGAAGCAAAAACATGATATGAAAATACTTCAAGGTCTGTTCAACGATCAGTCAGCGTATCAGAGTTGGATAATGTTTAGCGATGAGTTCGTCTGATTGATCATTAAGCAGCGATTTCGATCCTCACTGGGTGTTCCATACTTGTAGCCGAGTTCAAAACAAAGTCAAGCTTAGAAATTGACAACTACCTACAAATAAGGTAGATCTAAAATACACAAACTTTGTTGCAGTTCTTACAAAAAGCAAGCGCTCTGGATCAGACGACATTCGGCTGTGGAACCTGGGAGACGAGTATCGTATAGAGCTGCTGTAGACATCTACCACCTTGGTAAAGTGAAAGCGTGTCCCGTATGTATTTTATACAAACGATAAATGTGGAACACTGGCCTGTAGACATAATGAGCTGATCAGAAAGAAAGAGAAAGGAACTGTTTGACCTAAGTGCAGAAGGATGCTGCGGATATCGTGGATCGAGCATGTGAGCGATGACGGAAAGAATGGAAACAAAAAGGTAATAAATATTGAGCATCAAGAAGAGATAACTGAAGTTCCTGGGACATGCCATGCGGAAGGAGGGTTTGGAGAATCTGATACTAACAGGCCAGTTAGAAGGAAAAAGAGACAGATGAAAATAGCGGATAACATATTTGAAGGGCCTGAGCAGGTGGATGACAACGTGGCTGCGAGATGTTACAGGAGAAAGCGTGCTAAGAGCCACCAGGGATAGGGAGACGTGGAAGGCCATGATCGCCTACGTCCTGAAAGGACAAAGCACATCAAAGAAGAAGAAGAAGAAGAAGAAGAAGAAAGAAGAAGAAGAAGAAGAAGCTGATGCCGAGAGGAGCAAAAGGAACGAACATAAATAAAATGACAATTCAATTAGACAATTCAATTCCACTGAACATCAGAAATTATTTGCCTTGAATGCATATTGATTTAACGTTGAAATCTAAAAACAAATTAGAAGTGCCTGTTTATTCTATACATTGAGGAATATTACGTTACCAGTGCATATTAATTTTCGACCTGTACAAAATTCAAAGGTACATACCTATTTCGACAACGTAAACTTAAAGAACTTACTGAACTTCATAATTTCTCAGCTTTACAAATAGAAAAATCCAAAATATTAAATTGTACTTGAAGTTATTTGGGAAGACGTTATACTGATAAGGACCCAAATATATTCCAACAAAAATTTGACACTCATTTCAAAATTGGAAACACTACTATGAAAATATAAACGGCAACTTCTTGAACATCGTCCACCTAAAAATTGATGAACCAGTGTTTCATAATAAATTTCTCATTAACCGAATTACATTGGTATAATTTTGAGAATATAATGATTGAGTAATGTAATTTCTTGTGCTGATCGCTTAACGTTCATCTTATATGAAGTCAGTATTTAATTATACAATTAAAATGAACAAACTATGTTGTGAAATCTTAGGAATATAATTATAAAGTAATTTACTTCCTTGTACTCATCGCTTAGCGTTGTTCTTATATAAAGTTTGTGTTTCATAATAAAATTCATATTAACCAACATATTTTCATTAAATTTTCAGGAAATTGATTAGCTTTTTTCTTATATAAAATTTGTGTTTTATAATAGAATTCTTATTAACCAGACTATATTGGTGAAAATTTCAGGATGTAATTATTGAGAAATTGACTTCATTCTATTGATCGCTTAGTCAGTGTTCTAAAGTCAGTGTTTCATAATAAAATTCGAATTAACCAAACTATATTGGTAAAATTTTTAAGGAATAACTATTGAAATTTCTTTTAGCTTTAGGTATATGATTACTACCATTGATCATAAGAGAAACAGAGAAAAAAGATAATACATAACTGTTATAGTGCTCTCCTGCGAGGAACGAACTCTTCCTTTTGCTACATATAAATTGCCTCCGTGACTTCTTGAGAGCGGTTTAACGAGCAGTAACGAGCCGTTACGAGCAGTCAAGTACAGCAGATAACGAGAGCAATTAACGACAGCTAATAGTCAGGCAGCGTATAAATAAATACCTTCGGACTTACTTTTTACTATATTACTTAACATTTCTTTGAATTTCTTGTTATTAACATTTTTTTGAATTTCTTGTTATACTAATACACTGTTTTGAACCTACCTTCTTGTTCCGTGTCTTACTTACGGCACAAACTGGTCACTACAACTTTGCGGCGAAATTTCGCCACAACTACACAAGAAATTGGCGACGAAGATCCCCAACCGTAACTGAGTGATGAAATGCAATACTGAACATTTAGCTAAAATTAAAGTGAGATAACAAAACAGTGAAAAAAGAAATTGAAAACACTAGCAGGATAAAAACAAGAGAAAAATGACTTTTAATAAATTTTTGGAATTAGTGATTTGCAAAAATTAAAAGGAAACGAGTGGAAATAATGGATAAACGAAAAAGTTTTGAAGATGGTTTTGCGAATGTAAAGCGAGAAAAAAAAAGGATTATTTGAATAATAAAATTATTGGTTGAAGATATGAAAACGATCAAACTACTAGCTTTAAATAAACATCACAAAAAGAATTGTGAAACATTCGTGGAAATACTGAACCAACACAATTTAAAAGGCAACATGAGGAGGTAGGTTAATATTTTGTACTAGGTTCCTTCTAAGTTGATGATAGTGTAAACAAATTCAGGAAAATTATAAGTTATTGGACATTTTTGAAAGTTAAAGATCATAGCAAATAATCTTTTAGTTCTTCTGTGCATTGGTGCGAGACAAAAATCACTGATATTCTATAAAATTGATTGTTTCCCCACATTTCCAAAAAATATATCAAATTGATAGAACGGCTTGAAGACATCCCATATATTAATTTAATTTAAAACTTATGCTGCATTATTAAAACATATATATATATATATATATATATATATATATATATATGATGTTCTCACTCATCAGGGCTGCTTATCAACGCTCTATCTACACTCCGATATCAAGCACTTTATGATAAAAAATAAACTGCTCGTCAAAATACATTTTATCAGTCATAACAACTGAAATATAACAATTTCGGCGCTAAATAATATCACAATTAAACACACACACACACACACACACACACACATACACGCACACACACACACACTCTCTCTCTCTCTCTCTCTCTCTTTATATATATGTATATATATATATATGAGATTGAAAACAGTATTTGACCAAATATCATCCATAGGAAACACTAAACACTACTGCATGTAAAGTTTAAGTTAAAACAATTGAAAAGTTACTAAAGTTAATGAATAAATGACCGATGAAGGTTATTAAGTGCCATATACGCTTGGGCGATCATGTTTCTTTCGAGACATGACTAACTGGGCAGAAGATTATCCTGCGGTAGGTTGCCATTACCTTCTGCGGTAAAAGGATTACCAGCCAAGGATATAGAACCCAATCTGTCCTGTTATTTAACCCATAACTGGTGGGAAGAGACGGATTAATACCTTTCCCAATGGTATTTGCGCGTAAGTGAATGTAACAAATTAAATTGGAATTCGAACTCGACTCTCCGATTTCTCGCTCCGAGCCGATATCCACTGCACCACAACGCACATCCCAAATAGATATGAATGTTATAAATTGATATAAATATTATTATATGCTGAACATTGCACCAAGAATGTTCCTTAATAATTTTATTGTAAAATCTGACATTGTGTCCTATCGCGGGGATACTCTATATATTAGGACCTTCATTAATCAATTATAGCAAGGATATCTATTTATTATTTTAATAGAACTGTTTTAAAAATTTAGAAAAACTCACTAATAGAATTGGTATCGTCATTTCTTGATAAACATAATAACACTCCGAACTTACTTCTATGGGTTCGAATTACATTCATGCCAGAATTAACATATGAATAATATTGATGGCGATGATGATGATCTGTGTAGCAGATTACTAGGGAAATCTCTCTTTCTCTCTCTCTGTCTGTCTGTCTGTCTGTCTGTCTCTCTCTCTCTCTCTCTCTCTATATATATATATATATATATATATATATATATATATATACCTTCAGCGATTTGAAGACTGGAGCGTATCTTGTTAAATGGTGTGTAATATTTGTGTTTCTATCGATAAGTATATCTTCCTGCTGGAATCGAAGTGTTTTTATATTAAATCGAAATGCCAGTGATTGAAAAAGCAATAACAGCTGATGCGCATTGAATCACTGCGTTCAAAAGTTGATCTTTATGATTCCTCATTTTATTTCGTTTCAAACACTTTTCTTTAATCTGTTCTATAAAGGAATCTTTGAAAATTGTGTATCATTCAAATTGTTTATAATTTCATGTAATGTAACGCTTTTTATATACTTATTTGAGCTAAAATCGAAATGTTTTACAAAGAAACTATAAAAAATGAGCCAAATTTTGTTAAATTAACAAAGGTACGGAGAAATAATCCTTTCCAACAATATGTTGGAGTCTTCGTTCTCTGAAACATATGAAGATCACTCATTAATTGCTGAAACTTTTAGCAAGGTAGTGTTTTTGGATATTTCTCTCTCTGTCTTTCTCTGCCTCTCCCTCTCTCTCTTTCTCGAACACACACACACGCACATACACACGCACACACACACACACACACACACACACACACACACACATATATATATATATATATTATCCTACATCTAAAGCATGACTGAGAGTTTCATGCACTACTCAATAATGAGGTGCATATTATGAACTAACCGCTTTTAGATTTGAATTTTGATTTTTGGTACTAGTGTTATAAATATTGGATGTCAATTTTTTTTCATTTATTATATGTATAATTTTAGTTTGGCTTGCATCGAAAATTAAAACTGAAAATAAAATCGTAAGAGTTCAAAATAAAATATTAAATATTTTAGGGAGGCCATATTTAAAGAAATGTTATAAGGGGGTAAGTTTTCTTTATTAATTGTATTTTATTTTCAGATGACGAAGGTATTAAAATAAAGAAGAAAATATAAATGGATATATATATACATATGTATATAAGCATATATATAAAATGATAATAAAAGAAAACGAAAATGAAAAAAAAAAGATAATGAATAAAGAAGAAACAATAAAAATAAATAAATAAATAAATAATTGAAAAAGTAAATGTAAAGATTCGGTTTTCGCGATGATGTCCCAGCTAATAACTGGGTGTTGTTGTTTTTTAATTGCCATAAATATTTGGATATGGTAGCTCTGTTATTGTATTTCTTATTATTTAAAGTCAATCCATGGTTATGAAATGTATTCTGGAAAGTGTTGTCTGTTGAACCAAAATAACATTTAAAAGTGTCTTCAGAATGAATACTAGCTTTGTAAAAGATATATTCGGTTAGACATTGACTGTTAAGTAAACAGATTGTGTTTTTTCGACAGTTAGAATTATTTTTGGTGGGGTTACTATTATTGATAGTGGAGTTACTATTTATCTAGAGGTTGGACATGTTTTTATTTAATATTATATTGTTATTTAATGATAATTATTTATCAAAGTTCTCGACACAGTTATAACTAACCTTAACATTGTTTTTTGTTGAAACGTTTGTGGATTAAATTTAGGAAAAATTTTCTGATCTTGTTTTGACGTTTAGACTAAAAGGTGTGTTAAACTATGAAGTGATACACTTGCATGATTTTGGTATATGTTTGCCTTTTATGTTTTTATCAGAGTATTCTAAACTTACATTGTGTTTGCTTTTAGTATTAATATATTTAATTTTACTGTTATCAAAACTAACTTATTACTAGAGTTAGAAGATAATCTAAATTGGATATAGTTATGAATATTGTCTAGTATTTTATGGTAGTGGTTAGAATCTTTGTGGGCGTATTTGTGATTGTGAGAGTTTGTTTGATCAAACAAATTCTTGCCACTGTAAATACCAGGATCAATAAATTATCCTCTAATAATAAAATCTTTGATGAAAATAAAAGTCCTTATAACGACACTCTAAAAAAAAGTGGTTTTAAACAAAAATTAGTCTACCTAGAATCTGCCACAGAAAGTAGAATAAATAAAACTAGAAACAGTAAAAGAAAAAGTATGTAATTCACCATCCCTTTTTACTAATTATCTAATATAGATATCGGTCAATACTTTCTGAAATTGATTGACAAACATTTTAACCAAAATAACTCACTGAGTAAAATTTTGAATAATAAAATTAGCTACTTTTGCACTAGTAACATTTACAACATCATTAATTTACATAATAATAAAATTCTACACAAAGTTTATAACAATCATCAAATAGATGGTAAACACTTTTGTAATTGTAGTGTCAAAGATAACTGCCCAGTTGGAGGTATATGCAAATTTAAAATAGTTATGTACCAAGCAACAATTTTCCCTAAAGAATACGAAAATGATAAAAAGTATATATAGGCATTTCCGCTCGATTCTGGAAGCAGAGGTTATACAATTATAAGCACTCTATCTCTGAACCTCATCTAAATTACCAAACCGCTCTTTCTAAATATTTCTGTGAATTAAAAGACAGAAACCTCTCCCACAGATTGAATGGAAGATTATAGGTAAATTTCAAACCCTTAATAGTTTCAGAAATAGATTTAATGTATGTTTAGATGAAAAAATTATAATAATCAAATTTAGAAAAACTCGCCAGCTATTAAACCTGAGGAATGAGATCATTTTTAAATACCGTTATAAAAATAAAATTTAAATTTCTTCTTAAATAGGAATTTAGTCTACTTCACTCTAATTCAATTATAAACTTACTTTCATTTAGTATTGAATATTCTTTGATAAAATTTATTCTCGTGATTTTTACTAATTGAGGGAATTGGGATTGACGTTATTCTAAATATTTGATATATATTCCTGTATATGTGTATAGTTAGTTTATTATATATGTGTAAATGGGCGTAGATATTTGAGTGTATGTATGAAGTTTGTATGTTTGTGCGCATGTGTGTACATAAGTTTCTGTATATCTGTATATGGTTTTTATATGTGGGTATGCATATGTGTGTGTAGGTGGATATATTCAAAAGCAAACGTCTTGTATATGTACATAAATATGTATGCGTATATATATATATATATATGTGTGTGTGTGTGTGTGTGTGTGTGTGTGTGCGAGTATGTATCTTGATTTTGTGGTGACACGTCTCACTAATTGTTACACTTAACCAATGAATAGTTTACTTCTCACCCCTCTATCATTTATGCCACTAATTTCAAACACCCGGAAAATTCTTTTCTGTGTGTTTGAATACCGCTTGGATTCCTGTCTTTTGAATGTTCTGATAAAATTAAACCATTTGAAATTTGCGTTTTGAAGAGATGGGTAAAAAAACTTACCCGCCGCAATAAATTATAGTTTATAGCCGCCTCAGATGATGTTTTTTTTTCTTATATATATATATATATATATATATATATATATATATTGACAAGATATTCGAGGCTTTTATCAAAAATAGTTGGGCATCTGACATCTTACAACCTTCTCTCTGAAAAACAATATAGTTTCCGCTTCGCCAGGCCCACTGCTGATATAATAACGACCATCACTGAATATACATACCAAGCTCATGATAAGAACGACGAAGCTCAAGCTGTTGCTCTTGATATCACGAAAGCATTTGACAGAGTTTGGCATACTGGCCTTCTGTGCAAGCTTCAGAGCTACGTTATTCTGGATGATTGTTTGATTTAATCCAACCGTTCCTATCAAGCAGCATCCATGCATATGACACCACCATTTACTCCCGTCTCAATAAGAAAGGCTGGAAAAAATAAACCTGGCTTACGCCATTCAAAAGAACCTACAATCTGTGATTGAATGGGATAAGAAACGGATCGTAAAGTTTACTTCATGCAAAACGAATCTGTCTTTATTTAACCACCATAGAAAATCATTCCTGCCTACCGTGAGAATGGATGACTCTAGTCTCCTACAGAACAACGCACTTCACCTCTTTGGCCTTACTCTCAAATGACCTCAGATGGAATGACTAAATTAAATCTATAGTTGCTTCTACTGCTATGAAGGTTGGTTCACTGTGTCGATCAAGGAGGTTTTTCTCGTGAGAATCTATTATGCACATATATAAATCTATCATTCCTCCGTGCATTGAATACTGTTTCCGTGTCTGGTCTGGTGCTCTTGCTATTCATCCTGATTTTCTCGACAGAATCCAAAGGAGAATATGAAATATAATCGATCCTGACTTAGAAGTTCGCCTTCAGTCACTTTCTCACCAACGTAGTGTGGCTTTCTTCTCTCTTTGCATCAAGTAATTTCATGGCAACTCCTCTGACCAGCATTTTATCCCTAGTTCCTCAATCAAATGTATTTGCGTGCGGTACTAGATTGGCATCAAGGTCCCACCCTTTTAGCATGTAAATGATTAAATGGAACCACCTGTTCTATTATAACAGTTTCTTTTCTCGAATTTCTCGTTTGTGGAACTCGCTTCCATTTGCTTGCTTCTCTGAT
This sequence comes from Ascarosepion bandense, assembly GCA_037127315.1. Taxonomy (NCBI): domain Eukaryota; kingdom Metazoa; phylum Mollusca; class Cephalopoda; order Sepiida; family Sepiidae; genus Ascarosepion; species Ascarosepion bandense. The sequence continues at coordinate 1,815,478 of JBBBDQ010001776.1, forward strand.
AGCTGCAATCTCCAAAAGTTTAATGCAACGTCAAAAGCCATTTTCTATCTACTTGAAATCTATATATATATATATTTATATATATATGTGTGTGTGTGTGTGTGTGTGTGTGTGAACTTTAGCTCAATATAGTTACCTCGGGTGAGTACAATTTTAAAAAATTATTTACACACAATCAAGAAATGAGTCATGCAAGAATTCGATGTAAAAATATGTCAAATTGGATTAAAGAACAATTGTTTTACCCTTTATATTGCAAAACCAATTTATGACATCAGTTGTATTAGTCCACTGAAGTAATCCAAGGTTTTGTTTGATTTGGTTATTAATCCATTCTAGAATAATTTTACTGATTTTAACAATTTCTTGCCTATTAATGATTCTAGTGGGCAAGTTTGTCTCAAAATTAGGTTTGTGATCTTTTAAGGTTATGTAGGCTTCTTTAGTACAAAGTTTACTAACTTTTTTTTACTAATTTTGAGTTTTTCAGTAATAGTTTTGCTTGTAGTATTTATTTTTTCAACTACATTAAGTTAGTTATTAATTACCTATTCATATTTGTTGTTAAATTTTTTTATTAAAGTTATGTTATCCGTAGTAGTAATTTTATAGAAGTTAGCTGTTGTGACAGACTTAACAAACACTTCCTCTGATGTGTTTATGTATAGTGAACAAAATAAGATCTACATTTAAAATTCAAATGCTAAGCACTGACTCATTGATTTTGGTAGAAATAAACGAATTTAATCGAATTTGAAAACCCTTGCTTAGCACACATGCAAAAGCGAATCCAAAACAAAACTCGTTAAATTTCACACCTCGATGCGCAATGTTTTTCGGCTAAGAGAAAACTAGGAAACATCAAAAAACAAAATTCAAATAATCTTCAATTATCAAAAACAAATTTTTTTACGAGCCCTTTTCATTCTCCAATGGAAAGGCCAGAATCATATCCGGGAGTGAATTCCCTTTTCAAGACCCACAAACGAAATAAAAGACGGAACAAACTCGACTGTCACCTAAAAGATGACTAGCGTAATTAACACGTCCCTTGACAAACGTCAAGCGATCGCTATTATTGTCTCTATCTTTCTCACTTTCCTTTCGCCGTTCACTACCGTTCACCCGTCTGTCTCTTTTTATACTTGATAACCGAACGGAACCCTTTAAGACTGAGCGAATACTTCAAAGACTTTCTTACCCAACTATGACGCTCACACATACATACATACATACATACATACATACATACATACAAATTACTACTACGAACTCTTGATACCCTTAACTTCTTACTACTGTTTCTTACTGAACATTAACTTATACTAATTCATGTTATTCTTTTCTATAAATAAATTTCTATTTAAACATACAAAAGGTATTTATTTATTCTTTCAAAAATCCACCTGCTAATAACCTTCAGATAATTCTGGATAAAACCTGTAAATTGTAGGAAGTTTGGTTATGTTTCACACAAGGGTAATTCAAAAATCATTAACCATTTCCCTTCTTCTACATATTTTTTAAACAAGATAGTCAAAGTGTTTTTGGAAATTATTCTTCCTTCTGTTAAAAGAGATGTCGATTATTATTTTAAATTAATCATTTTCAAAACCAGATAATCTTTCAATTACTGGTGCAGTTTTTTGGTATTAAAAAGACTGCCTTCTTCCACCGAACGCCCCATGGCCCAGGGGTAGAATCGCCGACTGACTTCAATTCGGTCTGGTTTCGAGCCTGGGTTAGGTAGCAATCGGAGTCTAACCGTACTGATGAGCTGTGATACAGCGAAACAGATCTGTCTTCGGATGACAATATATATATATTTGAGGGAGAGAGCATTATTACATTTCAGGGATGAAAAAGATGAACTACTAAGGGCTTAATAAATATGGTTAAAATAATCGATTTAAAACACTAAAGAATACATTTCAAAACAAGTTGCAAACAAAGTTAAATTAGTTAAAAAGGTTATCGAAGGTATTTATTGTGGTACTAATCTAACAGCAAATATGCAATAGAACCAGAAACATACAAAAAGAATTTAAAAATAAAAAAATTATAAAAAACAGCCGAGAGATTAAGAAATTAGAATCAATACAGAAACTAGAGATATATGCGATGAATTAGATATTGATGACGAAGTGAAAATGTTGGTTTTAAAAAAGGATTTTTGAACAATTAAATATCATAAGTACGATTTTAAAAGTAAACCGTCGTGCAGATTATTAAACTCCGTCAAAGAGTGAGATGGAACATATTAGTAAAATAAGATTACAAGAGACATATGATGTGTTGATGATAATAGTCAAAGTGAATCAATAATAGAGTATGAATGATTGTATGGAATGGTTCAGTAACGTCACAAACAGGTAGGAGTGCATGTTCCTTATATATAATACTGTTGATATTTACTCTTCTATTAAAAATGTTATACCAGGGAAATCGATAGATTTGGCAAGAATGTTTCTTGATATCCTGATAAAAAACGTAGAAATTAAGCATTGTAGAAGTTAAATATTTTGCCACAATAGAGAAACCTGCCACAAAATGGAGAAGCATAAGCGATGTTCGAGATTCTAATAGGTTCATTTGACAATTTGGACATGAATGAGTTGGTTGGCATATAAATTCTAAATGAAGTAAGTAAACGGGTTCAAAAGGATGTAAGTAACTTATACGGGGATAATGGACTAATCCTGATTAAGAAGAGTAGCAAAAGAATGATTGGTCTATTGAGGATCTGATTTTTTTATAGATCTGGGCCACAGGATAGAGGTAAAATATAGCCTAAAAAGAGTGGAATATCTCACATCCAGTTGTACCTACGAACAGGATTATTTATACAGAAAGGAGAACAGCAATATCAAAATAAAACCTAACCACCCCAGAAATATGATGAAACAAATTCATGGCGTGATAGAACATAGATTGTCAACGAAGTGAAATATTTGAGAAAATTTAAAAAAGACTATGAAACAACGTTAATAGTAGAGCGACGCAGGATAAATTTGTTAAACATGGAAAGAAAAAAAGAAACAAACAAGAAAGCGAGGGAACAACATCTGGTTTGGAAATACAGTGGAACCTGTCGTATTCGACCATCCCTACTGCCATCAAAACTGGTGGCATACGGCAGGTGACCACTCACTAAAGGCTCATGGTCATGACCTATTTACCTCAGAATGTACATATTAGAATTTTACCATCTAATCTGGTAATAAATAAATGAGAACAAGATGGCCTTTGAAAAAATTTATTCGGCATAATTAATTTGAATTTTTTTAAATATTAAAAACGTATTTACAACGGTCAACAAAAGAGACTTAAATATTTATTCACAATGCTGTGTGCTTAAAAATGCCAGTCATTGCTTTCCTTTTCGTACCTGTATTAGTACTACCCATTTTATATAATATATGTAGGTTGAAAAAATTCTCTACGGTTTCAATTTTTTCATAGAAATCAGTGATAGTAAAAGAGATATTTGATGATACAAGAAAACAAAAAAAAAAACATACAAAAAAATGCTGACAACGATCGTGATAGAGAGACAGAGAGGGAGATAGAGATAGATAGACACAGATAGAAACAGATTAGACAGATACAGAAAAATAAAGGAATGAATGCAATAGATATGGAGAAAGGGATATAGATGTGATTTTCCCGATTCCTGAATTTTAAATAACTGGGAAGTGTTATAACAGAAGATGGAAAGTGCGACATAGAGATTCGAAGGCGAATTGCTATGGCGAAGGAAGCATTCCAGAAGTTGAGTAAAGTATTAAGAAACAGGAAAATTTCGCTAGAAACAAAGAAGAGAGTACTGGATTGCTATGTGATGTCAGTTCTTCAATATGGCAGTGAATGTTGGACAATATCACTGAAGATGAAGGAAAAACTTGAAGCAACTGAAATGTGGTGTTCTACAGAAGAATGCCGCGAATATCATGGATTGAGTCTGTGAGCAATGATGAGGTCTTAGAAATGATGGAAACAAAAAGGAAATTAATACTGAGCATCAGGAAGAGACAGCTGAAGTTCCTGGGACATGAAATGAGGAAGGAGGGCTTGGAGAACCTGATACTAACAGGCCAGATAGAGGAAAAAAGAGACAGGGGAAAGCAGGGGATAACATATTTGAAGGACCTAATCAGGTGGATGATGGAACGAGAGTTGCGTAGTGTAATAGGAGAAAGCGTGCTAAGAGCCACCAGGGATAGGGAGACGCGGAAAGCCATGATCGCCTACGTCCTGAAGGGATAGGGCACATAGAAGAAGAAGAAGAAGAAGAAGAAGAAGAAGAAGAAGAATTTATCTAAGTCAATACAGAAACTGCAACAAATCTCTTGAACCTGTCAAATGCAATACATGTTGATACAAAAAAACAAAAAAAAAAAAACACGTTTGGCCGTGAGGTGAACTCAGGTAATGTACATTTCAACAAGTAATAACACTTTCATTTGATACAACACTACGATAACAAACAATGAGGAATTGTTCCTGGCTTAGATCAAAGCAAAATGAAATAGACTAGTCACTTAATTTCTCCTAATTTAAAAGTTAGGAGTGTACGGCCAGAATGGATTATTTTTAAAGCGGTCACTTGATCAGTGATTTTTACTCGTTGATGTTAGTCGCTTGTTGCGTTCTGGGGGTTGTCGCTTACTGGGGGGCAATATGAGCAAACCGTCCGTGCATAAAAAAACGGTCGTTAATATCAGGTGGTCGTTAAACTACTGTATATGTTTCAAATTGTTGAAGAATCGCTTCGCTAATGAATTGAAATTTTCGAAGATTTTTTAATAAGAACAGTAAAACTAAGAGCTGTATGTTTAACGTTGAAAAATTGCTGAAAGAGTAGAACAGAATGGTGTATGGAAGAGAGAAGAAAGAGCAAAGTTATAACTGAAAGGATCCAGAAATTTTTCCTCTTAAATGGAATTGTCAAGTTAGAGGCGTGGTATATCAGGCATCGGTGGAGATTGAAGTTCGTCAAAAAAATATATACTAGATTGACAGAAGGACTTTTTAAAATCGATTTTATAATCATAAACTGTCGATGTAGGTAGCCAGGTACAATAAGACTAGAACACTTTTCAAGGTACATTTTATAAGTTAAAAGAAAAAAATGTGGAGGTAGGGATCAAATGAGAAATAATCAAGAAAAGAGTGAGCTATGAAAAAGAATCGAAGTTATGCAGGTTAGAGGAGAGATTAGTGATAATTATGCAGGAAGAAGCCTGGAATTTGTTAATCTAGGTAGCTCCACTCAATCGCCGAAAAAACAGCATAGCATGATGTTAAAAGGGCTCAAACTTAATAAAAACGAAGTTTTATCATCAAAATTTTTATGCTCTTATTAAGAGGAAAGATTAAATTTTGTTGTCATTATTCTTAAAAAATGTTTAATCCTTTCTAACTCGTTCGAAATCTAAACTTATTTATAAATGGAACCTTATCTGTGTGTGTGTGTGTGTGTGTGTGTGTGTGTGTGACCGTTACCTATAGACTCCGAAACGGCTGAACCGATTTTCTTGAAAATTTACACAGTTGTACTATAAGCGTCTGCGAGTGTTCTTAGCTAGGTTTTGTGTCGAGGTACCTCCGATAAATATCGAAAATCAATAATCGAAAAAATCGGGTTATAGAAGGAGTGGTCTGATTTTAATCAAATTTGATACACTCATAGACAAAGACATAAGAAACAATATTCAGATGTTTCATGATTGCAGTTCTTACAATAGTGCAGAAAATCGATAATATATATATATATATATATATATATATATATATATATATATATATAAAAGGCAAGATGCTTGTGTGTGTGTCAGTTTATCTGCCTGTATGTCTGTATGTTTTTCAGCCCTTTTAATTGTAGTTTTTGCTTCGTGTTTGGCTTGGCTCTAAGTAGGTATAATTGTAGTTCTTAGTCTCAGCCATCCTTCAAAATTCAGTTTACGACGAAAAAACTTATTTCAATTTCGATACCAGGAAATCAAAATTTGACTTACATCCATTCATTTTTCTTTCAGTCTACAGTTTCACTTTAACTGGAAACAACTATTGCTTTTTAGTCTTTCGTGCCAATGTCCAAAGAGTCTGAGCTTCAGAACTATGGATTAGTTTTAAAGCTTTTATTACACTCGAGCAGCCGCCGGGCTATACAGCTAGTTTCAAATAAAATTACATTTTTTGTTTTCCGTCAGCGATTCATGCTGTGTTTACGTCATGTAAGCAAAACGTATACGCAAGTTGTTTTTGGCGTTGAAAGACACATTAATTTGAAAATTCTTGCAAAAATCAACTAATTGCCTGATTTTAACGAAACTTTCAGGAATGGTTTACAAATAAACGAAATTATTTATGCAGTTATTACTTTTAGAAAATCTTGGAAAAAATTTGTTACCCCCTCCCATTTCAATTTAAAAAATCTGTTACCCCCTCCCATTTCAATTAAAATAAAATAAAATCTCATTTCAATTAAAATAAAATAAAATCTGTTACCCCCTCCCATTTCAATTAAAATAAAATCTGTTACCCCCTCCCATTTCAATTAAAATAAAACTTCTAGAAATACATTATCTAATTTTTTATTTATTTGTTAAATGCCCGACTAATTAGAGGATGTAAATCATATAATTTGCTTTTTTAATTACGTAACCATTTTCCTAAAATCTTTTCCGAATAGCAAAATTAAAAATGCATTAAAACTACGCTATTTTTAATGTAGATAAAGGTTTAATTGATTTTTTAAATAATAAAATTTTAGGATATCATATTCTGAAGAAGAAGAAAAATTTCGGTGAATAATGAGTTTTTATAAGAATTGTTTTCTTAATTAATTTTTTATAAGAATTGTTTTCATTGTTTTCTTAATTAAAGTTTTGCTAATTAAAGTTTCAAACATCTTTTTAAATTTCTTCCAGTTACTCAGTATCTTCAGTTATTAATCCATTAAAAATAAACTTTATTTACAAACCGAAAATTCAAAAGCTTAATAAAAATCATTTAGAATTCAAATTTTTAAAATAATTTCTATTTTTTTTTTTTTTGATCATGTTAAACTGCATATTTTCATTTAATATGGAAAATTATAAGACACATATCATTAAAAGGTCACATTTTAAGTGTTGTTCCACTTACGAAATGTTAAACTGGGTTAAGACAACTTTTGGTCACCTTACTTCCAGGTTGATTGATAGGTGCTGTCATCGCCTACTTGATAAGGTCAACGAATCAGACCTTTGTGATTAATAAATACTTTTATTCTAAATTTCATGTCATAACGAAGTAATATTTGTTTCAAATCAGATTAATTTTACTTTAAATTTGATAATTTTTTAAAAATAACGAGTGAGAGATGTATATTTTATTTTTTAAGGATTTTTAAAACCGAGAATTAACTTTTGTTTACAAAAAAAATGAGTAAAAATCGCTGAAAAATTGAAAATGTAAAAAAAACAAATCTCAAAATTTTAGATTCCAACGAATATAATTTCTGTTTGAAATACACCCGAATATTTTGCCTAGTGGAAATAGTAAATTTAATCATTTAGTTTTCAGTTAAGCGAAAATTAAAGTTTCAAGAAAAAGTTTTTATTTTTAAAAATTCGCTTTATGTTTATATTTTAATCATTTTTTATTTATATGCTCTTTCCGTTGCCCTAAAATGACTATTTCCTGACTTCATCTGATTTTAGTATTAATCCTCATAAACTAATCCACGGACTTGTTAGTCATTCATTACCGTGAATAAGCAACAGTCAAATTTTGTGTATGATTTTTAAAACGATACATAATTTAAGAAAAGCACAGTTCGGATATAAGAGTTATCTCCCTTTAATTTTTTATGTTAGGATTTTTCGGTGATGTAAACCATTCGATGAAATTAAAAATTGAATTTAATATAGAAGCCAGTTTTCGAATAAATTCAGTGTTATGAATCGTATCCGGTTTTAGCAGCAGCAGTGCCGTAAGAGAAAAATCCTTATTCGAGCTATCACTAAAATGGATTTTGTTTTTCTGAAATGAAAGCAAAATATCGCTACCCCAAGTTTGAAAATATTTTTTAATTTACCCAATATCAGGAAATTATTCCCTTAAAAGAAATTTTTCATTACTTATTGATTAACATTTTTCTGAATAGGTTATTTATGATTTTTTTTAGAATTGCCACTCCTTTCTATATCTTTTATTTTTTAATTTGGGAGTGTTCATGCAATTTTTATACAGTTTTTTTTAAAATTATATCACCCCGAGCAAGGCGGTAACGCCACTGATGTGCAGGGGGCTACGTAATAGTGAAAAGATTGGAAAAGAGAAAGCCGGAAACCACAGATCTATCTACTAAAAAAAAACAAAAAAAACAAAGTGAGAAGATACGTGTCAAATGTGAACATACGGTAAATCTTACCAAAAATAATTCAGTAAATTTTTTTTTTAAATCTCGCTTTTACTGACTATTATTCACTTTTCAGTATCGGAAGAGTATTATGTAATTTCACATTCACTCAGTTTTTGTTTCTTGAAACACTGTGCACTGTATTGTTTTTTGATTCATCGGGATGGGTGTTTTGTTTTATTTTTTCGTATGTCTCCGTTTTCATTCATTTATTTACAGATCATTGTATACAAGGAATACCTTGATAATTAAACGTATGTTGTTATTTTATGTTTTATTATTATAAAAAAAAGTTTTATTTTTACTGCATAACTTGTTCCACTCACTACCAAGAAAATTTTCATAATTACGACAAAAACTATTTCCATTCGTATAAAAGTATATTATATTTTAATGCAATGTTTCTAAAATTTACTTTTAGAAAAAAAATGTTTTACTTTTCACTTTTAATCTAAATTACATTTACGCTCTATTTGTTGTTTAGGTAGCACTTTAATTTTTTCAATTTTATTCATACTAAACATTAATAAAAAAATAGTGTAAAATAAAAAAAATATTCTTAAGCTATTATTGGTTATACAGGTTGCAATGTCATCTAAAATACGCAAAAAGGAAAATAACACTAAAATATAATTTTAGCAGATATGTTTATTAAAATTATACAAAAATTTCTTGAAATATGAAAGAGTAAATTTATTCAATAAAATCGACATTGGCTTTAACTACGACCTCCAGACGACTTTGGATTCTCCCACAGCTTTTCTGGACGGTCTCCTTGTTTAAGTTAGTGAATTGAATACTGTCATAATCCTTGTCTTCAATTCATCTTTGGTGCTGTGAATTTTGTTGGTCTCTCGCTCAACCGAACAGCACACATAGTTAATCAAGAGGGGTTACAATCTGGGGAGTTAGTTGGCCAGATGTAAGGGGTGATGTGGTTTCAGAAATCGTCTGGACAGCCATGACTGGGTTCTCCTGCAACATAATTCATCTTTGGTGCTAAAGGACTTTGGTTGGTCTCTCACCGAACAGCACACATAATAATCAAGAGGGGTTACAATCTGGGAGTTAGTTGGCCAGATGTAAGGGGTGATGTGGTTTCAGAAATCGTCTGACAGCCATGACTGGGTTCTCCTGCAACATAATTCATCTTTGGTGCTAAAGGAATTTTGTTGGTCTCTCGCTCAACCGAACAGCACATAATAATCAAGAGGGGTTACAATCTGGGGAGTTAGTTGGCCAGATGTAAGGGGTGATGTGGTTTCAGAAATCGTCTGACAGCCATGACTGGTTCTCCTGCAACATAATTCATCTTTGGTGCTAAAGGAATTTTGTTGGTCTCTCGCTCAACCGAACAGCACATAATAATCAAGAGGGGTTACAATCTGGGGAGTTAGTTGGCCAGATGTAAGGGGTGATGTGGTCGTGAAATCGTCTGACAGCCATGACTGGGTTCTCCTGCAACATAATTCATCTTTGGTGCTAAAGGAATTTTTGTTGGTCTCTCGCTCAACCGAACAGCACACATAATAATCAAGAGGGGTTACAATCTGGGGAGTTAGTTGGCCAGATGTAAGGGGTGATGTGGTTTCAGAAATCGTCTGACAGCCATGACTGGGTTCTCCTGCAACATAATTCATCTTTGTGCTAAAGGAATTTGCTGGTCTCTCGCTCAACCGAACAGCACATAATAATCAAGAGGGGTTACAATCTGGGGAGTTAGTTGGCCAGATGTAAGGGGTGATGTGGTTTCAGAAATCGTCTGACAGCCATGACTGGGTTCTCCTGCAACATAATTCATCTGGTGCTAAAGGAATTTTGTTGGTCTCTCGCTCAACCGAACAGCATAATAATCAAGAGGGGTTACAATCTGGGGAGTTAGTTGGCCAGATGTAAGGGGTGATGTGGTTTCACTGTCTGACAGCCATGACTGGGTTCTCCTGCAACATAATTCATCTTTGGTGCTAAAGGAATTTTGTTGGTCTCTCGCTCAACCGAACAGCATACATAATAATCAAGAGGGGTTACAATCTGGGGAGTTAGCTAGATGTAAGGGGTAGATGTGGTTTCAGAAATCGTCTGACAGCCATGACTGGGTTCTCCTGCAACATAATTCATCTTTGGTGCTAAAGGAATTTTGTTGGTCTCTCGCTCAACCGAACAGCACACATAATAATCAAGAGGGGGTTACAATCTGGGGAGTTAGTTGGCCAGATGTAAGGGGTGATGTGGTTTCAGAAATCGTCTGACAGCCATGACTGGGTTCTCCTGCAACATAATTCATCTTTGGTGCTAAAGGAATTTTGTTGGTCTCTCGCTCAACCGAACAGCACACATAATAATCAAGAGGGGTTACAATCTGGGGAGTTAGTTGGCCAGATGTAAGGGGTGATGTGGTTTCAGAAATCGTCTGACAGCCATGACTGGGTTCTCCTGCAACATAATTCATCTTTGGTGCTAAAGGAATTTTGTTGGTCTCTGCCCAACCGAACAGCACACATAATAATCAAGAGGGGTTACAATCTGGGGAGTTAGTTGGCCAGATGTAAGGGGTGATGTGGTTTCAGAAATCGTCTGACAGCCATGACTGGGTTCTCCTGCAACATAATTCATCTTTGGTGCTAGAAGGAATTTTGTTGGTCTCTGCCCAACCGAACAGCACACATAATAATCAAGAGGGGTTACAATCTGGGGAGTTAGTTGGCTGTAGTGGCAAGGGGTGATGTGGTTTCAGAAATCGTCTGACAGCCATGACTGGGTTCTCTCTGCAACATAATTCATCTTTGGTGCTAAAGGAATTTTGTTGGTCTCTCGCTCAACCGAACAGCACATAATAATCAAGAGGGGTTACAATCTGGGGAGTTAGTTGGCCAGATGTAAGGGGTGACAGCAGTTTCAGAAATCGTCTGACAGCCATGACTGGGGTTCTCCTGCAACATAATTCATCTTTGAAGTGGAAATTTTATTGGTCTCTCGCTCAACCGAACAGCACACATAATAATCAAGAGGGGTTACAATCTGGGGAGTTAGTTGGCCAGATGTAAGGGGTGATGTGGTTTCAGAAATCGTCTGACAGCCATGACTGGGTTCTCCTGCAACATAATTCATCTTTGGTGCTAAAGGAATTTTGTTGGTCTCTGCTCCAACCGAACAGCACATAATAATCAAGAGGGGTTACAATCTGGGGGATTGGTTGGCCAGATGTGAGGGTGATGTGGTTTCGAAATCATCATTGACTATGACAGTAGGTTTTCTCCTGCAACATAATTCATCTTTTACGTTGCTAAAGGAATTTTGTTGGTCTCTCGCTCAACCGAACAGCACACATAATAATCAAGAGGGTTACAATCTTTGGGAGTTAGTTGGCTAGATGTAGAGGTGATGTCGGTTTCAGAAATCGTCCAGCAGCCATAATAGTTCTCCTGCAACATAATTCATCTTTAGTGCTAAAGGAATTTTGTTGGTCACCTATCAACCCGAACCAGCACACATAATAATCAGGGGTTACAGTAGGGGAGTTAGTTGGCCAGATGTAAGGGTGATGTGGTTTCAGAAATCGTCTGACAGCCATGACTGGAATTCTCCTGCAACATAGACTGCATCTTTGGTGCTAAAGGGTACATTTGGTCTCTAGCTCACAGCAGACATGCCATAATAATCGAGGGGTTACAATGGGGAGTTGGTTGGCCAGATGTAAGGGGTGATGTGGTTCAGAAATCGTCTGACAGCATGCAATGGGTTCTCCTGCAACATAATTCATCTTTGGTGCTCCAGAATTTTTGCTTGGTCTCTCAATAACCGAACAGCACGTAATCCAAGGAGGTTACAATCTGGGGAGTTAGTTGGCCAGATGTAAGGGGTGATGTGGTTCCGTCGTCTGACAGCCATGGCCGTTCTACCTATGCAACTGTAATTCATCTTTGGTGCTAAAGGAATTTTATTGCGTCTCTCGCTTCTCAACCGAACAGCACACACATAATAATCAAGAGGGGTTCTGGTCATGGGGAGTTAGTTGGCCAGATGTAGAGGGTGATGTGGTTTCAGAAATCGTCTGACAGCCATGACTGGGTTCTCCTGCAACATAATTCATCTTTGGTGCTAAAGGAATTTTGTTGGTCTCTCATCCAGCCGAACAGCACACCAATAATCAAGAGGGGTTACAATCTGGGGAGTTAGTTAGCCAGATGTAAGGAGTGATGTCGTTTGAAATCGTCTGGCGGCTTGACTGGGTTCTCCTGCAACATAATTCATCTTTGGTGCTAAAGGAATTTTGTTGGTCTCTCGCTCAACCGAACAGCACACGCAATAATCAAAGAGGGTTACAATCTGTGGGAGTTAGTTGGCCGAATGGGGTGATAATTTTCAGAAATCGTCTGACAGCCATGACTGGGTTCTCCTGCAACATAATTCATCTTTGGTGCTAAAGGAATTTTGTTGGTCTCTCGCTCAACCGAACAGCACATAATCAAGAGGGGTTACAATCACGGGAGATTCGTTGACTGGAGATGTAAGGGGTGATGTCGTTTCGAAAATCGTGGTAACCATGACTGGGTTCTCCTGCAACATAATTCATCCTTTTGGTGCTAAAAAAATTTTTGTTAATCTCTCGCTCAACCGAACAGCACACATAATAATCAAGAGGATTACAATCTGGGGAGTTAGTGCTGACGCAGATGTAAGGGTGATGTGGTTCGAAATCGTCTCTGACAACTGGCAGTGGCTGGTTCTCCTGCAACATAATTCGTCTTTGGTGTTATAAAGGTGATAGTCTCTCAACTCAGCCTTGAACAGCACATAATAATCAAGAGGTTTTACAATCTGGGGAGTTGGTTCCGTGAATATAAAGAGGTAGTGGTTTCAGAGTAATCTTGTTGACATGGGCTGGGTTCTCCTGCAGCATAATTTACATCTTTGGGTATAAAGGAATTTTGTTGGTCTCTCGCTTCTCCAACCGAACAACACACATAATAATCAAGAGGGGTTACAATCTGGGAGTTAGATGGCCAGATGTGAGGGTGATATGGTTTGCAAGAAATCATTCTGACAGCCATGACTGGAATTATATGCAACATAATTCATCTTTGGTGCTAAGGGAATTTTCTTTGGTCTCGCTCAGCAGAACAACACCCACCAATAATCAAGAGGGGTTACAATCTGGGGAGTTGAACGGCCAGATGTAAGGGGTGATGTGGTTCCAGAAATCGTCTGACAACCAGCTGGGTTCCTGCAACATAATTCATCTTTGGTGCTAAAGGAATTTTGTTGGTCTCTCACTCAACAGACAACTTTTATAATAATCAGGGGGAGTTACAATCTGGGGAGTTGAGTTGGCCAGATGTGGGGGGAGGTGATGTTGGTTTCAGAAATCCGTCTGACAGCCATGACTGGGTTCTCCTACTGCTTATAATTCATCTTTGGTGCTAAAGGTGCTGCTGGTCTGCTAAACTCAACCGAACAGCACACTAATAATCAAGAGGGTTACAATCTTGGGGAGTTAGTTGGCCAGATGCTGAGGGTGATGTGGTTTCAGAAATCGTCTGACAGCCATGACTGGGTTCCTACTGCAACATAATTCATCTTTGGTGCTAAAGAATTTTGTTGGTCTCACTAAACTCAACTTGAACAACTTTTTTGTAATAATCAAGAGGGTTACAATCTGGGGAGTTAGTTATTCAGATGTAAGGGGTGATATTAGTTTCGAAATCGTCAGCAATACAGCTGGGTTCTTTCCTGCAACATAATTCATCTTTGGTGCTAAAGGAATTTGTAGTCTCTCGCTCAACGAACAACGCACATAATAATCAAGAGGTTTAATCTGGGGAGTTGAATTGACAGATGTAAGGGGTAGTACTGGTTTACCAAGAAATCGTCAGCAGCCATGACAGGTTCTTTCCTGTATAATTCATCTTTGGTGCTAAAGGAATTTTGTTGGTCTCTCGCTCAACCGAACAGCACATAAGCAATCAAGAAGGAGTTACAATCTACGGAGTTAGTTGGCCAAGATGTAAGGGTGATGTAGTTTCAGAAATCGTCAACCAATATGACTGGGTTCTCCCTTACCGCTAATTCATCTTCAATTATAAAGAATTTTGTTGGTATATCAACAAAACAACACTAATAATCAAGAGGGTTACAATCTGGGGAGTTAGTTGGCCGAATTGCTGAGGTGATGTGGATTTCGAAATCGTCCACCAAAACAGCCATGACTGGGTTCTCCTGCAACATAATTCATCTTTGAACATAAAGGAATTTTGTTGGTCTCTGCTCCAACCGAACAGCACACATAATAATCAAGAGGGTTACAATCTGAGGAGTTAATTGGCAGATGTAGAGTGATGTCAGTTTCGAAATCGTCTGACAGCCATATTGGGTTCTCCTGCAACATAATTCATCTTTGGTGCACTAAAGGAATTTGTTAATTATAACTCAACAAATTCAACTTTAATAAATCAAGAGGGGTTACAATCTGGGGGAGTTAGTTAATGGCCAGATGTAAGGGGTGATGTGGTTTCAGAAATCGTCAACCAGCCATGGCTAGGTTTATACTTTAACTGGTCAATATCACGGTGCTAAAGATTTACAATTCTCGCTCAACCGAACAGCACATATTAATCAAGAGGGGTTACAATCTGGGGAGTTAGTTGACGGTGTAAGGGGTGATGTGGTTTCAGAAATCATCGTATACTTGACTGGGTTCTCCTGCAACATAATTCATCTTTGGTGCTAAAGGAATTTTGTTGGTCTCTCCTCAGCGAACAGCACATAATAATCAAGAGGAGTTACAATCTGCAGAGTTAATTCAGCCAGATGTAAAGGTGATATTAATTTCTAAAGATCGTCTGACAGCCATGACTGAGTTTTCTGCAACATATTCATCTTTGGTACTAAAGGAATTTTGTGTAAGTACCATTTCAACCGAACAGCACATAATCAGGGAGTTACAATCTGGGAGTTGGTCTTGGATGCCAAGGAGTGATGTGGTTTTAGAAATCGTCTGGCAATACTTGTGGGTTTCTCTGCAACATAATTCATCTTTGGTGCTAAAGGAATTTTGTTAGTCTCTCGCTCAACCAGACAGCATAATAATCAAGAGGGGTTACAATCTGGGAGTTAGTTATTTGAATGCCCAAGAGATGATGTGGTTTCAGAAATCTGACAGCCATGACTGGGTTCTCCTGCAACATAATTCATCTTTTTTGGTACAAAGGAATTTTGTTGGTCTCACGCTCAACGAACAACATAATAATCAAGAGGAGTTACAATCGAGTTAGTTATGACGGGTAAAGAGTGATGTGGTTTCAGAAGAATCGTCTGACAGCCATGACTGGGTTCTCCTGCAACATAATTCATCTTTGGTATAAAGAATTTTGTTAGTCTCTCGCTCAACCGAACAGCACTGGCAAATGAGAGTTTCAATCCAGAGATTTCATTGGCAGATGCAAAAGGGTGATGTAGTTTCAGAAATCGTCAGCAGCCATATTGGGTTCTTTCCTACGAAAACATAATTCATCTTTGGTGCTAAAGGAATTTTGTTGATATATATCAACAATTACTTTTGCATAATAATCAGGAAGTTCAAATCTGAAGTTAATTGTGGTGTAAGAGGTAGTAGTTCAAGAAATCGTCAGCAGCGTGACTGGGTTCTCCTGCAACATGAATTCATCTTTGGTGCTAAAGAATTTTTGTTGGTCTCAACTCAACCGAACAGCATAATCAAGAGGAGGTGCAATCTGGGAGTTAGTTGGCCAGATATGAAATTGATGTAGTTTCAAGAAATCGTCTGACAGCCATGACTGGGTTTTCTCCTGCAACATAATTCATCTTTGGTGCTAAGGAATTTTGTTGGTCTCTCGCTCAACCGAACAGCACATAATAATCAAGAGTTTCAATCTGGGAGTTAGTTGGCAGATTACTAAGGGGTGATGTAGTTTTAGAAATCGTCCAGCAATAAACTGGGTTCTCCTGCAGCATAATTCATCTTTTTTGGTGCTAAAGAATTTTCGTGCAGTCTCACCAACTCAACCGAACAGCACATAATAGTAAGAGGGTTACAATCTGGGGAGTTAATTGGCCAGATGTAAGGGGTGATATGGTTTCAGAAATCGTCAATAGCCATGACCTGGGTTCTCTTGCTTATAATTCATCTTTGTACTAAAGGAATTTTGTGGAATATATCGCTCAACCGAACAGCACATAATAATCAAGAGAGGTTACAATCTGGGGAGTCGTTGGCAGATGTAAGGGGTGATGTGGTTTCAGAAATCGTCTGACATAGCTATGACTGGGTTTCTCCTGCAACATAATTCATCTTTGATGCTAAGGAATTTTGTTGGTCTCATCATCGCAGGCAGCACATAATAATCAAGAGGGGTTACAATCTGAGGAGTTAGTTGGCCAGATGTAAGAGGGTGATGTGGTTTGAAATCGTCTGACAACCATGACTGGGTTCTCCCGCTGCAACACAATTCATCTTTGGTGCTAAAGGAATTTTGTTGGTCTCGCTCAGCGAACAGCACACATAATAATCAAGGGTTTAATCTGAGAGTTAGTTGGCCAGATGTAAGGGGTGAGTAGTTTCAGAAATCGTCCAGCCATTGGGTTCTCACCTTATAATTCATCTTTAATTGCTAAAGGAATTTTGTTAGTCTCGCTCAATGAACGGCATAATAATCAGAGGAGTTACAATCTGGGGAGTTAATTCCGGCCAGATGTAAGGGGTGATAGTTTCAGAAATCGTCTGACAGCCATGACTGGGTTCTCCTGCAACATAATTCATCTTTGGTGCTAAAGAGATTTTGTTCAGTCTCTCGCTCAACCGAACAACGCGACAAAGTAAAGGGGTTAATCTGATTGAATTGTGGAGTAAGGGTGATGCAGTTTTCAAAATCGTCCTGAACAGCACACATAATAATCAAGAGGGTTACAATCTGGGGGAGTTAGTTGGCCAGGATGTAAGGGGTGATGTGGTTTGAAAATCGTCTGACAGCCATGACTGGGTTCTCCTGCAACATAATTCATCTTTGGTGCTAAAGGAATTTTGTTGGTCTCTTGCCCAACCGAACAGCACACATAATAATCAAGAGGGGTTACAATCTGGGGAGAGCTAGTTGGCCAGATGTAAGGGGACAGAGCCAGAAATCGTCTGACAGCCACACTGGGTTCTCCTGCAACATAATTCACTTTTGGTGCTAAAGGAATCTTTGTTGGTCTCTCGCTCAACCGAACAGCACACATAATAATCAAGAGGGTTACAATCTGGGGGAGTTAGTTGTCATTGGGGATGTAAGGGGGTGATGTGGTTTGCACTGTCTGACAGCCATGACTGGGTTCTCCTGCAACATAATTCATCTTTGGTGCTAAAGGAATTTTGTTGGTCTCTTGCTCAACCGAACAGCACACATAATAATCAAGAGGGGTTACAATCTGGGGGAGTTAGTTGGCCAGATGTAAGGGGTGATGTAGTTTCAGAAATCGTCTGACAGCCATGACTGGGTTCTCCTGCAACATAATTCATCTTTGGTGCTAAAGGAATTTTGTTGGTCTCTCGCTCAACCGAACAGCACACATAATAATCAAGAGGGGTTACAATCTGGGGGAGTTAGTTGGCCAGATGTGGGTGGGTGATGTGGTTTCAGAAATCGTCTGACAGCCATGACTGGGTTTCTCCTGCAACATAATTCATCTTTGTGCTAAAGGAATTTGTTGGTCTCTCGCTCAACCGAACAGCACACATAATAATCAAGAGGGGTTACAATCTGGGGGAGTTAGTTGGCCAGATGTAAGGGGTGATGTGGCTTCAGAAATCGTCTGACAGCCATGACTGGGTTCTCCTGCAACATAATTCATCTTTGGTGCTAAAGGAATTTTGTTGGTCTCTCGCTCAACCGAACAGCACATAATAATCAAGAGGGGTTACAATCTGGGGGAGTTAGTTGGCCAGATGTAAGGGGTGATGTGGTTTCAGAAATCGTCTGACAGCCATGACTGGGTTCTCCTGCAACATAATTCATCTTTGGTGCTAAAGGAATTTTGTTGGTCTCTCGCTCAACCGAACAGCACACATAATAATCAAGAGGGGTTACAATCTGGGAGTTAGTTGGCCAGATGTAAGGGGTGATGTGGTTTCAGAAATCGTCTGACAGCCATGACTGGGTTCTCCTGCAACATAATTCATCTTTGGTGCTAAAGGAATTTTGTTGGTCTCTCGCTCAACCGAACAGCACACATAATAATCAAGAGGGGTTACAATCTGGGGGAGTTAGTTGGCCAGATGTAAGGGGTGATGTGGTTTCAGAATGTCTGACAGCTATGACTGGGTTCCTCTGCAACATAATTCATCTTTGGTGCTAAAGGAATCTTTGTTGGTCTCTCGCTCAACCGAACAGCACATAATAATCAAGAGGGGGCTGTTAAATCTGGGGAGTTAGTTGGCCAGATGTAAGGGGTGATGTGGTTTCAGAAATCGTCTGACAGCCATGACTGGGTTCTCCTGCAACATAATTCATCTTTGGTGCTAAAGGAATTTTGTTGGTCTCTCGCTCAACCGAACAGCACATTGGCTAATAATCAAGAGGGGTTACAATCTGGGGAGTTAGTTGGCCAGATGTAAGGGGTGATGTGGTTTCAGAAATCGTCTGACAGCCATGGATTGCCCTGCAACATAATTCATCTTTGGTGCTAAAGGAATTTTGTTGGTCTCTCGCTCAACCGAACAGCACACATTAATAATCAAGAGGGGTTACAATCTGGGGAGTTAGTTGGCCAGATGGGGTGATGTGGTTTCAGAAATCGTCTGACAGCTATGACTGGGTTTCTCCTGGCAACATAATTCATCTTTGGTGCTAAAGGAATTTTGTTGGTCTCTCGCTCAACCGAACAGCACACATAATAATCAAGAGGGGTTACAATCTGGGGGAGTTAGTTGGCCAGATGTAAGGGGTGATGTGGTTTCGAAATCGTCTGACAGCCATGACTGGGTTCTCCTGCAACATAATTCATCTTTGGTGCTAAAGGAATTTTGTTGGTCTCTCCTTTCCTTGAGCACTTTTATAATAATCAAGAGGGGTTACAATCTGAAGTTAATTTGGCCAGATGTAAGGGGTGATGTGGTTTCAGAAATCGTGCAACCAGCCATGACTGGGTTCTCCTGCAACATAATTCATCTTTGGTGCTAAAAGGAATTTTGTTGGTCTCTCACTCAGCCGAACAGCACACATAATAATCAAGAGGAGTTACAATCTGGGGGAATTTAGTTGGCCAGATGTAAGGGGGTGATGTGGTTTCAGAGAATAAATAAGCAGCCATGACTGGGTTCTCTCACAGCATAATTCATCTTTGGTGCTAAAAGAATTTTATTGGTCTCTCCTTTCCAACCGAACAGCACACACTAGCAATCAAGAGGGTTACAATCTGGGAGTTAGTTGGCCAGATGTAAGGGGTGATGTGGTTTCAGAAATCGTCTGACAAGCCTTGACTGGGTTCTCCTGCAACATAATTCATCTTTGGTGCTAAAGGAATTTTGTTGGTCTCTCGCTCAATAGACAACCCACATAATAATCAAGAGGAAGGTTACAATCTGGGGAGTTAGTTGGCCAGATGTAAGGGTGATGTGGTTCCAGAAATCGTCTGACAGCCATGACTGGGTTCTTTCCTGCAACATAATTCATCTTTTGGAGGTGCTAAAGGAATTTTGTTGGTCTCTCGCTCAACAGAGCAACACACATAATAATCGAGGGTTACAATCTGGGGGAGTTAGTTGGCCAGATGTAAGGGGTGATGTGGTTTCAGAAATCATCTGGTGACATGACTGGGTTCTCCTGCAACATAATTCATCTTTGGTGCTAAAGGAATTTTGTTGGTCTCTCGCTCAACCGAACAGCACACATAATAATCAGAGGTTACAATCTGGGAGTTAGTTGGCCAGATGTAAGGGGTGGTGATGTGGTTTCAGAAATCGTCTGACAGCCATGACTGGGTTCTCCTGCAACATGAACTGCATCTTTGGTGCTAAGGAATTTTGTTGGTCTCTCAGCCTCAGCCAGACAGCACCACCTAGCCAATCAGAGGGGTTACAATCTGGGGGAGTTAGTTGGCCAGATGTAAGGGGTGATGTGGATTTCAGAAATCGTCTGACAGCCATGACTGGGGTTCTCCTGCAACATAATTCATCTTTGGTGCTAAGGGAGCACTGTTGGTCTCTCGCTCAACCAGACAGCACACATAATAATCAAGGAGGGTTACAATCTGGGAGTTAGTTGGCCAGATGTAAAGGGGGTGATGTGGTTTCAGAAATCGTCTGACAGCCATGACTGGGTTCTCCTGCAACATAATTCATCTTTGGTGCCTAAGGAATTTTGTTGGTCTCTCGCTCAACCGAACAGCACACATAATAATCAAGAGGGGTTACAATCTGGGGTTAAATTTGGCCAGATGTAAGGGGTGATGTGGTTTCAGAAATCGTCTGACAGCCATGACTGGGTTCTCCCCTGCAACATAATTCATCTTTGGTGCTAAAGGAATTTTGTTGGTCTCTCCTTCTCAAAACAAAAGACAGCACATAATAATCAGAGAGGACACAATCTGGGGAGTTAGTTGGCCAGATGTAAGGGGTGATGTGGTTTCAGAAATCGTCTGACAGCCATGACTGGGTTCTCCTGCAACATAATTCATCTTTGGTGCTAAAGAGATTTTGTTGGTCTC
Source organism: Ascarosepion bandense (assembly GCA_037127315.1). Lineage (NCBI taxonomy): Eukaryota > Metazoa > Mollusca > Cephalopoda > Sepiida > Sepiidae > Ascarosepion > Ascarosepion bandense. Next base: position 1,836,584 of record JBBBDQ010001776.1, read on the forward strand.
TCGCTCAACCGAACAGCACACATAATAATCAAGAGGGGTTACAATCTGGGGAGTTAGTTGGCCAGATGTGAGGGGTGATGTGGTTTTGAAGATCGTCTGACGTACAATATGACCACAGGTTCTCCTGCAACCATAATTCATCTTTGTTTTTTCAAAATTTTTGTTTAATCTCTCGCTCGTATTGTTTACTAATGATAAGGGGTTACAATCTGGGAGTTAGTTTGACGAAGTGTTAAAAGTGCATTCATGGTTTTCGAAATCGTCAACCTTCGCAATGGGTTCTCCTGCAACATAATTCACATCTTTGAATTGCTAAGGAATTTTTTGTTGGTCTCTCGCTCAACCGAACAGCACATAATAATCACAGAGGGGTTACAATCTGGAGTTCAAATTCCAGCCAGTGTAGAGGTGATCTGGTTTCAATCATCCTGACAATGACTGAGTTCCTCCTTTTAACCTGTTCATCTTTTGGTGCTAAAGGTACTAATTCAGTCTCTCGCTCAACCGAACAACACATAATAATCAAGAGGTTACAATCTTGAGGAATTGGTTGGCCAAATCCTTGTAAGGTGATATTGGTTTCGTCAAATCTGACAACCATGACTGGGTTCTCCTACAACATAATTCATCTTTGGTGCTAAAGATTTTGTTAGTCTCACTCAACCAGGCAACGCACATAATAATCAAGAGGTTCCCAATCTGAGGACATTAGTTGTTGATGTAAAGGTGATGTGGTTTTAAAGTAATCTTGACAGCCATGACTGGATTACTCCTGCTAATTATCTTTGGTGCTAAAGAATTTTTGTTGGTCTCTCGCTCAACTGAACATACCTTGACAATCAAGAGGGGTTACAATCACAGGGAGTTAGTTGGCCAGCTGGATGTGGAAGGGTGATGTGGTTTCAGAAATCGTCTGACAGCCATGACTGAGTTCTCCTGCAACATAATTCATCTTTGGTGCTAAAGGAATTTTGTTGGTCTCGCTCAACCGAACACTTTACATAATAATCAAGAGGGGTTACAATCTGGGAGTTAGTTGGCCAGATGTAAGGGGTGATGTGGTTTCCGAAATCGTCAGCAGCCATGACTGGGTTCTCCTGCAACACTAATTCATCTTTGGCTTCAAGGAATTTTGTTGGTCTCTCGCTCAACCGAACAGCACATAATAATCAAGAGGGGTTACAATCTGGGGAGTTAGTTGGCCAGATGTAAGGGGTGATGTGGTTTCGAAATCGTCTGACAGCCATGACTGGGTTCTCCTGCAACATAATTCATCTTTGGTGCTAAAGGAATTTTGTTGGTCTCTCGCTCAACCGAACAGCACACATAATAATCAAGAGGGTTACAATCTGGGGAGTTAGTTGGCCAGATGTAAGGGGTGATGTGGTTTCAGAAATCGTCTGACAGCCATGACTGGGTTCTCCTGCAACAATTCATCTTTGGTGCTAGCTGTTGGTCTCTCGCTCAACCGAACAGCACATAATAATCAAGAGGGGTTACAATCTGGGGAGTTAGTTGGCCAGATGTAAGGGGTGATATTAGTTTCAGAAAATCGTCTGGCAACCATGACTGGGTTCTCCTGCAACATAATTCATCTTTGGTGGCTAAAGAATTTTGTTGGTCTCTCGCTCAACCGAACAGCACACATAATAATCAGAGGTTACAATCTGGGGAGTTAGTTGGCCAGATGTAAGAGGGTGATGTGGTTTCAGAAATCGTCTGACAGCCATGACTGGGTTCTCCTGCAACATAATTCATCTTTGGTGCTAAAGGAATTTTGTTGGTCTCTCGCTCAACCGAACAGCACACATAATAATCAGAGGGGTTACAATCTGGGGAGTTAGTTGTGAATGTGAGGGTGATGTGGTTTCAGAAATCGTCTGACAGCCATGACTGGGTTCTCCTGCAACATAATTCATCTTTGGTGCTAAAGGAATTTTGTTGGTCTCTCGCTCAACCGAACAGCATAATAATCAAGAGGGTTACAATCTGGGGAGTTGATTTGGCCAGATGTAAGGGTGATGTGGTTTCAGAAATCGTCTGACAGCCATGACTGGGTTCTCCTGCAACATAATTCATCTTTGGTGCTAAAGGAATTTTGTTGGTCCTATAAAACAACGAATAGCACACATAATAATCAAGGGTTACAATCTGGGAGTTAGTTGGCCAGATGTAAGGGTAGTGGTTTCAGAAATCGTCTGACAGCCATGACTGGGTTCTCCTGCAACATAATTCATCTTTGGTGCTAAAGGAATTTTGTTGGTCTCTCGCTCAACCGAACAGCACATAATAGTCAGAGGATTGCAATCTGGGAGTTAGTTGGCCAGATGTAAGGGGTGATGTGGTTTCAGAAATCGTCTGACAGCCATGACTGGGTTCTCCTGCAACATAATTCATCTTTGGTGCTAAAGAATTTTGTTGGTCTCCTCGCTCAACCGAACAGCACACATAATAATCAAGAGGGGTTACAATCACCAGGAGTTAGTTGACCCAGATGTAAGGGGTGATGGTTTCCGAAATCGTCTGACAGCCATGACTGGGGTTCTGCAACATAATTCCTGTCTTTGGTGCTAAAGGAATTTTGTTGGTCTCTCGGCTCAGCCGAACAGCACATAAACAAGTAAGTTGCAATCTTGGGGAGTTGATTGACAGATGAGGGTGATGTGGTTTCAGAAATCGTCTAACTGAAAACCCTTGACCTGGGTGCTCCTGCAACATAATTCATCTTTGGTGCTGAGAATTTTGTTGGTCTCTCGCTAAACCGAACAGCACACATAATAATCAAGAGGGGTTACAATCTGGGGAGTTAGTTGGCCAGATGTAAGGGGTGATGTGGTTTCAGAAATCGTCTGACAGCCATGACTGGGTTCTCCTGCAACATAATTGCATCTTTGGTGCTAAAGATTTTGTTGGTCTCTCGCTCAACAAAACAGCACACATAATAATCAAGAGGAGTTGCAATCTTAGAGTTGGTGTGGAATATAGAGGGTGATGATGTGTTTCAGAAATCATCTGAAGCAGCCACGACTGGGTTCTCCTGCAACATAATTCATCTTTGGTGCTAAAGGAATTTTGTTGGGAAATTCTCTCGCTCAACCGAACAGCACACATAATAATCAAGAGGGGAGTTACAAATCACAAGGGGATTGGTTGGCTGGAATGTAAGGGTGATGTGGTTTCAGAAATCGTCTGACAGCCATGACTGGGTTCTCCTGCAACATAATTTATCTCTTTGGTGCTAAAGGGTACAGGTAGTCTCAACTCAACCAAAGACCTTTTGCAATAATCAAGAGGGTTACAATCTGAGGAGTTAGTTGGCCAGATATGGGGGTGATGTGGTTTCGAAATCATCGACAGCCATGACTGGGATTTCTCATAACATAATTGCATCTTTGGTGCTAAAGAGATTTTGTTGGTCTACTCGCTCAACCGAACAGCACACGCAATAATCAAGAGTTGCAATCTGGGGAGTTAGTTGGCCAGATGTAAGGGGTGATGTGGTTTCAGAAATCGTCTGACAGCCATGGCTGGTTCTCCTGCAACATAATTCATCTTTGGTGCTAAGGAATTTGTTGGTCTCTCGCTCAACATGAACAGCACACCAATAATCAAGAGGAGTTACAATCTGGGGAGTTGAATTGGCCAGATGTAAGGGGTGATATGGTTTCCAAGAAATCGTCTGACAACCATGACTGGGTTTCTCCGCAACATAATTCATCTTGGTGCTAAAGGGTACATTTGGTCTCTCATCAACCAGAACAACACATAATAATCAAGAGGAGTTGAAAATCTGGGGAGTTAGTTGGCAGATGTAAGGGGTGATGTGGTTTCAGAAATCGTCTGACAGCCATGACTGGGTTCTCCTGCAACATAATTCATCTTTGGTGCTAAAGGAATTTTGTTGGTCTCTCGCTCAACCGAACGGCACACATGTGTCCAAGAGGTTACAGTCTGGGGAGTTGGTGTGAATGTAGGGGGTGATGCTGTGGTTTCAGAAATCGTCTGACAGCCATGACTGCGGTTCTCACAGCATAATTATCTTTGGTGCTAAAGGAATTTTGTTTGGTCTCTCGCTCAACCGAACAGCACACATAATAATCAAGAGAGGGTTACAATCTGGGGAGTTAGTTGGCCAGATGTAAGGGGTGAATCATGGTTTCAGAAATCGTCTGGCAACCATGACTGGTTCTCCTGCAACATAATTCATCTTTGGTGCTAAAGGAATTTTGTTGGTCTCGCTCAATGACGAACAGCACACATAATAATCAAGAGGGGTTACAATCTGGGGAGTTAGTTGGCCAGATGTAAGGGGTGATGTGGTTTCAGAAATCGTCTGACAGCCATGACTGGGTTCTCCTGCAACATAATTCATCTTTGGTGCTAAAGGAATTTTGTTGGTCTCTCACTCAACCGAACAGCACACATAATAATCAAGAGGGTTACAATCTGGGGAGTTAGTTGGCCAGATGTAAGGGGTGATGTGGTTTCAGAAATCGTCTGACAGCCATGACTGGGTTCTCCTGCAACATCAATTCATCTTTGGTGCTAAAGGAATTTTGTTGGTCTCTCGCTCAACCGAACGGCACACATAATAATCAAGAGGGGTTACAATCTGGGGAGTTAGTTGGCCAGATGTAAGGGGTGATGTATGGTTTCAGAAATCGTCTGACAGCCATGACTGGGTTCTCCTGCAACATAATTCATCTTTGGTGCTAAAGGAATTTTGTTGGTCTCTCGCTCAACCGAACAGCACACATAATAATCAAGAGGGGTTACAATCTGGGGAGTTAGTTGGCCAGATGTAAGGGGTGATGTGGTTTCAGAAATCGTCTGACAGCCATGACTGGGTTCTCCTGCAACATAATTCATCTTTGGTGCTAAAGGAATTTTGTTGGTCTCTCGCTCAACCGAACAGCACACATAATAATCAAGAGGGGTTACAATCTGGGGAGTTAGTTGGCCAGATGTAAGGGGTGATGTGGTTTCAGAAATCGTCTGACAGCCATGACTGGGTTCTCCTGCAACATAATTCTCATCTTTGGTGCTAAAGAATTTTTTTTGTTGGTCTCTCGCTCCAACCGAACAGCACACATAATAATCAAGAGGGGTTACAATCTGGGGAGTTAGTTGGCCAGATGTAAGGGGTGATGTGGTTTCAGAAATCGTCTGACAGCCATGACTGGGTTCTCCTGCAACATAATTCATCTTTGGTGCTAAAGGAATTTTGTTGGTCTCTCGCTTCAACCGAACAGCACACATAATAATCAAGAGGGGTTACAATCTGGGGAGTTAGTTGGCCAGATGTAAGGGGTGATGTGGTTTCAGAAATCGTCTGACAGCCATGACTGGGTTCTCCTGCAACATAATTCATCTTTGGTGCTAAAAGGAATTTTGTTGGTCTCTCGCTCAACCGAACAGCACACATAATAATCAAGAGGGGTTACAATCTGGGGAGTTAGTTGGCCAGATGTAAGGGGTGATGTGGTTTCAGAAATCGTCTGACAGCCATGACTGGGTTCTCCTGCAACATAATTCATCTTTGGTGCTAAGGAATTTTGTTGGTCTCTCGCTCAACCGAACAGCACACATAATAATCAAGAGGGGTTACAATCTGGGGAGTTAGTTGGCCAGATGTAAGGGGTGATGTGGTTTCAGAAATCGTCTGACAGCCATGACTGGGTTCTCCTGCAACATAATTCATCTTTGGTGCTAAAGGAATTTTGTTGGTCTCTCGCTCAACCGAACAGCACACATAATAATCAAGAGGGGTTACAATCTGGGGAGTTAGTTGGCCAGATGCTGAGGGTGATGTGGTTTCAGAAATCGTCTGACAGCCATGACTGGGTTCTCCTGCAACATAATTCATCTTTGGTGCTAAAGGAATTTTGTTGGTCTCTCGCTCAACCGAACAGCACACATAATAATCAAGAGGGGTTACAATCTGGGGAGTTAGTTGGCCAGATGTGAGGGTGATGTGGTTTCAGAAATCGTCTGACAGCCATGACTGGGTTCTCCTGCAACATAATTCATCTTTGGTGCTAAAGGAATTTTGTTGGTCTCTCGCTCAACCGAACAGCACACATAATAATCAAGAGGGGTTACAATCTGGGGAGTTAGTTGGCCAGATGTGGGGGTGATGTGGTTTCAGAAATCGTCTGACGGCCATTGGGTTCTCCTGCAACATAATTCATCTTTGGTGCTAAAGGAATTTTGTTGGTCTCTCGCTCCAACCGAACAGCACACATAATAATCAAGAGGGGTTACAATCTGGGGAGTTAGTTGGCCAGATGTAAGGGGTGATGTGGTTTCAGAAATCGTCTGACAGCCATGACTGGGTTCTCCTGCAACATAATTCATCTTTGGTGCTAAAGGAATTTTGTTGGTCTCTCGCTCAACCGAACAGCACACATAATAATCAAGAGGGGGTTACAATCTGGGAGTTAGTTGGCCAGATGTAGAGGGTGATGTGGTTTCAGAAATCGTCTGACAGCCATGACTGGGTTCTCCTGCAACATAATTCATCTTTGGTGCTAAAGGAATTTTGTTGGTCTCTCGCTCAACCGAACAGCACATAATAATCAGAGGTTACAATCTGGGGAGTTAGTTGGCCAGATGTAAGGGGTGATGTGGTTTCAGAAGGCGTCGTCTGACAGCCATGACTGGGTTCTCCTGCAACATAATTCATCTTTGGTGCTAAAGGAATTTTTGTTGGTCTCTCGCTCAACCGAACAGCACACATAATAATCAAGAGGGAGTTACAATCTGGGGAGTTAGTTGGCCAGATGTAAGGGGTGATGTGGTTTCAGAAATCGTCTGACAGCCATGACTGGGTTCTCCTCAAACATAATTCTGCACCATGCCATACAAATGACATTGTGCAAAGTCATGTTGTCATACATAGGGTCTTCTAGCAGCCACCCTCTTGACCAAAAGTAACAGTACCTCCTCAAGGTATTTGATGTAGACCTCCGTATTGAGCCTGAAGCCATCACCAACAAATTCGGTAGTTCTTTTCGTATCAGAATGATTAGAGTGAGTTTTTTTTTTCTTTTTTTTAGCTGCTGTACTTTGTAATCACCATTATATTTTTAGACTCATTCACATCTTTCCGAATCCCTGTCCTCAGCTTGACGGCCAAACACTAGGAAATGTTCCTAATCCTATGAAAGCTTCAGGCGCTTCGCTTTTTTGCGCGATTTTTCGGAGAGCAATGACATTTTTTAATGCCTAGTACAACAAAGAGAGGTCGGAAAGTCGAAGATTAAAATGCTTATTTTTAATCAGACATTTTTTTTCTGTAATTTTGATTAAAGAAGATTCTCGACATTTTTTTTGTTCTTTCCCATTACTTGTTTGATTTTCTAGTGCGTGTCATCATCAATATAAGACGGTGTCATCATGAGAGAAAGACGGCGTTACGACAATAACAGTGGACTGAAAAAACAAAAACAAAATAATTTCCTTATTATTTTCGAGTTTTAGGATGTTTGCAGAAATAGGTTACATACATGAAAGAAACCAACATATATGTTACGTGGTAAATATTTTTACATTAATTTTGATTCGAATCAGTAGAATATCTAAATTTTAAAATGCTAAACATTTTTATTCAACTTGAGGCGATGAATTTTCCAAGACAGAAATTTTCCAAGATAAAAATTTTCCAATATAAAAATATTCTATAATAACAAGTTTGTTTAAATTTAAGTGGGTTTTTTCTATGCCAACTGTAGTCAGTTCAATCTTGTACTTATATAAAATAAGACATACTCCGAGGTACAGATATTAGTAAAAGTCATTTAAACGGATAAAGGTTTGAAGAAAGTAAGATTTGGTTAAGATGATATTGTTATGAAAATATAACTGATGATAGAGAGAAGAAAAAAAAAAAACAACATGCGATCAAGTGAACAGCACAATACGTGATTCTCTGCTTCGGCCGACCGATTCAACTAATAAACTGGGTGTGGGTCTGTCGTTCGCTGACTTGCTTAGTCGCCGGCTGATTGCACGTTGTGTTGTTTGAAATAACTTAACGACGGTTACTAAGGAGATTCAACAAAATGACCTGTTCGTCTTCTTTTTATCAAGTGACTTTATCAAATATGAATATTGTCCTAGGCCAAATTAGTGAGGGTCAGCAGACATCGATCGATAGCCCAGAGGAGTGCGCTTGCTCTATTTGGTTGTACATTTTGTAACTTTTCCGTATTATGGCTGAAGGCGAACCAACACAAGCATTCATCAACAAAACAAATAAGGTAAACATATTTGATTTTCCTCAGCGGCAGTATTAAAAAAAAAAAAGTAAAAAAAATATTTCTTTGATTTCGTGTTATTTCCTAAATTCACGAATAATAATGTTAATTTTTGTTATGAAATTTAATTCGGCCTAAACATAAAAAAATACTTTATTC